>CM031237.1:281618497-282218497 GCA_018340775.1 Taxus wallichiana var. yunnanensis | reverse complement strand
GTGCAAAATGGTAAATTTTAACTTATAATATTTGTTCAATTTGATCTTTTTCCTCTCTCCACATGTCAAATAGACATGGAGAATTGTTCTTACATGGATTTAAGAAGAATTTCAATATTCAATTTGTGTAATTGATTTGCAATTTGAAAATTTACATCTCTTGACAATAAAACGATTGTAAGAGGGTTGAGCCCATTTTTGCAAGTTTTGAAGGATCTTTCCTTAAGTGATTTTGTTTAATTGCATTCATTTATAACCTAGCATGTTAAATTTTAATGTTTCATTGTTATTTCTTGATTGTAGGTTTGGTCTATTCGTTTCGGTAAAAGTTACAAAGTTTAACGTGAAGAAGAAATGGAAATGACCAAATTAACTCAATGGTTCTTATTTTAATTTCCTTACAAATGAATTCATTTCATGTTAGTTACAAATAGGTTTCATTCCTTCAATCAAATGATCAATACAAGAATGCAACTTTTATTCTTTTCAAATCATGCACTTCACAAAACAGAGTGTTACATTTCCTTCATACACATTTCTTTCTTTCAAACATAGATTACAACTCACATTTAGATGATTAAATTCAATACAATGATGTAATTTGATTAAGGTTATCCAATCCTTTATTGATTCCAAAAGACAACTATATAACTTCCTTCTTTCATTCCTAAATTTCATCATACATGAAAAAAACATTTGCTTTCAAAAGAACAGTAACAGTATGTCTCTTTCACATTTCAATTTACACTTTCATAACCAATACAACATCTTTCCATTACAAAACATATCAAAGTTCATCCACTTCAAGTGGGAAAGGTTACAATAAGATTTCATTTCACAAGGGACTGTCCAACTTTCTTTTCTCATCTCCAGAATAATAACATGCATATTTTTGACTCTTCCAAATAGTGATCACAACAAGAGTAGGGGAAAGGTAACACTCTCCACCAAACCAAGACATCCAATGAAGAGGAGAATCCATCCTTCTTCTTTGGCCCCCGAGACCCAACCATAATGCAATAAAAGATGTGATCCAATGCATGGCAACAACAAGCTTCCACAAACACCCGAGAAGCATTTTCACAATAAACACACAATCAAAAATAGAATGTAGTTTACAACTACATTAAAGATTGACAAACATTACTGAGGCTTCATCAAGTAAGCCGAAGGAGCAAGATACTATGGAGGCTGCTTCTTATGCCTTGAAAAAGAGGAAATGGGTTTGAACTGAATTGAAAGCTGCGCCAAAATATAGTATATCAAAACCTTGGCATTCCTTATGCCTCCCCAATAACCCCTTTTTCCTAACATTTCCTTATGCCTCCCCAACCTCTTATGGCACCCCATAATGAGTAAAGAAATGAAAGATATTTCTTTGTAAGGTGGAAACAAAATCCCAACTCCCTCCACCTTTATACCTCCCTAAAACACACTTCGCCTCCCACAAATTAAAACCTCGTAGTCTTATTCTACACCATTCCTAGGCCATATACCTCATAGCCCACAAACATCCCAAAACATTCACAATAATAACAATTTATTAAACAAAAGATAATAATTTCAAGATCCAATCTCCTACCTCTCCATGATGGAGTTGTTCCAAGTTCCAAAACAACAAGCTTTATCCCAATGTACGCAATCCAAAACTACCAAGCACACTAATGTAACAATCTTCTGAAAAAATATTCAAAGCAAGAGCTCGAAAACAACAAGGAATTCACCCAAGAATGAAGTATACAAAATGAAGCAACCCCAAAACAAGGCAATGAATTTGAATTTTCTAGAAGAGGGAAGGGAAGAGGATGAGGTGGGTCGATGTAGGATGTCACATTACACATCATCAACTCCTACCCCAAAAGTTAACTTCAATCTCTAATGCATAATAAATAGGTGGGTGCATAATATGATTGTTTACTTACATACTCAAATCCAACCGACACCCCAAAGGATTGAAATTAAACCATGTAAGAGAAGTGCAATTAAAACCTACAATTTTTCTTCCCAAAATACAACTGAAAGTATAAATTCAACTCTCCAATCATAGGTATGGCTAGTAAATAAATTTAAGAGGTTTGGGATAAGTTTAACTTGTCCCACAATCCTCGAACTCACCTCAAAAGAAAAATTCAAATTTCCAAGAAGGTGGAGTGTTTCACACTCAAAATTTAACCTACACATCACTTACACATCTCTTACAACACTTTAATTCAAGGCCAACAACTCTATTATTTACTTCCTTATGACATATATTAATTAATTAACTTAACAACATGATTACTCATAATATTACACACCATTTAATGAATAATGAAAGGGTCAATGCACCACAAAATAAACAAATGCAAACATAAACCAAGGAACATATAGATAAATACACATAAATCCTTGGTCTCATTTTAAAGGTTATCACCCCTCATGGGAATCCCTAACACACACAAACACGTGCAAACAAATACTAGTAGCCATGGTGACCTTGTTGAATTTGTCTAGAATTCTAATGTGGTTGGTATCCAATCCCCCAATGTTTGTTGTGAGATTTTATCTTTCAAAACACAAATACCTCCTTCAGCCTTGTGGCCATACTAGAACATCCAAAATAATATTAAAATAATTCCAAAATCATCTAGATATATGAATCACAACAATCCTCAAAGAAATCTAAAAGTATCATTTATAGTTTTCTCAACAATTTGTATCATCATCCAATAATTTCCATTTCTTGGTCTACTCACAATATCAAAATATCACATGTCTAAACAACATCCATAATATAACCATGTCAAACAACATATCATCATCAACATATAAAATTTCCTAATAATCATCATTTATCATAACTAAACACGATTAACAATAATCCATGATTTAACATCTAACATCATATTATAATAAATTCCATAATTATGTCTATAATATAATTAGCAGTATCATGATTAGTATCAAAAGGGTGTCAAAGGGAAGTGGGTACTACATCACCCTCCCCTTAGATTCCACTTCCTCCGGAAGTCACTAGAACAAATGTGGAAACTCAACTCGTAGCAAAGTTCTATCCTCCCATGTAGTTGCAGTCTCATCATATTTGTCCCACTGCACCTGCACTGATTAACCTCTTTGCCTCTAAGGCCTAAGGTCATGGGATCTAGGATGTGAACGGGCTCAAGCATCACCTGCCATTGATCTTACACCTATAAGGATGTCCAATGTAGCACATGATAAGGATCTGCAGCATATCTTCTAAGAACTAAATCATCAAACACATCATGTTCATGAGACAAGCTAGGTGACAAAGCTAGACGATAGGCCAAAAATATGATACGCTCCAAGATCTCAAAATGACCCACGAATCTAGGAGCTAAATTAGAACCTTTTTCATAATAGATATGACTCTTATGTGGCCTAACACAAAGGAACACTTTCATGCCCACATAAAAACTATGGTTGGTCCCGTGCTTTTACGTGTACTTTCTTCTTCTGTCTTGTGCCTCCTGCAGTCTCTCGTGTCGACCAAACCACCTCTTTGCTCCATGTCCTAAAACAAAGCTGGTCAAGAGAAACTCTATCCTCAAACATGTCCCTAGTTAAGAGGTATCCTACACTCTCTACGATAAAAATCCTGAAATGGAGCCATGCTATAGAAATCGAAAACTATTATTGTAGGAAAAATCCACCAAGTACATGTACTCCTCCAATTTGGACTAATATTCCATAACGTACATCCTAAGAATGTCCTCAAAGATCTAATTCACCAGCTCGGTCTAGCCATCGGTATCAAGGTGGTATGCTATACTAAAATTAATCTTTTTCTCGAGGTCATACTGCATGGTAGTCCTAAAATAGGAAGCGTATAAAGGATCGCGGTCTCTAATGATCTTTAGCGAGAATCCTATGCAAACTGAAAATCTCATCAAGATATACCCATGCCACTACACAAGATGTATAAGTGGTCTTCACCCAAGAAAAGTGAGCCACTTTTATCAAATTATCTATCGTGACCATGATAGTGTCATGGTGATATCTCAACATCGGTATTCCAACAATGAAGTCAATAGAAATAGTGTTCCATTTCCACTCCGGTATAGCATGAGGAAAGAGAAGGTCATCTAGATGCTGATGCTCAGCCTTTATTTTCTAGCACTTTAAACATTATGACACGAATTGGGCCACATATCTACGAAGTCCTCTCAAGTGATACAACTGTCTCAAAGTAGCATGCATATTCTTCATCCCAGGGTGGGCTAAATAGGGTGCATCATGTGCTTTCATCAAGTATGTCTTGCATCAATCCTCCATCTCTAGGATCATAAATCTGACCTCTATACCTAAGAAGGCCATATAAATCTACAGAGAAACCATCAAACTTCCCTTGAGGGGTTTCTAAGACTCGATCTCTACTTGAACAACAATGTAGAAGGTTTGTCAAGAGGAAGCTCTAGAGAATCTTACTCTACAAATCTATGCTAACTAAGGTGGCCATAGCCACATGTCTCCATCTGCTAAGAGCATCTTCCACAACACTCTCCTTCCCTTTCACATGCTCTATCTCCATATCATACTCACAAAGTAACTCTAGTTAACGCTTCGACGAGTGTTGAGATTGGGCTGCGTGAAGAGGTGGCGAAGACTCAAGTGATATGTCCTAAGTGTGAATCTCTGACCAAGTAGAAAGTGCCTCCATCAAACCAAAGCATGCACAACTTCGTAAGCTCAAGATCATGAGTTAGATAATTAATCTCATAATCTTTGAGTTTGCAAGACTCAAAAGCCACTACTCTTCCCTCTTGCATCACACCTCCAAGCCCTCTGAAAGAAGCATTTGTGCAAATGAAAAAATCACCCTGTGGATCCGGTACTACAAGAATAGGTCTTTGTAGTGAGACATTCGATTCGAGTATAATGAAGGCCTACTTACACCTAATTGACCAAACAAACTTCTTTCCTTTCCTCGAAGGGAATTGATGGGGTGCGCAATCGAGAGAGAAGTCTTAAAAAAATCTCTGTAGTAACTTGCTAATCCTTTGAAGTTGTGCACCTCGAGTCACAAAGTAGTGGGTGTTGTCCATTCCATAACTTGAGCTCTAATTTTAGAAGGATTGATGGTGATACCTTCCCCATAAATGATATGACCCTAATACTGCACCTCCTTTTGAATGAATGCACACTTCTCTAGGTTCCTGTAAAGGTTCTACTCATGAAGACACTAAAGAACTTGGCGAAGGTGCCCCTCGTGATCCTCACATGTTTGTGACTAAATAAAAATGTCACTAAGGAAGATGAGAATCAAGTGATCTAAGAAGGACCTAAATACCCCATTCATCAAACTCATAAATACTATGTGGGCATTAGTCAAACCAAAAGGCACCAATGTGAAGTTATAGTGGCCATATCTCGTATGGAAGGTGGTATTATGAATGTTTGCCTCCGAGATCCTCACTAATGGTAGCCTGACTTGAGGTCTATTTTAGAGAAACTTGTGGCTCCCTTCATCTGATCAAACAAATCATAAATGCGTGGAAGGGGATAATGATTCTTGATCATTACCTTATTCACCTAGCGGTAATCAATACACAACCACAAGTATCCATCCTTCTTCTTCACGAAATCACTAGTGAACCCAAGCGGGATACACTAGGATGGATAAGGCCTTTCTCTAGAAGGCCCTCCGGTACTGTAACTTGATCTCACAGAGAGCTCATGGTGGTCATCCAATAAGGTGCTCATGAGATAGGCTCTCCTCCAGGGAACCAGTTCTATATGAAAATAAATCTCACGTGGGGGTGGTAACCGTGGTAGGTTACTTTGAAAGACATATGAAAACTCTCTCAAAATGGGATGATCATCTAGCGATGGTCCACTAGACCCATCCTTTGATCTATCACAAACTATAACAACATACATATGACAACTCCATCACACACACCACTTAAGTTGCATAGAAAAGATGGTGCAAATAAAAATGGGTCTCTTGACCCCTTAAATTACCGACTCAACTCCCAAATCATCTACATAAGATATAATCCTATGGTAACAATCCGGCTGGCCTTGTGTGCGGACAACCAATCCATACCAAAGATGACTCGTATGAGCCCAAAGGAAGGACACGGATATACGAGGTAGTGGTGAAAGGTCCAAAATCCACTACACACTCCTTGAATAAGGAGTCTATACAGATCTTGGCTCTGAAGCCATCTCAACATCCCAACTAAGACCCTACCTAATCGCCACCACCGGCACGCATCGCTCTACTAGAGATGGTGAAATGAAATAATTAGAAGAACTAGAATCAAACAAAATGGAGGTAGGAATGCCACCAATGTTATTCTTTGCTGTGGTCTAAAATATGACTGTGTTGAACCCTTTACACCATGAGGAAGAGGTACTAACCCCCTCAATTTATTGTCCTACATCTGTTGTATGTGGCTCTAGACTGTCTCTCTAGTCTACTTTGGGTCTTTCCCGTGTCTCCTATGCTTATATAGGCCTTCTCGAAGGCCTCGGCTAATGTCTATGAATAATGGATTCACAATGCACCTCCAATGTCTATATTCAAGCACCGGATGAACTTCTAGATCTGCACTGCTCATCCTGCATGTAATCAACATACTTGAGTAGATCCAAATATCTACTCTCATTTTCAGCCACAATAAGAGATACCTGTTAGAGGTCATGGAACTCATCTATCCACTATTGTATGAACCTCTGTGACAATTATTTTCTCCTAAAATTCTTCTCTAAAAGATCCTGTAATTGTCTCGGAATCAACATGGAGCTTTAACTCGTCTGTCCACCATGAGACACCAACTCCATCCCTCAGTAGATGGATTGCAACATGATATTTCATGTTGCTAGAATAGAGGACAGAGCTTGAAGCACCCCTCAAGCTCACTAACGAGGCCTCTACATGAAATCCACCGATGTCACTAGAAAATGTGATGGCCAAAGCTTCAGGATCTCCCTAATGTCATCTACAGCTGTGGTTTGACGGCCTCTAGACCTCTCTGTATGCTCATCTCTAAACCTAGGGCTCCGAGACCTCTCTCAATGTCCTAAAAATCAATCACCATGTCCCCTATGTGGTGAATTTGGATAGAATTTCTCTCCTCTATGCTCCTCACTAGGTCGAGGAGATACATGACCCTCAATGGAAATGACTCTATCATGGAACACATCTATCCACTAATGAATGAATCTCCATGAAAATATCTACTCTGGAAACACTCCTCAAAGATCTCCCCTGTAACTATCTTAGAAGAAACATGGAGCTTCTTCTCCTATTTCTACCACTAGACACTAGCTCTATCCCTCGGTCGATGGATTGCAACACAAGATTTCGTGTTAGTAGAGCAGGATAGATCTTGAAGCATCCGCTCAACCTCACTAACTAGGACCTGTACTAAAATCCACCTATGTCACTAGAATAATGTGATGGCCAAAGCTTCAAGATCTCCCTGATGTGATCTGCAGCTATGGTCTGATGACCTCTAGGTCTCTCTATATACTCATCCCTAAGTCTAGGGCTCCGAGACCTCTCTCTATGTCCTGAAAATTGGTCACCCAGTCCCCTCTGTCCCGACTCTTCTTTAGATAATTTTACATGGAAGTTCTGTCCTCAATGCTCCTCTCTGGGTCAAGGAGATACATGACCCTCAATGGTAGTGACTCTATCATATCTTGCTGCATGTCCTCCTACTGATCCTCCACGTAGAGTGGCATTAACATCCCAAAGAGTCTACAAAACTATGGTAGGATGGCTGCTACAACATGATATGGTGGTGGTAAGTCTAGGTCTATGTGAAAAGACCCCTCATCTTGTTTGTGCCACCTACACAGACCAAGGTGAGAGTTAGTTCATCTTTCTAAGTTTTATTCAATTTCCATGTTGACTAAAATATGTAATTTCTAAACTAAGTTGTTTTCTATATTTAAAAGTGTGTTAGGTTTAAGGTTCATGTCTCAATTTTTCCATTGTACCCAATGGCCCAAGATTTTGAACCACTTCTTTGACACCAAGTTTAATTCTTGCTAAAAACAAACCACTTCGGACTCCAATAACAACCTAGGATTAGTTAGAAAAATTATGGAATAATTTCTTTTGTTTAAAAAAGTTTACAACCAAGTTGCAAGACAAAATTTGTCACTAGCGAGTTCCAACTCAATTCTAATCCACTAAAATATAATTTTATTTTATTAACAATTATTAGAGGTCGAAGGTCCCAAAATTTAGGGTTAGAAAGTTCAATTAGGTTAAGAGGGTAATTCCTCACCATACCCACTCTCTAAAAGGATTTAAAGATTCGACTTGATTTTTCTCAAAATGAATGCATTCAAAGTTTCCCTAAATCAATCCCATTCGATAGGAAATTTACTCACATTTCCAGTGATATAAATAAGTCCCCATAACTCCTCATATTTATCAATTTATGGGCCAGTGGACCATAGGGTGAAACTTTTCCCCAAGAAGAGCGCGTGCGGGCCCAAGGAGAGAATTTTCCCCGGGGCGGGTTTGCGGTTCGTAGGGAGAAATATTTCCCAAGAGGAGGATTCGGGTTGGGGGGTCATGGGAGAAATTTTGGAAATTTTCCATGTGGGGAAAAAAGCCACATTTGCAGCGCGCTCTCGCGAGTCTGTAAGTTTGCAAGGACATGTGACACCTCATGATGCCACGTGATAGCTCCGATTAGCTGCGGGGTGGTAGGGAAAATGTAGAAAAATTTCCCAAAATGTTTCAAAAGTGGTAAAGGTAGAAAGGAACCCACTTCTCCACTTTGATTCCTCACGACGCCATGTAGCAGCCTCCGATTGGGTGTGGACCGGCGGGGCGTGGGGAACATTAGGAAAAATTTTCCAAAAATTTTCCGAAGCGCTAAGTGAAAAAGGGATCCGCCCCTCAACGCCCGTGGTACAACATGGCAGCCTCATATTGGTTGTGGGCTGGGGGTGGTAGGAAAAATTATGAAAATTTTCCAAAAAAAATTTCGAACCTCTAAAGGAAAATTCGGCCCACATGTCCACCAAAGAAATGTTTCCCAAATTCTTTATTTGACAGTTAAAATTATTTTTGACACCAAATGAAGAAAAACTTGAGAAGGACATAAATTTTGATAGAGAGCTTAGTTTTAGGAAAATAATGACTTTCTGGAAAGATATCGATGTCCTCTTTACTCGGATATCATTAAATTTTTGTTTTGAAAAATTTTAGGAGTCAATTTAAAGAAAATGATCTCTGAGGCTTTTATAATGCAAACTAGTAAATTTTAACTTATAATATTTGCTTAATTTGATATTATTCGTCTCTCAACATGTCAAATAGACATGGAGAATTGTTCTTAAATGGATTTAAGAAGCATTTCAAGATTCAATTTGTCGAATGATTTGCAATTTGAAAATTTACATCTCTTGACAAAAAAACAATTGTAAGAGGGTTGAGCTTGTTTTTTGCAAGGTTTGAAGGATATTTCCTTAAGTTATTTTGTCCGATTGAATTCACTTATAACCTAGCATGTTTAATTTAATGTTTCATTGTTATTTCTTGATTTCGGGTTAAGTCTTTTCGTTTCTAGTAAAAGTTGCAGATTTTAACGTGAAGCGAGAAATGGAAACGAAAAAATTAACTCAATGGTTCTTATTTTAATTGCCATACAAATAAATTCATTTCATGCTAGTTTCAAATAGGTTTCATTCCTTTAATCAAATGATAAATACAAGAGTGAAACTTTTATTCTTTTCAAATCATGTACTTCACAAAAGCAGTATTACATTTCCTTTTACGCATTTCTTTCTTTCAAACAGAGATTACAACTCAAATTTAGATGATTAAATTCAATACAATGATGTAATTTAAGGAAGGTTATGCAGTCCTTTGTTGATTCCAAAAGAAAACTATACAAATTCCTTCTTTCATTCCTCAATTTCATCATACAGGACATAATTTCTTGCTTTCAAAATAACATAACAGAGTATGTCTCTTTCACATTTCAATTTACACTTTCATAACCAATACTACATCTTTCCATTACAAAACATAAACAAGTTCATCCACTTCAAGTGTGAAATGTTACAATAAGATTTCATTTCACAAGGGATCTGTTAAAATGTCTTTTCTCACTGCAAAACAACAACATGTATATTTCTCATTCTTCCAAATTGTGATCACAACAAGAGTAGGGAAAGGCAACAATCTCCACCCAACAAAGACATCAAATGAAAAGGAGAATCCATCCTTCTTCATTGGCGCTGAGCCCCAACCACAATGCAATAAAATATGTGATCCAATGCATGGCAACAATAAAGCTTCCACAAACACATAAGAAACATTTTCACAATAAAAAATAGTCCAAAACATAACGAAGTTTACAACTACATTAAAGCATGAAAAAAATTCGAGGATTCATCAAGCAAGCCAAAGGAGCAAGAAACTATGCGAGATTATTCTTATGCCTCTTAAAATGGGAAATGGGTATCACCACGAATTACAAACTGGAAAATATAGTATATCAAAATCCTAAAATTCCTTATGCCTCCCCAAGTACCCCTTATTCCTCATATTGCCTTATGCCTCCCTAACCTCTTATGGCACCCCATAATGAGTAAACAAATGCAAGATATTTCTTTGTAAGGTGGAACCCAAATCCCAACTCCCTCCACCATTATACCTCCCTAAAACATACTTGTGCCTCCCACAAAGTAAACCCCATAGTCTTCTCCTACACCATTCCTAGGCCATCTACCCCACAACCCACAAACATGCCAAAAAATTCACAATAGTGACAATTTCATAAATAAATGAGACGCATTTCATGATCCAAGCTCTTACCTCTCCATGATGGAGTTCTTCTAAGTTCCAAAACAACAAGCTTTATACTAATGCAAGCAATCCATAACGCACCCAAATGAAGCAACCCCAAAACAAGGAAAGGAATTTGAATTTTATAGATGAGGGAAGGGAAGAGGATGAGGTGGGTCCATGTAGGATGTCAAATCACACATCCTCAACCCCAACACAAAAAATCAACTTCATTCTCCAATGCATATTAAATAGGTGGGTGAATAATATGACAGTTTACTTACATACTCAAATCCAACCCACAGCCCAAAGGACTAAACTTAAACCATGTAAGAAAAGTGCAATTAAAACCTACAATTTGTCTTTCTAAAATTCATGATGAAAGTCTAAATTCAACTCTCCAATCATAGGTATGGTTGGTAAATAAATTTAAGAGGTATGGGACAAGTTTAACTTGTCCCACAAGCCTCAAACTTAGCCTCCAAGGACAAATTTGAATTTCAAAGAAGGTGGAGTGGTTCACACTCAAAATTTAACTTACACATCACTTACACATCTCTTACAACACTTTAATTCGATGCCAAAAACTCTATTAATTACTTTCTTATGACATATATTAATTAATTAACTTAACAACATGATTACTGATAATATTATACACCATTCAATGAATAATGAAAGGGTCAATGCACCACAAAATAAACACATGTAAACATAAACCAAGGAACCAATAAATAAATACAGATAACCCCTTGGTTAAATTTTAAAGGTGATCCCCGCATGGGAATCCCTAACACACACAAACACACACAAACAAATACTAGTTGCCATGGTGACCTTGTTAAATTCATCTAGAATTCCAATGTGGTTGGTCTTCAATCCCCTAATGTTTGTTGTGATATTTTAACATGCAAAACAAAATACCTTCTTCGGCCTCATGGCCATATCAAAACATCAAAAATAATATAAATATAATTCCAAAATCATCTAGATATATGAATCACAACAATCATCAACGTAATATAACAATATCATTCGAGTTTCATCAACAACTATATCATCATCCAATAATTTTCATTTCTAGGTGTACTCACAATATCCAAATGTCACATGTCTTAACATCATCCATAATATAACCATGTCAAACAACATATGATCATCAACATATAAAATGTCCCTAATAATCATCATATATCTTAATTGAATCAAGTCAACAATAATCCACGATATAACATCTAACATCATACTATAATAAAGTCCATAGTCATGTCCATAATATAATAAGCAGTATTATGATTAGTATTAAAATGGCGTCAAAGGGAAGTGGGCACTACACCATATTCTTTGTTTATCACATAGAACAAGGTGGTAGATCCAACAAGTGAAATTTGTTTTTTCAGAATCGTTCAATTCACATTTTCTATGACAATTTAAATTCCATCCGCTACATTGAAAATGGGATGAGCTTCCTATCCCCTTTGGATTATTTAATTTTTTTTTTTAGGGAATTGTTTAATGATCGGATGATTTTTGTACATCCACATTTTTGTACTTGTTATTTCTATCCTTGTATTCCTCTCATGGAAACACATTACAACACACTTTGGTAGGAGATCTATGGCTGCAACGGATCATTTGTGATCAACGACCAATATTACTCCATGACAAGAATAGTTTGTGTTCTTTTACGTGATTGGTTTTTTTTCATGGGGGGTGGTCCGGGACGTCTGTGGTTTTCGGTGATATATAGGCATGCTTGCCTTAAAAACTAAGTAAGGGGATTATAAAAACCATTAATTTATTCAAGTATCATGGCCACTATTGTAACGCTTCCCAAGTACGTTGTGTTTAAAGGAGACAATGGAAATTATCTAGAGTCGACATGGGTGTAAGGGTACCCGTATCAAAAGTTCTTGTGAGCATTGTAGAAGATTCAAAGTGGTTCTTGTGAGCATTGCAGAAGGACACATGGAGGGAGTTATGTGGATAAAGTCCTTGTACTATAATAATCTATGGAGGCGTAGTCCCAACTAGATTTGGACAGACACCCAGACCAAGGGATTAGAAAATGTATTCAAATTTATTTCATCCTCTGTGTTTGAAGAGTACATGTTTGAAAATAAATTGAAATTGTATTCTTGTTCTACTTTTGATTGAATGAAGATAAATACTTTAAATCAAGCAGGGAATGAATTTAAATGTTGTTATCGAAGGGTAAATGAAAAGTGGAAACACGTGTGAAGAAAATGTATTACTGTTTTGATGAAAGGTATAATTTGAGTGGAATAGAAGTTGCATTCTTTTTCCATCACTTAATTTGAAGAAAAAAATCTATTTGAAACTAGCATGTAACGAACCCATATGTTTTTCAGCAACGCAAGTGATATAAGTTCCATTGAGTTAATTATGTTTTCCCTTTCATTTTTGTTTCACTTGAAACTTTGTAACTTTTCTCATAAATGAATAGATCGACACTGCAACAAAGAAATAACCATTGAAACAACAAATTGAACATAATATGACCCAAACAAATTCAAATAGAGAATGTCGAGGAAATTTTTTCAAAACTTTGTAACAATTGGGAAAAGGCAAATTGCGAGACATTTTTTTGTATAAAATGTGGAAAATTGATTTGTAATTAGATCTAAGGTTGTAACCCTCGAAAATGTACCCTTTAAGACTCAAGAGCAGTCCTACATGTTTGCTTGGCATCTTTGATAAAGGAAGGAGGTTGAATCTGAACAAAATTTTATAAGTTTAATTTTACTGTTGCATTTTAAAATCTTGCTGTTAGTTTGTGTAAAATTAACTCCACAACTTTTATCAAAATTCAAATATTGAGCTTCTTATGCAAAGAGGACTTTGAGAGATTTCAAAAAGTCCTTATTTTCCAAAAATGGAGCTCCAAGTCGAAATTTATGGCCTTCTGAAGTTTTACTTCATTTTGGCTTAAAAATATATGAAATATTCTTGGGTGTACCCACGGGATAAATACTTTCTTTTGCACTTTTTTCCCAAAAGTGCTTAAGGCACATGATTTCCCCACCACTTCACCGACACGAAAACCTTTTGATTGATGAAAATAAGTTAAGTTAAAATAAAAAATTTGGGAAACATTTCTAAGTTGTCCCCACGTTCCCTCTTGGCCCACACCCAATCAAGTGCTACCACTTGGCTTAACGAGGCTCTGTCAAAGGTGTGGAATCCATTTTAACCTTGGTTCTTGTGAAATTAAAATTTGGTAAATTTTCCAACTTTTGTCTACATCCCCACCGGTCATGAGCCCAATCGGGTGTTGCCACATGGCTTCATGAGGCTTCGGCGGAGGGTGAATTCTCTTAGAACCTTAACATTATCTTTTAAAAAGAGAAAAAATTGGAAAATTTTCTTGTTTCTCTCCACCGATCTGCTATCCCAAGGGCAATGGTTAGGTGACATGTGGCATCATTGGCGTTGGCGAGAAGTGGAGCATTTTTTTAACCCTTTAACCTTTTTTTCTTAAAGTCTTTCATTTTGATTTTCCCCGCGGTCCATTTTCCGGCAACAAATCTGGGCTTGACAAGTGTCACCTTGGGCGATGGTGGAGGAGTGGATCATTTCGATCCCTTAACACTTTTGGCAAGAAAAAGTTCAAAATATTAACTTCTTCCTATGGCCCATGAGCCCACGCTCAGAAATTTTTCTTCCCGCGGTCCACGAGCTCGTGCTCGAGAAAATTTTCTTCCCATGGCCCCCTCCCGCACTCGGGAAAAGTTTCTACCCAAGGCTCGCGAGCCGCCTTTGGGGAAAATTTTCACCTCAAGGCCCATCGCCCTTAACTTGGGTTTTATAGGGAGTTAGGAGGACTTCCTTATATCAGCAATAAGGTGAGGAAATTTTCTATCTAATGGTAATGTTTTCAAAAAGTTTAAATTTCCTTAATTGGGGAAAATCAATAATTATTGCAATGAAAAAATTTATTAGTTGAATGTAATTGTCTTTAAGACTTTGGTTATAACACTTTTTTAAAAAAATCCATTATTTTTCCTAACTAAACCTAGGATGTTCTTGGTTCTCAAGTGGATTGTTTTGAAGGTGTTACACTCCTATTCTTTCCCATGAGATGGTGGGGTTTAGTTAGCCTTAAAATTTTCTTCCAAATTTAGGGTTACCATAAAGATCTTGATCGCTAGAGGAATTTCATGTAGATATGGTCCCCTAGGGTAACATACAAATTAAAACTCAGCTACCTCTGGACAAGAGTGAGTGGAAGTTAAGTACTCCAAAATATAGATATTTAGAACACCATAGAACCAAGTATCCACAACACACTTTCAAATTAGATCAGCTTCATAGAGGGCCTGAAATTCATCTTGCGTTAAAAAAGTGTACAAAATCTCTAGTTCCTTTTAGATGCATAAACAACTAGCCACTTATATAGTTCTATGGGAAAAATATCAAAGAAGATTTCTATAAGCAGATCATAAAGACTCTGTTAAACCCATACGCATCTCTGTCAAACTTAGATCCAATGCTAAATCTCTTAGCATACTCTTCTTCCATATCTATTATCCACTCCTCAATACTTACTAAGGTCAACCAGTATGTCTTCATCTGCAACATCCTGAAAATAGCTGAGAAAGAGGTCTCGGAAATGGAACCAATGATGCAGCCTAGAATTTACTATAAATAACCCAAGCACGTTGGCACATCACTCAGCCTTAGCTGAGTGCTCACCCAAAGCATGCAAAGGCACCAGATCCCTCATTGGAGTTTCTTATTAAGCATTTTAGCATTATGATGCGTATGTATATTTAGATCCATAATAGTAAACAATCCATAATGCATAAACTAGATATATATCTTAGAATATATAGCAGATGAACTAAAATATGACTAGAATAAGATTTACCATGCAAGAATGAGATTCACTCATTTTCAATACCATTCTTGCTAATATATTCCATTGTATCAAATTGTAAAATACATAAGCTTTTACATTACATAGGTATCTCCATTAGTCATACACATATTAAAAGTAGAAAAGCACAACTCTATAATAATTCCTAGTTACATGTATATGAAACCCGTATAAATAAATTCATATTTATAGCGGTGGGAATTTCCATTCACTTTGTGCATGCACTCTCTCAAAATAGGTCACATGCTAATAATAGCCATGCACCTTTACAAAAGGATGAAAAACCATGCAAGTGTTCTAATAATGACTTCTTATAGTTAGCTTTTAACCATGACTAGAACTCCTATTATTAGCTTAACCTTTTCATGGCACTCAACCGATGATTGTTATTAAAACATCATTATGTGAGCTGTAAGTCTTCCTGTCTTTGTGTGTTTCGCACGCTATCTCCAAAAATATCATGGACCCATAAAGCAGTGAAGTCCCCAATTCAAAGTGTTTTCATGGGCGCTTGTTTTCCTATTTTTCCACACCTTCAAATGCGCCTTTTTGCATGCGTGCATTCTTTTTGTGTCTTTTGAGGGATATCAATGAAGTATCCATATCAAAAAATATTTGAGTTAATGTTTTGTGCTACAAAACATCAGTTTAGAGATCAATGGCTAAAATTTTACCTAAGGTGTTTCCAATAGTAGTTAAGAAACACTCTCACCAAAATTAAAGAGGAAAGTATCTAAGATGAATCCATGCCAATTTAACTTGGAAAGTATCAAAACCAAATTTAAACAAAGGAAACCACGATTTCATTAAAGGTAAGTAGAATTCAAAATCCCAAAATTTCTCAAAAAAATATCCCTATCTGAAGGGTTTGTAAATACAACTATGAAAAAACCACAAGAATTGTGTGATTCCCACTAAAACAACCCACTTGAGACCCAAGAAGAACCTAGGATTAGTTAGGAAAATTATGGAATAATTTTTTTGTTTAAAAGAATCTATAACTCGGTAGAATAAGACACAAACAAGCTGTCACTAACAAGTTCCAGATCAATTCTAATCCACAAGAGTATACTTTTCTTTCAAACACAATTTTTAGAGGTCACAAGGTCCAAAATTTAGGGTTAGAAGGTTCAATTAGGGTCAGAGGGTAATTCCTCACCATACCCACTCTATAACATGCTTAAAGATTCAACTTGTTTTTTCTCAAAATTAACCAATTAAAAACTTACTTAAATCATATCCATTAGATAGGAAATTTCCTCACCTTTCTAGTGATATAAAGAAGTCCTCCTAACTCCTCATATTTCTTGAGTTATGGGTTAGTGGGCCTTAGGGTGAAAAGTTCCGCAAGAGCAAGCCTACGGGGCCGGGGAGCAAATTTACCCTAAGGGCAGGTTTGCAAGGTGGCACGAGACATTTTGGAAAATTTTCTATGCGGGGTGAGAAGCCAACTTTGTGCTCGTTCTCCCATGAGTCCTCAAGGGAAACGTGGCGTCTCCTAAGCCAATGCGGGGAATGCGTTGAGAAAATTTGTTTAATGCCCCTAAGGGTAAACAGGGTAACATTCACCCATGCCTCCACCATCACCTCGCGATGCCACATGGTAGGTCTTGATTGGCTGCAAGCTGGTGGGCAGTGTAGAAAATTTGGAAAATTTTCCCAAAATTTTCTTGAAGTGCTAAGTTAAAAAGGATCTTCCCCTTGGTGACACCTCATGGTGCCAAAGAAACAACTATGAAATCTCTCGAACTCAGTTTCTTTGGCAAAATGACTGTGAAATATTTGAACTCGGTTTTGCTAGTTTTGAAAGATTTCCTTTAAATATTTTTGTCTAATTGGATTCATTTAGGGAAAACTACTTCAATTTAATCGTTTAGTTTGTTATTTCATTGTTGCAGGTTCGATCTGTGCATTTTGGATTAAATAATTGCCAGTTTGAAAAATACAAGACAAAGATCAAATTTTAAAGGGTTTATTTTCCATTTTCTTCTTCCAAGTATTATAATATGTTCCAATTCTAATCTAATACATTTAGTTTATTTAATTCAACTTATTCAAAACTAAAATACATCTCTGATTTCCAATTTTCACATATTTCAAAGGACAGAGTATTACACTTCCTTTATACACATTTCTTCCTTTCAAAAAGAGATTACAACTCACATCTAAATGATTAAATTCAATACAATGATGTAATTTGAGGAAGGTTATGTAATCCTTTATTTATTCCAAAATACAACTTTACAACTTCCTTCTTTTATTCATTCCAAAATCATATTTTATGTACAGGATTTCATAGTACATGTTAAACACATATTTCTAGTGGAATAATATCATATGGACAATGCAAAATCAAATCCATTATGTCAAATGAAACTCTTACAACCTCGTTTCCATTTGATTTCAAAATACAACATACAAAATATGTATCGTTCTTTCACATTCTTTCCAAAAATAGAATACGAGTATAAATCTTTTACATTTCAAATTTCAACTTTCATTGTCGATACAAAGTATTTTTCCATTACAATGAATGTATAGATCATCCAATTCTAAAAGGAAAATGGCTACAACGAGATTTTATTTCACAAGGGACTGTCAAACTATCTTTTCTTATCTCTAGAACAACAACATGCAGATTTCTCATTCTTCCAATTTCATCACAACAAGAGAAAGGGAAAGGCAACGCTCTACACCAAACCAAGACATCTAATGAAAAGGATAATTCATCCTTCTTCATTGGCCCCCGAGCCCTAACCACAATGCAATAAAATATGTGATCCAACTCATGGCAACAACAAGCTTCCACAAACACACAAGCAACATTTTCACAATAAAACACAGTCCCAAAATAGAATGTAGTTTACAACTACATTAAAACATGAAAAACAATACTAAGGCTTTATCAAGAAATCCAAATGAGCAAGAAACTATGGGGGATGCTTCTTATGCCTCCCAAAAGGGAAATGGGTATCACCATCTGAAGTACAAACCACCAAAATATAGTATATAAAAACCTTGACACTCATTATGCCTCCCCAAGTACCTCTTATTCCTCACATTTCCTTATGCCTCCCCAACCTCTTATGGCACCCCATAACTTGTAAATAAATGCAAGATATTTATTTGTAAGGTGGAGCAAAATCCCAAGTCTCTCCTCCCTTATACCTCCCTAAAAGACACTTGTGCCTCCAAAAAAGTAAACCCCATATTCTTCTCCTACACCATTCGTAGGCCATCTACCCAATAGCCCACTAACATGCAAAAATATTCACACATTAACATTTTCATAAACAAACAAAAGAAGAATTTAAAGAGCCAGCTCCTACCTCTCCATGATGGAGTTGTTCCAAGTTCAAAAAAAAAAAAGCTTTATCCCAATGCAAGCAATCCAAATCAGCCAAGCACAAGCATGCAACAACCTTCCAAAAAAGTATTCAAAACAAGAGCTCCAAAAATTCAAAAGAATTCACCCCCAAGAATGTAGTCTCCAAGGTGAAGCAACCTAGAACAAGGTAAGGAATTCAAATTTTATAATAGAGGGAAGGGAAGAGGATTAGGTGGATCCATGTAGGATGCCACATCACACATCCTCAATTCCAACCTCAAAGTCAACTTCATTCTCCAATGCATAATAAATAGGTGGGTGAATAAAATGACAATTTACTTACACACTCAAATCCAACCCATACCCCCAAAGGAATAAAATTAAATCATCTAAGAAAAGTGCAATTAAAACTTACAAATTGCCTTCTAAAAAGCATTATAAAAGTCAAATTTCAAATCTCCAACCATACGTATAGTTGGTAAATAAATTTAATAGGTATGGGACAAGTTTAACTTGTCCCACAAGCCTCCAAAATCAGCCTCCAAGGACAAATTCAAATTTCCAAGAAGGTGGAGTGTTTCACACTCAAAAGTTAACTTACACATCACTTACACATCTCTTACAACACTTTAATTCAAGGCAAAAACTCTATTAATTACTTTCTCATGTTAATATTAAGAACGTGCTTACCCACAATGTTAATACAACATTAGTAAAAAAGAAAGGGGCAAATGCATCACAAAATAAACACATGCAACATTAAACAAAAGGGTCAAATAAATAAATACACATAACCCCTTGGTCACATTTAAAGGTGGTTCCCCCATGGGTACCCCTAACAAAACAACCACACACAAATAAAATAAGTTACCATGGTGACCTTGTTGAATTTGTCTAGAATTCCAATGTGGTTAGTCTCCAATCCCCGATTTTTGTTGTGATATTTTAACCTGCAAAACAAAAATACCTCCTTCGGCGTTGTGGCCATATCAGAACATCCAAAATAATATAAATATAACCCCCAAAATCATTTAGATATATGAATCACAACAACATCAAAGCAATCTAACAATATCATTTACAGTTTTATCAACAACTATATCATCATCCAATAATGTTCATTTCTAGGTCTACTCACAAAATCCAAATATAACATGTCCAAAAAACATCCATAATATAACCATGTTAAATAGTATATCATCTTACATATCCAAAATGCCTCTAATAATCATCATCCATCATAATTGAATGAAGTTAAAAATAATCCATGATCTAGCATCTATCATCATAGTATAATAAGGTCCATAATAAAGTCCATAGTATAATTAGCGATTATCATAATTAGTATCAAAAGGTGTGAAAGGGTTGTGGACACTACATCACCCTCCCCTTAGAATCAACTTCCTCCTAGAAGTCTTTGGAAAAAATGTGGAAACCGAACTTGTAGCAAATTAGCATCCTCCCTTGTAGTTGCAAACTCATCATAGTTGTCCCACTACACCTGGACACGATCAACCTCTCGAATCAAAGGCCCGTGGTTCTGCGATCTACGATGTGAACAGGCTCCACCATGGCCTTCCCATGAACTTGTACTTGCAATGATGTCTAATCTAACACATGAGAATGATCTATAATATATATCCTAAAAACTGAAACATGAAACACATCATGTATGTGAGACAAGCTCGGTGGAAATGCTAGATGGTAGACCAAAGGGCTGATACACTCCGGGATCTCAAAAGGTCCCTCGAATCTAGAAGCTAACTTAGAACCTCTTCCATAATGGATAGGGCTCTTGTGTGGCTTAACACGAAGGAAAAACTTCATGCCCACATCAAAACTATGGTCCCTCATATGCTGATCTCGCATACTTTTTCTACCTATCCTAATCTTCCTATAGTCTCTGTCCGATTAAAATCACCTTTTGCTCCATGTCCTGCAACAAATCTTGTCTAAGAGAAACCCTTTCCTCTAACCTATCCCAACTAAGAGGTGTCCTGGACTCTCTGCCATAGAAAGCCTAAAAGGGGGCCATGCCTATAGAAATATGAAAACTATTATTGTAGGCAAATTCCACCAAGCACAGTACTCCTCCCATCTAGACTGTTGATCCATCACATACATCTTGAGCATATCCTCTTAAATATCATTCACCCACTCAATTTTTCCATCTGTCTCGGGGTGATATGTTATGCTAAAGTTGATTCTTGTCCTGACGGCATGCTGCATTGTAGTACAAAAATGGGAAATGTAAAAAGGATCGTGGTCACTAGTGATCTTCCATGTAATCCCATGCAACCTGACAATATCGTCAAGATATACCTATGCCATTGCACTAGCCGTATAAGTGGTCTTTACTAGAGAAAAGTGAGCAACTTTTGTCAATTTATCAACCGTGACCATGATGGCGTCATGGTGATATCTTGACATCAGTGTCCCACTTCCATTCTGGTATAGCATGAGGAAAGAGAAGGCCAACTAGATGTTAATGCTCGACCTTCACTTTCTGGCACTCTAAACATCATGACACAAACTGAGCCACATCTCTACGAATTCCTCTCCAATGATACAACTGTCTCAAGGTAGTGTGCATCTTCTTCACCCCAAGATGGGCTAAATAGGGTGCATGATGTGCCTCTGTCAATATGTCTTGCCTCAATCCTCCGTCTCTGGGAACATAAATCTAACCTTTGTGCCTGAGAAGGCCATCTTCCTCTAGTGAGAAACCATTGAAATTCCACTTGAGGGGTCTCTGAGACTTGATCTCTGCTCGAACTACAATGTAGAAGCTGTCAAGATGAAGTTGCTAAAGAATCCTAATCCATAAATTTGTGCCCACTGAAGTAGCCATAACCACATGTCTCCGTCTACTAAGATAATCTACCAACACATTATCCTTCCCTTTCACATATTCTATCTCCTTATCATACACACAAATTAAATCCATCCAACACCGTTGACGAGCATTGAGATTGGGCTGCGTGAAGAGGTGGAAAAGACTCAAGTGATCTGTGTTGACTGTGAATTTTCAACTCGGAAGAAAGTGTCTCCATTGAACCAAAGTGTGCACAACTACTGCAAGTTCAAGATCATGAGTTGGATAATTAAGCTCATAATCCTTGAGTTTTCAAGACTCAAAATCCACTACTCTACCCTTCTACATCAACATACCTCTAAGTCTTGCTAAATAATCATCCATGCAAACCAAAAACTCATCCTATGGATCTTGTATCTTGTAAGAATAGCTGTTGTAGTGAGACATTCATTTAGTATACTAAAGGCTTACTCGCACTGTCTAACAAAAAAAAACTTCTTCCCTTTCCTCTAAAGGGAAGTAATGGGGTCCAAAATCTAAGTGAAGTCCTGAATAAATCTCTTATAGTAACCTACTAGTCACATGAAGCTGCACACCTCAGTCACAGTAGTGGGTGCTATCCAATCCATAATAGCTTTAATCTTGGAAGGATCGATGATTATACCTTCCCCGAAATGATATGACCCAAGTCTGCACCTCCATTTCAAAGAATTCACACTTCTCCAAGTTCCCATAAGCTACCGCTCTCGAAGACACTGAAGAACCTAGCAAAGGTGCCCCTCGTGCTCCTCACATGTACCTAAGTAAATCAAAATTTCATCAAGGAATATGAGAATGGAGCAATCTAATAAGGTTCTAAATACCCAATTCATCAAACTCATAAAAATTGTGGGGGCATTCATCAAACCAAATGGCACCACTGTGAACTCATAGTGGCCATATCTCGTATGGAAGGCGGTCTCTTGACACCTAAAATCACCAACTCAACTCTCAAATAAACTACAAAAGATATAATCTTGTGGTAACAATCCAATTTTGCCTTATGTGCAGCACAACCAATCCATACCAAAGATGACTCCATATGAGCCCAAAGGAAGGATACGAAGATCTCGAGGTAGAGGTGAAGGGTCCCAAATCTACAACACACTCCTTAACTAAGGATTGTGCAGAGATCTTGTCTCCGAAGCCATCTCAACATCCCAAATATGACCTGTCTCTAACTGCCACCAACTTGTATCTCTCTACTAAAGATGGTGTAATAAAAGAATCAGAAGAACCATAATCAAATAGAATGGAGGTAGGAATACCACCAATGTTACCTATAGTCTCAATAATTGTACTTTGATGCTCTGCCTAGTGGTTCTCGATAGTTGCGTACATCCTACGACCGTGCTACATATAACCAACAAGTGAGGCTCTAAGATCTATGTCTTACCCTTGTTATTAGGGTTATGTGGGCAGTCTCTCCAAAAATGTCTAGTAACACCACACCCAAAACAACCACCTGATCCTCTCCCTTGTGTAGTAGGTCTGGCCGGTACTCTGGAGGTCTGTGGTGTGGATCCTGATGATCCGGTTGTGGTCTACTAAGGTTTCTACCGGCAATCTCCTACTAAATGAGCGCTTTGGGAATCCTATGTCTTGATGGGACCCTTAAGAGGAGGCCCCATACTCTTAACTCTCTATTCATCAAATCTCAGTGGAGGTCTATAAGGTGGGCGAGACTTCTACTACTGCTATGGTCTAAAAATGACCTGTGTTGAACCACGTCCGCCATGATGAAGGGGCACTAACCCCTTGATCTACTATCCTACATCTATTGTATGCAGCTCCAAACTTGGTCTATAGGTTGTTGGGTCTTTCCCGATTCTCCTCTACTATATAGGCCTTCCCGACGTCCTCATCTAATGTCTACGTGCAAAATGGATCCGTCATTGCACCTCCAATGTTTAGGTTCAATCCCCATATGAGCTTGTGGATCCACACTTGCTCATTCTACATGTAATCAACATACTGGAGTAGATCCAAAAATCTACTCATACTCAACCACTATAAAGGATGCTTATCGAAGGTCATCAAACTCATCTATCCACTACTAAATGAATCTCCTTAACAAATATCTACTCCATAAGTGCTCCTTAAAGAGCTCCTAGGTAACTATCTCAGAATGAACATGGAGCTTCTTTCCTCTGTTTACCACTAGACACCAACTCCATCCCTCAAGTAAAAGGATCGAAACATGAGCTTTCATGTTGCTAGAACAAGGACAAAGCTTGAAGCACCTAGTCAAGCTCACTAACTAGGTCTCGCTTGAAATCCACGTATATCACTAGAATAATGTGATGGCTGAAGCTTTAGGATCTCCTTGATGTGATCTATAGCTATGGTCTAATAGCCTCTCGGTCTCTTTGTATGCTAATCCCTAACCCTAGGGCTCGAGACCTCTCTCTATATCCTGAAACTCGGTCACCCTATCCCCTCCGTGGTGACTCTACTATGGCTTACTTTGCATGGAAGCTATCTCCTCCATGTTCCTTTCTCGGGTTGAGGTGATACATTACCCTCAATGGCGGTGACTTTATCATGTCTTCCTACATGTCCTCCTACTAATCCTCTGTGTAGAGCGACATTAATATCTGAAGAGTCTACAAAATTTGGGGTACGATGGCTACTACATCATGATCTCGGTGGTGGTAAGTCTAGGTCTATTTGAAAATACCCCTTGTCCCATCTCTCGCTCCTGTATAGACTAAGGTGAGACTTAGTTCATTTTTCTAAGTTTTATTTAGTTTCCATGCTTACTAAAATATGTAATTTCTACACTAAGTTGTTTTATCGATACCAAATGTGATGCCCAATATTTTTAATGACTTCTCTCGATACCAACTGTGATTCCTGCTAAAACAACCCACTTGAGGCCCAAGAACAACCTAGGAATAGCTAAGAAAATTATGGAATTATTATTTTTGTTTAAAAGAGTCTACAACCAAGTTACAAGACAACAACTATCACTAATAAGTTCCAAATCAATTCTAATCCACAAGAGTATACATTTCTTTCAAACACAATTTTTAGAGGTCACAAGGTCAAAAATTTAGGGTTAGAAGGTTCAATTAGGGTCAAAGGGTAATTCCTCACCATACCCACTCTCTAACAAATATTCAACTTGGTTTTCTCAAAATTAACGCATTCAAAAATTCCCTAAATCATTCCCATTGGATAGTAAATTTCCTCACCTTTCCATTGATATAAAGAAGTCCTCCTAACTCCTCATATTTCTCGAGTTATGGACGGTGGGCTTTGGGGTGAAAATTTTCCCCAAGAGCGGGCTTGCACGGGCCAAGGGAGAAAATTTTCCCCAAGGGCGAGTCTGCAGGCGGCGGGAGACATTTTGAAAATTTCCCCATGTAGGGAAAAAATCCAAATTTTTGCCCACATTCCCGTGAGTCCGCAAGGGACACATGGTGCCTCCTAAGCCACGCGGGGAAAAACAGACGACGGAAACATTTGAGAAAATTTTCCGCATGGGACGAGAAGCCAACTTTGCGCCCGCGCTCCCGTGAATCTGCAAGGGTTACGTGGCATCTCCTAAGCCAATGTTGGGAAAGCGAGGGTGGCGAGGAGAATTTTTTTAATGCCCAGAAGGGAAAAGAGGGTAACAATCACTCACGGCTCTACCGCACCTTGTGATGCAATGTGGTAGATACTAATTGGCTGCGGGCCGATGGGAAGGCAAGGAAAATTGTAAAATTTTCCTAAAATTTTCTGGAAGCACTAAATTAAAAAGGGATTTTCCCCTCCACTGGCATGTTGTGGTGGCATGTGCCAGCCTTTTATTAGATGTGGGCTACTGTGGCGGTGTGTAAAATTTGGAAAATTTTCCTAAATATTTTCTAAAGCTCTAAGGGAAAAATTCAGGCCCGCAAGCCCACCAAGGAAAATTTTCCCAAATTTTTTTTTAACGCCGATTGAAGAAAAACTTCAGAACACCATAACTTTTGATAGAGAGTTTGGTTTTGGGAAAATGAGGACTTTTTGGAAATATCTCCACGTCCTCTTCACTTAGAAAGTATTACATTTTAATTTTGATAAAGTTTAAGGGGTAAATTTATAGAAAATGATCTATAGGCTTTTACATTGCAAACTAGTAAAAATGAACTTATTAAATTTTCTCAATTTGTTCTTGTTCCTCTCTCAACATCTCAAATAGACATGGAGAATTTTTATTAGGTGGATTTAGGATAAGTTGCGAGGTACATATATTTCATTGAATTCCAAGTCAAAATTTTACAATTTGTGATGTAAAAACGATTGTGAAAGCTTTGAACTCAGTTTTGCCAATTTTGAAAGATTTCCTTTAAATATTTTTGTCTAATTGGATTCATTTAGGGAAAAATACTTCAATTTAATCGTTTAGTTTGTTATTTCATTGTTGTAGGTTCAGTCATGTAGTTTGGATTAAATAATTTCGGTTTGATAATCTAATAAATTTAGTTGATTTAATTTAACTTAATCAAAACTAAAATACATCTCGATTTCCAATTTTCACATATTTCAGAGGACAAAGTATTACACTTCCTTTACACATGTTTCTTCCTTTCAAATAGAGATTACAACTGATATCTAGATGATTAAATTCAATACAATGATACAATTTGAGGAAGATTATGCAATCCTTTATTTATTCCAAAATACAACTTTACAACTTCCTTCTTTTATTCATTCCAAAATCATATATTATATACAGGATTTCATAGTGCATGCTAAACGCAGATTTTGAATGGAATAATATCTTATGGAAAAAACAAAACCACATCCATTAATTCAAATGAAACTCTTACAACTTCCTTTCCATTTGATTTCAAAATACAACATACAAAATACGTATCATTCTTTCCAAAAACAAAATACAGAGTATAACTCTTTTACATTTCAAATTTCAACTTTCATTGTCAATAAAAATAATATTCCCATTACAATGAATGTATAGATCATCCACTTCAAGAGGAAAAATAATACAACAAGATTTCATTTCATAATGGACTATCAATTTGTCTTTTCTCAGCTCCAAAACAACAACATGCAGATTTCTCATTCTTCCAATTTGATCCAAACAAGAGTAGGAGAAAGGAAATTCTCTCCACCCAACCAAGACATCTAATGAAAAGGATAATTCATCCTTCTTCGGTGGCCCTCGTGCCCGAACGACAATGCAATAAAAGATGTGATCCAACTCATGGCAACAACATAGGATTCCACAAACACACAAGCATCATTTTCACAATAAAAATAATCCCAAAATAGAATGTAGTTTACAACTACATTAAAACATGACAAAAATACTAAGGCTTTATCAAGTAAGCTAAAGGAGCAAGAAACTATGGGGGATGATTTTTATGCCACCCAAAAGGGGAAATGGGTATCACCACCTGAATTACAAACCACCAAAATATAGTATATCAAAACACCGACATTATTTTTACCTCCCCAAGTATCCCTTATTCCTCACATTTCGTTATGCCTCCCAACCTCCTATAGCACCCCATAATGATTAAATAAATGTAGGATATTTCTTTGTAAGGTGGAACCCAAATCCCAACTCCCTTCTCCCTTATACCTCCCTAAAATAGACTTGTACCTCCCGAGAAAATAAAACCCATAGTCTTCTCCAAATCCATTCCTAGGCCATCTACCCAACATCACTTACACATATCTTACAAAACTTTAATTCAAGGCTAACAACTCCATTAATTAATTTCTCATGATATCTTTTAATTAATTAATATTAACAACATGCTTACCCATAATGTTGATACAACATTTAATAAATAAAGAAAGCGACAAAGGCACCACAAAATAAGCACATGCAGCATTAAAAAAAAGGGTCAAATAAATAAATACACATAACCCCTTGGTCACATTTAAAGGTGTTTTCCCCATGGGTATCCCTAAAAAAACAAGTACATACAAATAAAATAAGTTTCCATGGTGTCCTTCTTGAATTCATCTAGAATTCCAATGTGGTTGGTCTCAATCCCCGATGTTTGTTGTGATATTTTAACTGAAAAACACAAATACCTCCTTCAGCCTCATGGCCATATCGAACATCCAAAATAATATAAATATAACCCCAAAATCATTTATACATATGAATCACAACAACATCAAAGAAATCTAACAATATCATTTATATTTTTATCAACAACTATATCATCATCCAATAATTTTCATTTCTAGGTCTACTCACAATATTCAAATATCACGTGTCCGAACAACATCCATAATATAACCATGTCAAATAGTATATCCTCATCAATATCTAAAATGACTCTAATAACCATCATGCATCATAACTAAATCATGTCAACAATAAACCATGATCTAACATCTATCATCATACTATAATAAAGGTCCATAATCAAAGTCCATAATATATTCAACAGTATCATGATTAATATCAAAAAGGTGTAAAATAGAAGTGGGCACTACAAACCGGGAAAGATATCAAGCTTTACATTTGTGTGTGATATTTGAATCAAACAATAGCTTTACATTTTCTACCGTTTGATGAACTATATTTTTACTTTACACCATATGATGAACTTTTATTTCCACTTCATTTTATCAATTTTTCATTAATGTAAATAGAATCAAGGATTCAATGATGTCTAAAATTTTACTTCTAAGACAAATTTAAGGCTTTAAAAATTTATAAAACTCTTTTTTATGCCGTAACATTCAATTTTTTCAACAAAAAGTAATAATTTATAACCTTTATCTATCTTCTATATTATGACTCCATGTCATCCATTACTTATATTAAATTATAATAGTATGTATTATTAAGAGGAACACAAGATTTTAATGTGTATGAGCTCAACTAATTTATGGTCCTCAATAGTTGAAACATAGATGTATTTCATTGTTTAAAGGGGTTTTCTTGTAAATCTTGAAATTTTTCTAATTCCTTTTCCATATTTGATCTTTTAATGTGAATCTTGATCAAGAATTTTGTAATTTTTCCTAGCATCACCTCTTAATACATACTTTTAGGTTGTCTACTCTCAAGTTTTCTTTGTAGTTGATAAAAATTTCTGAGTAAGAAACACACTTTATTATTGCACCCTTTTATCTTCGTCTAACTCTAATAGCAATTCGATTCCTTATATGTGTCCTCCCATCAATGTCGGACCTTAAATCATGTAATCTAGCCCTTAAGTGAGAAATCAATATTTTAGCCTCTATTGAACTTGTCACACACACACACACACACATTCAAATCCCTTGTCTTTGATATAGTATATTTTATTCACATCAATGATAAAATAAATTCTAATATTTTTATATTTCCTAATATAAATACACACTTCAATTCAAAACAAATTTTTTATTTATATTATAATAATAATAATATATTATTACGGTTTGAAAACTCAAAATATACTTTCAAAAATTACAATTGTAAAATAATACTTTTTGTAGCTAATATTATAGATGTGAGAAGATAATTTACAATATAATTTACATATGTGTCTACTATGATTTTCATTTGAAGTAAAGTACATTGAAACTATTTGGTGGTCATTCGAAGGTTGAGTAAAGCAATTAGTATAAGGTGATTAGTTTTAGGGGATAGCCACATAAATTAATTACTCGTTGCTATTTTTACTATGGGAATAATGTAGAAAAGAAACCTAAATTGATTATAAATAATACCAAATGTTTCAGTGTACATGTTATATGAAAGTACATAAAGATGGATTCTAATGTCTATATAAGGAAGTGATATTTAAAATTTTATTAGGAATTGATATTATCTTGGATCTTGGGCCATTTTGGGTAGAGTTACAAATAAACATTTTGTTATTTGGTGATGATTATGTCAATAAGTAATGGAAAATTGTGGTAGGGTGGTAGTAGGGAGTTGTGATGTTTGAAAATAAACACTTAATTACAATATCAAAATTTACATCTATTTGACCATCGTAAGATTGTTTCAACCTTACATTCGACATCTTCTTGATTGTGTCTTACAAGTTTATTTTTTTTCTTTGAGAATTCAATATAAAAATGTAGATATCTTGATCATAAGGTGGAGTTTAGAATCCATTTTTTTCTATAAAATTTTTTGAGCATAAAAATTACTTCAACCAAATTAATATTATTTATCATTAGTTAGTAATAAATTTATAGAGAATATAAAAAAATTATTTATAATCAATGGAGTATAATAAAACTAATATAAAAATTATGTATGCACGACTAATGCCAAGGTGACCTTCGTTGGACATAAGCCCTATATTTTAAAGCCCATCCTAAACTTTTTCAAACACAATTTATTTTATTCTTTTCAGAATTAGAATAGCTCATCATAAGATTTAATAAAATAACCACTCTAAACTTACAAAGCTGATGATGTACATATTTAATGGATCTAAACTTACAAAGATGAAATTTTTGGTATCCAGGCATTTAATTTGTGACCATTTATCATTGGCATTTTCCATAGACATGATTATGGAGGTTTTCTAAGTGACAAAATTGTGTAAGCATTGTCATTTTTCAATATTCATTTAGAATGTTATTTAGTAAATTTATTTGTAATTTATGTAACTTGTTTTGCAAAGAAAGATTTTACTACCTACGTAAAAACATGCTATGAAGCCTTTGGTGAGTGAGTGAAGAAGTAGGTAACAATAAATGATTTATCAAGCAATTCATGCACATGCCATATGCAATTCCCACTAAAAACAACCCACTTGAGACCCAAAAACAACCTAGGATTAGTTACGAAAATTATGGAATAATTTTTTTTTGTTTAAAAGAGTCTACAACCAGGTTACAAGACAAAAGTTGTCACTAATGAGTTCCAGCTCAATTCTAATCCACTAGAACATACTTTTCTTTTATTAACAATTATTAGAGGTCACAAGGTCCCAAAATTTATGGTTAGAAAGTTCAATTAGGTTTAGACGGTAATTACTTAGCATACCCACTCTCTAACAAGATTTAAAGATTCAACTTGATTTTTGTCAATATTAATGCATTCAAAATTTCCCTAAATCACACCCATTAGATAGAAAATTTCCTTAGCTTTCCATTGATATAAATAAGTCCTCATATCTCCTCATATTTCTCAAGTTATGGGCGGCGGACGTTGGCATGAAATTTTTCCCCAAAAGCGGCCTCTGCGGACCCCTGGGAGAAAATTTTCCCATGGTGCGGGTCTACGGGCCGCAAGGAGGAATATTTCTTGGAGGAGGATTCAAGTCGTGGCTATAGGAGACATATTGGATATTTCCCACGTGGGGTGAAAAACCACCTTTACACCCACGCTCCGCGAGTCCACAAGTTTGCAAGGGACACATGGTGCCTCCTAAGCCAACACGGGGAAAGTGGGGTGGTGGGGATAAAAGAGGTTTAACGCCCCAAAGGAAAAAAATTGTAAAACTCCCCGCACCTCCATTGACACCTCACGATGCCACATGGTATATCTTGATTGGGCAGTAGGGCGACAGAGTGATGGGGAAAATGTAGAAAATTTTCCCAACATGCGGAGTAGATCCAGAAACCTAGTCTCATACTCACCACCGTAAGAGATGCCTATCGGAGGTCATGGATATCATCTATCTACTATTGTATGAACTTGTGTGACAAGTATCTACTCCTGAAATGGTCCTCAAAGAGCTCCCAGGTAACTATCTCTTAATCAACATGGATTTTCTACTCCTCTGTCTGCCACTAGACACCAGATGCATCCCTCACTAGATGGATCACAACATGAGCTTTCATGTTGCTAGAACAAGGATAGAGGTAGAAGCACCTACTCAAGATCACTAACTAGTCGTTTTCCTGAAATCCACCCGTGTCACTGGAATAATGTGATGGCCAAAGCTTCATGATCTCCTTGATGTGATTTGTAGTTGTGGTCTGACGGCCTCTAGGCCTCTTTATATGGTCATCCCTAAGCCTAGGGCTCCAAGACCTCACGCTATGTCCTGAAACTCGATCACCTTGTCCCCTCTATGGTGACTCTACTCTGGTTTACTCTGCATGCAAGTTCTCTCCTCCATGCTCCACATTGGGTCGAGGAGATACATGACCCTTAATGGAAGTGACTCTTTCATGTCTAGCTACATGTCCTCATACTGATCCTCTACATAGAGCGGCATTAACATCTTGAAGAGTCTATAAAATATGTGGTAGGATGGCTACTACAAGATGATCTGTTTTAGTAAGTCTAGGTCTATGTGAAAAACCCCTCATCCCATCTCAGAACTTGGGGAGAAATATTTCTGGAGAGGTCGGGTTGGTGGGGCCGTGGGAGACATTTTGGAAATTTCCGCGTGGGATGAAAAGCCACCTTTACACCCACACTCCTGTGAGTCCATAAGTATAGAAAGGACACGTGGCACCTCCTAAGACAACCTTTGGGAAAGTGGGGCAATGGGGATAAAAGAGGTTTAACGCCCGAAGGGAAAAAATGGGTAAAATTTACTCGCACCTATGTCGATGCCTCGCGATGTCATGTGGCAGCTTCTAATTAGCCATGGGGCAGCGAGAAAAATGTAGAAAAGTTTTCCAAAATTTTTGAAACCACAAAAGGTAAAAAGGAACCCTATCCTCCGCTAATGCCTCACGATGCCATATGGCAGATCCTAATTGGTTGCGGGCTGCAGGGAATATTAGGAAAATTTTCCCAAAACGTTTTGGAGTGCAAAGTTAAAAAGGATCCACCCCTCCGCCAATGCCTCATGGTGCCATGTGGTAGCCTATGATTGGGCATGGGTTGGCGGGCGTGGGAAAAATTAGGAAAATTTTCCCATAATTTTTCCAAATCTCTAATGAAAATTTGGGCCCGCATGTCCACCGAGGAAATTTTTCCCAAATTTTTTTACTGATTAAATTTTTTTACGCCAAATGAAGAAACTCCTCGAGAAGGCCATAAATATTGATAGAGAGTATGATTTTGGCTAAATGAGGACTTTATAGAAATATCTCGACATCCTCTTTACTCAGGAATCATTAAATTTTGATTTTGATAAAGTTTAGGGATTGAATTTAAAGAAAATGATCTGCGCAGGGTTTTACATAGCAAAATGGTAAATTTTAACTTATAAGATTTGTTAAATTTGATCTTCTTCCTCTCTCAACATGTCAAATAGACATGGAGAATTGTTCTTATATGGATTTAAGAAGGATTTCAAGATTCTATTTGTTCATTCATTTGCAATTTGAAAATTTATATCTCTTAACACCAAAATGACTGTATGAGGGTTGAGCCCATTTTTGCAAGTTTTGAAGGATATTTCCTTAAGTGCTTTTGTATAATTACATTCACTTATAACCTAGCATGTTCAATTTTAATGTTACATTATTACTTCTTGATTGCATGTTCGGTCTGTTCATTTTTGGTAAAAGTTACTGAGTTTAACGTGAAATGAGAAATGGAAATGACAAAATTAGTTCAATGGTTCTTATTTTACTTGCCTTACAAATGAATTTGTTTCATGCTAGTTTCAAATAGGTTTCATTCCTTCAATCAATTTATAAAGACAAGAATGCAACTTTTATTCTTTTCAAATCATACACTTCACAAAACAGAGTGTTACATTTCCTTCATATGCATTTCTTTCTTTCAAACAAAGATTAAAAATCACATTTAGATGATTAAATTCAATACAATGATGTAATTTGATGAAGGTTATACAATCCTTTATTGATTTCAAAATACAAATGTACAACTTCCTTCTTTCATTCCTCAATTTCATCATATAGGACACCATTTCTTGCTTTTAGAAGAACAAAAAGAGTATGTCTCTTTCACATTTCAATTTACACTTTCATAACCAATACAACATCTTTCCATTACAAAACATATACAAGTTCATCCACTTCAAGTGGGAAAGGTTACAATAAGATTTCATTTCATAAGGCACTCTCCAACCTGTCTTTTCTCACTCTAGAAAAACAACATGCATATTTTCATTCTTCCAAAGAGTGATAAAAAAGAGTAGGGGAAAGGCAACACTCTCCACCTAACAAAGACATCTAATGAAGAGGAGAAGACATCCTTCTTCATTGGCCCCAAGCCCCAACCACAATGCAATCAAATATGTGATCCAATGCATGGAAACAATAAGCTTCCATAAACACACAAGCAACATTTTCACAATAAAAACACAATCCAAAATAGAATGTAGTTTACAAATACATTAAAGGATGACAAACATTACTGAGGATTCATCAAGCAAGCCAAAGAAGCAAGAAACTATGGGGGATGCTTCTTATGCCTCCCAAAAGGGGAAATGGGTATCACCACCGAATAAAAAACTGCCAAATATAGTATATCAAAACCCTGAAATTCCTTATGCCTCCCCAAAGTACCCCTTATTCCTCACATTTCCTTATGCCTCCCCAACCTCTTATGGCACCCCATAACAAGTAAAGAAATGTAAGTTATTTCTTTGTATAAGTTGTCTTCACTGGAATCTCATGAAAACTAACAATATCATCAAGATATACTTGTGCGATCGCACTAGTTGTATAAATGGTCTTCACCAAAGAAAAGTGAGCCACTTTTATCAATTTATCAAATGTGACCATGATGGTGTCATGGTGATATCTCAACATCGGTAGCACAATAATAAAGTCCATGAAAATAATGTCCCATTTCCACTCAAGTATAGCACGAGGAAAGATAAGGTTAGTTGAATGTTGATGCTCGGCCTTTATTTTCTCGGCACTCTAAACATCTTGACATGAATTGGGCCATGTCTCTACGAAGTCCTCTCCAGTGATACAACTATCTCAAAGTAGCATGCATCTTCTTCACCCTAGGGTCGGTGAACAGAGTGCATGATGTGCTTATGTCAATATGTCCCGCCTCAATCCTTTGTCTCTAGGAACATAAATACAACCTCTCGTGCCTAAGAAAGCCATCTTACTCTAGTGAGAAACCATCAAACTTCCCCTTGAGGGGTTTCTAAGACTTGATCTCTACTCGAACAACAATGTAGAAGCTGTCAAGAGGTAGCTGCTAAAGAATCCTGCTCTACAAATTTTTTTCTCACTAAGGTGGCTATAGCCACATGTCTCTATTTGCTAAGATCTTCTACCACAAAATTTTCCTTCCCTTTCACATGCTTTATCTCCATATCATACTCACAAAGTAACTCCATCCAACGCTGGCGATGAGTGTTGAGATTGGGCTGCGTAAAGAGACGGCAAAGACTTAGGTGATATGTCCAGTGTGAATCTCCGACCAAGTAGAAAGTGTCTCCATCGAATTGAAGCATGCAAAACTACCGCAAGCTCAAGATCAAGATCAAAAGCATGTATAACTACCACTACTCTTCCCTCCTACATCAACACACCTCCAAGCCCTCTTAAAGAAGTATGCGTGCAAACGAAGAACTCACCTTGTGGATCTAGTACTACAATAATATGTGTTGTAGTGAGACACTCCTTGATTGTCTGCATCAAGGCCTACTCACACATGTCTAACCAAAAATCTTCTTCCCTTTCCTCTAAAGGGAAGTGATGGGTTGCGTAATCTAAAAGAATTCCTAAACAAATCTCCTGGAGTAACCTTCTAATCCCATGAATTTTTGCACCTTAGTCACAGTAGTGGGTGATGGCCATCCATAATAGCTATAATGTTGGAAGGATCAATGGCGATACGTTCCCCAAAAATGATATGACCCAAATACTTCACCTCCTTCGAATGAATGCACACTACTCCGTGTTCCCGTAAAGCTTCTGCTCACGAAGACACTGAAGAACCTGGTGAACGTGCCCCTCGTTCTCCTCACACATTTGTGAGTAAATAAAAAATTCATCAAGGAAGATGAGAATCAAGCGATCGAAGAAGGACCTAAATACCCCATTCATCAAACTCATAAATACTACGGGGACATTAGTTAAACCAAAAGGCACCACCTTTGTGAAGTCATCATGGCCATATCGCGTATGGAAGGTAGTATTATGAATGTCTACCTCCAAGATCCTTAGTTTATGGTATCTTGACTTAATGTCTATCTAAGAGAAAGTTGTGGCTCCCTTCATCTGATAAAACAAATCATCAATGCGTGGAAGGGGGTAATGATTCTTGATCATTACCTTATTCACCTAGTAGTAATCAATACACAACCGCAAGGATCCATCCTTCTTCTTCACAAAAATCACTGTGAACCCAAAGGGGATACACTAGGATAGATAAGGCTTTTCTCTAGGAGGCCCTCCTGCTGCAACTTGAGCTCACAGAGCTCTATGGTGGTCATCCGATAAGGTGATCATGAGATAGGCTATGGTCCCTAACCAAATATATATGAAAATCAATCTCACGTGGGGGTGGTAACCCGTATAGGTTCCCTATAAAGATATCTTCAAACTATCTCAAAATGGGATGATAATCTAGCGATGGTCCACTAGACCCATCCTCTCGATCTATCACATACCGTAACAACATACATATGACAACCCAGTCACACACATGGCTTAATCTACATAGTAGAGATGGTGCAAATAAAAATGGGTCTCTTGACCCCTTAAATTACCGACTCAACTCCCAAATCATCTACACAAGATATAATTATGTGGTAACAATCCACCGGCCCCTGTGTGCAAACAACCAATCCATACCAAAGATAACTCCATATGAGACCAAAGGAAGGATACAAAGATCCGAGGTAGTGGTAAAAGGTCCAAAATCCACTACACACTCCTTGAATAAGCGAGTCTACGAAATCTTGGCTCCTGAAGCCATCTCAATGTCCAAACTAAGACCCTACCTAACTGTCACCAGCCTACATCACTTTACTAGAGATGGTGAAATATAAGAATCAGAATAACTATAATCAAACAAAATGGAGGTTGGAATGCCACCAATGCTACTCGTAGTCTTATATTTAAGCGTGCTCGATGCTCTTCTTGGTGGTTCTCAACTTCTACATACATCCTATGACTACGCCCCATATCACCAACAATAGAATTTGAGATATTTGTCTTACCCTTGTTATTAGGGTTCTCGCAGTAGTATCTACAAAACTTTCCAAAGTAACACCACAACAAAAACAATTGCTTGATCCTCTCCCGTGTAGCAAGTCGACCAGTACTTTGGAGATCTATGGTGTGGATCCTAATGATCTAGGTGTAGTTTTCTAAGGTCTCTACCTGGCAAGCTCTGGTGTGTGAGCTCTTTGGGCACCCTGTGTCTCGATGGGACCCCTAGGGGGAGACCCCATACTATGAACTCTCTGTGCATCAAACCTCTGTGGAGGTCTATAAGGTGGGTGAGATTGTTGATATTGCTACTATGGTCTAAAAGATGACTATACTGAACCCTATCCACCACGAGGAAGAGGTAGTGACCCCCTTGATCTATTTTCCTGCATCTGTTGTATGTAGCTCGGACTCTATCTCTCGGTATGTTGGGTCTTTCCCCATGCCTCCTATGCTTATATAGGCCTTCTCGATGGTCTCAACTAAAGTCTATGGATAATGGATCTACACTGCACCTCTAATGTTTAGATTTAGGCCCCGGATAATCAAAGCATCTTTGGAGTAGATCCATAAATCTACTCTTATACTTAGCCACTATAAGACATGTCTATTAGAGGTCATGGAAATCATCTATCCACTACTTCATGAACTGTGTGACAACTATCTACTCTGAAATACTCCTCAAAGAGCTCCCAGTGTAACTATCTTAGAATCAACATGGAGCTTCTACTCCTCTTTCCACCAGTAGACACCAGCTCCATCCCTGAGTAGATGGATCGCAACACAAGATTTTTTTGCTAGAACAAGGACAAATCTTGAAGCACCCGCTCAAGCTCACTAACCAAGCCTCTACATGAAATGTACCCATGTCACGAGAATAATGTGATGGTCATTGCTTCAGGATCTCCCGATGTGATCTACGATTGTGGTTTTATGGCCTCTAGTCCCCTTTGTATGCTCATCCCTAAACCTAGGGCTCTAAGACCTCTCTCTATGTCCGAAAATTAGTCACCATGTCCCCTCTATGGTGACTCTGCATATAAGTTATCTCCTCCATGATCCTCACTAGGTTGAGGAGATACATGATCCTCAATGGAAGTGACTATATCATGGAACTACTCTATCCACTACCGAATAAATATCCATGACAAATGTCTACTCCAAAAACACTCCTCAAAGAGCTCCTGTGTAATCCTGTCTTAGAATCAACATGGAGCTTCTTCTCCTTTTTTTGCCACAAGACACCAGCTCCATCCCTCAATAGATGGATCAGAACACAAGCTTTCGTGTTACTATAACAAGGAAAACTTTAAGCACCCACTCAAGATCACTAACTAGGACTCTGCCTAAAATCCACCTATGTCACCAGAATAATGTGATGGCTGAAGCTTTAGGATCTCCCTGATGTGATCTACAACTATGATCTAATGACCTCTAAGTCTCTATGTATGCTCATCCCTAAGCCTAGGGCTCCGAGAGCTCTCTCTATGTCCCGAAACTCAGTCACCCTGTCCCTCCGTGGTGACTCTACATGGAATTTCTCTCCTCCATGCTCCTCGTTGGGTTGAGGAGATACATGACCCTCAATGGAAGTGACTCTATCATGTCTGGCTGCATGTCCTCCTATTGATCCTCTGCATAGAGCGGCATTAACATCCTAAAGAGTTTGTAAAATATGGGGTAGGATGGCTGCTACAACATGATCTGGTGGTGGTAAGTCTAGGTCTATGTGAAAATACCCCTCATCCCATCTGCGCCTCCTACATAGACCAAGGTGAGAGTTAGTTCATCTTTCTAAGTTTTATTGGTTTCCATGTTTACTAAAATATGTAATTTCTAAACTAAGTTGTTTTCTAGATTTAAAAGTGTGCTAGGTTTAAGGTTCATGTCTCAATTTTCCATTTTTCCCAATGGCCCAAGCTTTTGAACCTTTGCTCTAACACCAAGTTTAATTCCCACTAAAAACAACCCACTTGAGACCCAACAATAACCTAGGATTAGTTAGGAAAATTACGGAATAATTTTTTTGAAAAAGAGTTTACAACAGTGTTACAAGACAAAAGTTGTCACTAACGAGTTCCAACTCAATTCTAATCCACTAGAATATAATTTTCTTTTATTAACAATTATTAGAGGTCACAAGGTCCCAAAATTTAGGGTTAGAAAGTTCAATTAGGTTCAGAGGGTAATTACTCACCATTCTCACTCTCTAACAAGATTTAAATATTCAACTTGATTTTTCTCAAAATTAACACATTCAAAGTTTCCTTAAATCATGCCATTGGATAGGAAATTTACTCACCTTTCAAGTGATATAAATAAGTCCTCCAAACTCCCGATATTTATCAAGTTATGGGTCGGCGGACCATGGGGTGACACTTTTCCCCAAGAGTAGGCGTGCGAGCCCCGGGAGAAAATTTTCCACGGGGAAGGTCTACAGTTCGTGGGGATAAATATCTCCCAAGAAGAGGATTCAGGTTAGCGGGGCCATGGGAGACATTTTGGAAATTTTCCGCGTGGGGCAAAAAGCCACATTTGCACCCATGCTCCTGCAAGTCCGCAAGTCCCCAAGGGACACGTGACACCTTCTAAGCCAACATGGGAAAAGTGGTGTGGTGGGGATAAAAGAGGTTTAATTCCCGTAGGGAAAAAATGGGTAAAATTTACCCACGCCTCGTCGATTCCTCACGATGCCACGTGGCAGCTCCTAGTTAGCGGTGGGTTGACGTGGAAAATGCGAGAAAATTTTAGAAATTTTTTGAAAGTGATAAAGGTAGAAAGGAACCCGCTCCTTCGCCAATGCCTCGCAACACCATTTGGTAGCTCCTGATTGGCTACGGAAAAGCGGGGAAGTGGAAAAAGTTAGGAAAATTTTCCTAAAAAATTTCCGAAGTGCTAAGTTAAAAAGGATCTACCCTTCGTCAACGCCCGTGGTAACACATGGCATCCTTTGATTGGGTGTGGGCCGGAGGTGCAAGGGGGAAAATTAGGAAAATTTTCCCAAAAATTTTCTAAAGCTCTAAGGGAAAACTCGGGCCTGCATGTCCGCCAAAGAAATTTTTCTCAAATTCTTTTTTGACAGTTAAAATTATTTTTGACGCCAAATGAAGAAAAAATTCAAAAGGCCATAATTTTTGATTGAAAGCTCAATTTTGGGAAAATGAGGACTTTTTGGAAAGCTCTCAACGTTCTCTTTACTTAGGAATCATCGAATTTTAATATTTATAAATTTTAGGGAGTCAATTTAAAGAAAACGAGCTGCAGGCTTTTATAATGCAAACTAGTAAATTTTAACTTATAACATTTATTAAATTTGATCTTCTTCCTCTTAAACATGTTAAATAGACATGGATAATTTTTCTTAAATGGATTTAAGAAGTATTTCAAGATTCATTTTGTCTAATTGATTTGAAATTTTAAAATTTACATCTCTTGATTAAAAATGACAAGTAAGAGGATTGAGTTCTTTTTTTGCAAGGTTTGAAGGATATTTCCTTAAATGCTTTTGTCTAATTGTATTCACTTATAACCTAGCATGTTCAATTTTAATGTTTCATTTTTATTTCTTGATTTAAGGTTGATCTGTTCATTTTTGGTAAAAGTTGCAGAGTTTAACGTGAAGCGAAATGGAAACGACAAAATTAACTCAATGATTCTTATTTTAATTGCCATACAAAAAAATCATTTCATGCTAGTTTCAAATAGGTTTCATTCCTTCAATAAAATGATAAATACAAGAAAGAAACTTTTATTCTTTTCAAATCATGCACTTCACAAAATAGAGTGTTACATTTCCTTCATACGCATTTCTTTCCTTCAACTAGAGATTACAACTCGCATTTAGATGATTAATTCAATACAATGATGTAATTTGAGGATGGTTATGCAATCCTTTATTGTTTCAAAAGTCAATCGTACAACTTCCTTCTTTCATTCCTCAATTTCATCATATAGGACACAATTTCTTTCTTTCAAAATAACATAACAGAGTATGTCTCTTTCACATTTCAATTTAAACTTTCATAACCAATACAACATATTTCCATTACAAAACATATACAAGTTCATCCAATTCAAGTAGGAGAGGTTACAATAATATTTCATTTCACAAGAATGGATCAAAATGTCTTTTCTCGCCTTGAGTAACATCAACATGCATATTTCTCATTATTCCAAATTGTGATCACAACAAGAGTAAGGGAAAGGCAACGCTCTCCACCTAAATAAAACATTTAATGAAGAGGAGAATCCATGCTTATTCATTATCCCATGAGACCCAACCAAAATTCAATAATAGATGTGATCCAACGCATGACAACAATAGGCTTACACAAACACACAAGCAACATTTTAACAATAAAAACATAGTCCAAAATAGAGTGTAGTTTACAACTACATTAAAGCATGACAAACATTACTGAGGATTCATCAAGAAATTCAAAGGAGCAAGAAACTATGGGGGATGCTTCTTATGCCTCCCAAAAGGGGAAATGGGTATCAGCACCTGAATTACAAACCACCAAATATAGTATATCAAAACCCTGAAATTCCTTATGCCTCCCCCTAGTACCCCTTATTCCTCACATTTCCTTATGCCTCCCCAACCTCTTATGGCACCCCATAAAGAGTAAAGAAATGTAAGCTATTTCTTTGTAAATTAGAACCCAAATCCAAACTCCCTCCACCCTTATACCTCCCTAAAAGACACTTGTGCCTCCCACAAAGTAAACCCCATAGTCTTCTCGCACACCATTCCTAGGCCATCTACTCCACAACCCACAAACATGCGAAAACATTCACAACAGTGACAATTTCATAAATAAAAGAGAAGAATTTCAAGAGCTAAGATCCTACCTCTCCATGATGGATTTTTTCTAAGTTCCAAAACAACAAGCTTTATCACAATGCAAGCAATCCAAAACTACCAAGCATAAGCATGCAACAATCTTTTAAAACTTATTCAAGCAAGAGCTCCCAAAACATCAACGAATTCACCCAAGCATGAAGTCTCCAAAATGAAGTAACCCTAAAAAAGCCAAAGAATTCAAATTTATAGAAGAGGGAAGGGAAGAGGATGAGGTGGCTCCATGTAAGATGTCACATCACAGATCCTCAACCCCAACTCCAAAATTCAACTTCATTCTCCAATGTATAATAAATAGGTGGGTGAATATTATGAAAATTTAGTTACATACTCAAATCCAACCCACACCCCAAAGGTCTGAAATTAAACCATGTAAGAAAAGGGAAATTAAAACCTACAATTTGTCTTCCCAAAATTCCTAATGAAAGTCTAAATTCAACTCTCTAACCATAGGTATGGTTGGTAAATAAATTTATGAGGTATGAGACAAGTTTAACTTGTCCCACAAGCCTCTAAACTCAGCTTCCAAGGACAAATTTGAATTTCAAAGAAGGTGGAGTGTTTCACACTCAAAATTTAACTTACACATCTCTTACAACACTTTAATTCAAGACAAACAACTCTATTAATTAATTTTTTATGGCATATATTAATTAATTAACTTAATAGCATGATTACTCATAATATTATACACCATTCAATGAAAAATGAAAGGGTCAATGCACCACAAAATAAACACATGCAAACATAAACCAAGGAACCAATAAAAATACAAATAACCCCTTGGTCACATTTTAAAGGTGATCCCCCATGGGAATTCCTAACACACAAAAACACGCACAAACAAATACTAGTTGCCATGGTGACCTTGTTGAATTCCTCTAGAATTCCAATGTGATTGCTCTCCAATCCCCAATGTTTGTTGTGATATTTTAACCTATAAAACGTAAATACCTCTTTCACCTCATGGCCATATCGAACATCAAAAATAATATAAATATAATTCCAAAATCATCTAGATATATGAATCACAACAATCATCAAAGAAATATAATAATATCATTTAGAGTTTTATCAACAACTCGTATCATCATCCAATAATTTCCATTTCTAGGTGTACCCACAATATCCAAATATCACATGTCCGAACAACATCCATAATATAACCATGTCAAACAACTTATTATCATCAACATATAAAATGTCGCTTATAATCATCATGCACCATAGCTTAATCAAGTCAACAATAATCCATGATCTAACATATAACATCATACTATAATAAAGTCTCGTGTTCAATGAAAAGTTGTAAAAGCCATGGATTTGGAGTAAGAATCTCTAAAGAAACCCCAAAGGATTTTAACAATCTGATCAATGGACCATGTGATAAGAAATGAGCAAGGTTTCCTTCTTTGCATACATTAATTTTAAATGAACATGCAAACTAAGCAAATGAAGTTAATCTCTATTCTTTGAAAGCTTGAAATAATGAACCTAAGAGGATCTAAGCATTCAGTTTATGTGTTAAGAGAAAGAGATCTCCCCATTAATGGCTTCAAGGCCAATGGATCTTCCCTTTTACTCTATATTAATGCTATGAAATACAAGATTAAATGCTTTTAGCTCAAATGAAACAAGATGAAATACAAACTAAATCCTAATCAAATTGTTATAATTTGTGCTAGGAAGAAGAGAGGATTCTTAGGTAATGAGGGAGGGGGTATACCCCTATTTATAGTTTTTGGTTTGGAAGAAAAGGGAGATTTGGGTGCATGTTGGACAAAGGCTAAAGTCCAAATAGCAGTTTAGTAAGTCAAAGTGTGATTTGACTATGTTAGAGGGTAATTAACCTAGGTTAGACTAATTAATCTCTCTTAGAGAGTAATTAGGTTTTGGAAGGGTTCGAAGGGATTTCTCAATCCGGTGCAGTGGATTGATCTTCCGGGAGCTAATAGAAGTAAGCTAGAAGAGAATAAGAAGCTAATGTAGTTAGAACAAGGTGATAACTACCTGTTTAAATGGTTTATAAGAGAAAAAATGACCAAAAGGGTGTCTTAGGAAGCAAGTTAGATAGGCTAACTGGCAATGTGTACTCAATTTGCAAAAGAAAGGAGTGTTAGTGCACCATTAGAAATAATAGTGTATTGAGAAAACTACAGGTGTCTACATTTTTCCCTCTTTGAGGTGACGTAAGCGATATCACTTCAAAGAAAGTAGACAAACACAAGCAAGTAGAATTTTTTTGAAGGGGTAGAAGAAAAATTAATAGAGTGAAGGATGACGAATGGCCCCTCAAGTGTCTATGGGGTGAAAAAGAAACTTGATCGATGATCGAAAAAGAAACAAATAGAGAGAAAAGTGTTTAGAGAAGACGAGAGACTAGAAGAAAAGGGATTGTGAGCTATCTGCAAATAAATTGCTAACAATTTTTTAATCATCATAATGGTTAGAATCCTCCTCATGGGTCCTTATTAAAATGTGAGCATGCGACAGAAGCGTAAAATGACATTAAAATCCAAGATACAAATAACCGTCCTCTGCCAAAATAGCCAAATCCATGTAATATACACGAATGCAATGCAATACGAGAAATAAACCGAATCACCTGACTGGGAAATAAGTATAATCACACACACTTAAACCAACAATGTTCAAGATAGTTGCACAAATATTTTGTTATTGAGATGAAGTTCCAAATGGTCTAACAAACAACTAGGGTGAAGAATGATGCCCGAGAAAGGCGTATCTTGCAAGGGGGAGTATGGAGGACACTTCCGTCCTATGAAAAAGCAATGTGTACGACGAAAATAGTACTGCACAATTGATGGTGCCCCAGTGTATAGATGAAGTAAGCAACATAGCTTGTTTAGGTGATTGAAGATTTTGGTGATGCACGAGTCATTGTTTCAAATGATTTTGAGAATGTCAACAAGATCTGGGATGAGTGCCATGCAATAGACACAGATTTCAGCCGTAGATGATTGGTTTAATCAATTTTAAGCCATTTTGCTATTTTCCAATATTTTTGTGGTTTTTGAAAAAAAAATAGATTTTTTTCATTTTCTGGGTTTTTGATCGGTTAGAAGAATTTTAAAAGATCAAATATCTTCAAAAATACACGTACGTAGGTGGTAGTGGGAAGGCCGAGCTGTCAAAAAGCTCAAAATATATGCCCACTAGAAGAAAGATGAGTCAAAAATAAATTATTTAAAATAAATTAGTAAATAATCATCACGAGGGAAAAATAGAGGAAAAAGGTGGGAAAAGGTGCCTGAAAGGTTCATAAATTATCTCAGTGTGACGAAGAAGGGACCGTTGGATGGCACGAAGTTCCCCAGCATGTGAAAATTAGTAAAAATAATTATTTTAATACAAAAATAATTATCACGGTGGATAGAAGAAGGTTAGAATGATCATGACAGAGAAAAAATTCTCTAGGTGCATCACTATGGGTTAATATACTCACCTGGGGTCGGTAAAACAATCACGACCAATTCATTTCGACCAAAGCCTCTGTAAATTTTTACCGCGAGTGAAAACAAGAGCCCTAGAGTGAGATGGCGAGGATACCAAGGAGGATAAGGTGCACGGATCGCATCAGAGTACATGCAGGACCCGGTGGATGGACCATTCATGAGTGCCCTAACCCCCATTAATTATGCATTAATTATGCTTTTTACGGTTCCTTAGGGTAGGTAGGATGAATTTTGACACGTGTGTAGGAGTATGGATTGGATTGATAGGTACATGCACACCATATGTCAAAACCAACACGGATGCACACGTGCATCCATTCGTAGGGACAAGGACGTGTACGCGTACCTATTCGGAAGAGGTGGGTATGCATACACATATCTATTGGAAAAGATGAGTGCATGCATGTGTACCCATAGAAAATACAAAAGGGGGCACATAAGCGTCAGTTTGGGTAAGGATGGACACGCGCATATGTTTGCATCGAAAGCAGCGCGTATGCATCCTATATGCCCAAAGCATAAAAATGGAGGGAAAAGTAAGCACGTGTATGCATCCCTAGGGGCATGTACTCATTGGTTAGGGTGCATAGGTGCCAAAGGAGGTGCGTATGTGCTAGAAGCATGCAAGAAAAAGACAACTGGATAGAAGATAGCCAAGTTTATAGAAGAAAAAGATGAGATTTACATAGAAGAAAAGAATAGTTAGTGAATTAGATGTGTCAAAAGATTTATTTTTCCTTAGAAAAATATTATAGAAATGTTAGATGTTGAACACTTACATTGATTTTTCTGCGTATGTTACCTATTCTCCAGACTCGTGACCACTACGGCCGCTTAGCCTGTGATAGAGTGTAGTTCGATGATGAGGATAAAAAAATTTGGAAAGCCTTTTACACGTGACTGGACTATCCTATGTGGCCGAGATGCCCTAGATCACTTTAGATCACGGCCTCTTGACGGCCATAGTAGAGCAATGGCACAGCGAGAGCCAATGCTTTTGCCTCCCAACCGGGAGATGACTATTACATTAGAGGATGTATGGCGTATCTTGTGGGTCTCAATCCAGGGACAACTTATTGAGACGACGAGCCACTGGAGTGACATTTAGCATCACATCATACATTTTTTGGTTTACCCACCATACCAAGGTGTGGCATGTCTATCGATCTGTCTAGATGCATAGAGGATCAGAGCTAGACCACGTAGTGGTCTACATCATGGTTCTTGTCGGTGGAGTTTTGATCCCGAAAATATTGGTGCTTCATTTTTGTTGGGACTCTGCTAGGAGTGATTGGTTTTGGTGGAGGGACATACCTACTCATGGGGTTAGTGCATTTTAGCATATTTGTATTGGGATCTCCATATGATCACCTACTATTGTCAGAAGATGGTAGGACTTTCTCGGTTACTACCGATTTGGGCATGGGACCATATTGTTATTGGTCACCCCTAGGTGTGCTAAGAGGTTGGTCTCCTGACGAGCCTTCTACTATGGGTTGGGTCCCAGCAGGGGACGATGTGTGACCCTTCATGGGGGTTACATATCATTATAGGTGTGAGCTAGATGACCTACTCCAGGATTCCATTTCCTGGAGACCTTATAGACACATTCAGTGGTTAGAGGATGGTTTAGAGCTTAGCACCACCACTGTTGAGCATTTTATTTTGGGTAGCCATAACTATATGTAGGAGTTGTACAGAGTGGATCGATGTCAGCGGTAGTTCAGCCTTACCTAGGATGTTCTTGGGCCAGATAGATGGTACACTCGCAGAGTCGAGAGCACTTTGATATGGGTCTGTAGATTACTTGTGATAGAGCACTGGCTAGCTTTCGATAGGTGGCACCTACTATTTGGGTGCCGCTTAGACAGATCATAGATTCAGGCACTACATTAGAGTATGGGCCATGGTACCACAATGCCCCCGCACCGTTTGAGCATTCCTAGAGTGGCATATGATGCCAGCTTGAGGCCTCCTCCAGTGGGGCCTCCTAGTGGTGGCGAGGGTGGAGATGACAGTGATGATGATGATGATGAGGGTGGGCTTCGATGCGCTCCAAAGCATGCTAGATGTAGGGGAAAGGGTCCCCTTCCAAATCAGCCACGAAACAAGGCTCCAGGACTAGGCCGAGACAGATATATAGGGCTGTGGACATAGATTTTCCCCAATGGGCATTCTAGTAGGGATCTATACCCCTCTTCAAAGTAGGTATTACCAAAGTGTAGGGACTACCTTTTAATACCCCAGCAGAGTAGCAGATGTAGGTGGGCAGCGAGTTGCTCTTGGGAGAGCAGCACAGGAAGCCATCGATGTCTAGATACAGGTGGTTGGTGAGAGATATACAGCAAGCACCCGGTGTATAAGTCCTCACATTATAATGAGACCAGGGCTTCAGCACAGATTCATATTTTGATAGCAGAGAGAGATCAAACCTAGGCACATGCCACCGAGGACAATGAGAGTATTGCATGGCAGAGTTAGGTGTGAGAAATTTCTGCATAGGGGCTCGAGATATTGAGCCTCCTACACTAGTCCCAGACTTAGGTACAGATGGTTGTGGCCCAAAGGGACCATGTATATATATGGTCACAAGCTCTCTTAACATAGAGGGATGAGGCCCAAACAGAGGTGTAGACTATTACTACAGAGCGGGATTGAGAGGCTACCTCTTTGAGATAGGTCGAGGCTGATTTAGGCAGAGTTACAAGTGAGCAATATGTTGCCCTTCTGGCAGCCCTCGCTTCAAGAGATGTTGACCTAACTGCAATGCCACGAGGCTTGGTGGTGAGGTGTTATTCTATAGGACTACCTATTTTAGGGAAATTCCTCCATAGCAGCGAGTGTTACTCCCTTGACATTCAGGGATGAGCATGATAGGCTCTAGCTCACATAGATCGGGCCACTCATTGAGATCAGTTAATCAGCCCATACCAGAGCAGCCGACTAGATAGGGATAATCTAGTCAACCTAGTGGTCCATCTAATGCAATTCCTCCTCAGCCACCATTATTCTCACAACCAAGTGACAAACCTAGAAGCCCAGCGAGGGAAGAGTTGCAGTTGAGCTCCACCTTCTTCTTTTATACAGACATTCTTTATTCATGCCTCTGATGAAGGCTGATTTTGTTGTATAGCTCTATATATTTATTCATTATGATGATGCCTCATGATGAAGGCCCGATTCTTTTTGATGCATGCCCCTTTTTGATGGCATATTGTATCGATGATGTATTATTTTGATCACTGACTGGACAGTTATACATGTATATATATGTGGACATTTTTGATGTATCATCTTTGTATGCCTCAGCTGAAGGCATTTTTGATATAGAGTACCTATGTATATCTATTTCTGTTGATATAGATGTATATGACACGCATATATATAGAGGATTACCTTTAGGGCTCGAGATACATGTGTTTATGAGATGATGTACTTTATTGTTTTGTTTCTTGATGTATGTGACACGAGCGAGCATAATTCTATGATGTAAAGTACCGTTTATCAGAAATTACTCTATGTTGAATCTTATCTCATGTTGTTTATTTTGATTCAGCACTTATGGATGTGTTATGGTGTTGTCTCGATCTTGTACTCGCATGTATACTTTATACTTTCATATGTGATGATGTATCTATAGATGGAACCACATGTTTTTAGATTCGTGATTTAATTCTGAGTATTTATGCTAGAACTTGGGATGATACTAGATGATATTGGTACGGGGGATAGATTAGTGATTATGCACAACCACTCTTGCCCCCATTGATGATACGATATTTTATGATTAGGTTAGCACACATGCATGATGTAATATTTAGCATTTTGGTATATATATGATGTAGGGAATGATGTTATAAATGTGATGAGAGGATAGATGATAGATGTGATAACAAACAACTGTGCAAGAACACATAAGAAAAATTTAACAAAACCAAACAAATATACACATAATACTACTTAAAAAACACATGCACAAACCTCTAACAAGAGATAAAATGAGAGCTAATCTAAGCAAGCAAGAATGAACCCTAAAAGGAAGCATACTAATAAACAAAGAAACCTACAACAATTGTTTACAAGCATGATAGTTTTCAAATGTATGCAATACAATGCTCAACTTAAATCAAACAAGATTCAATTTTTGATAAGAAAATGATCCATTTTAAAGAACTAACAATTCATGGACTAAGTACACCAAAACTATACAAACCAACAACTAAAAGTAATTAAAGAACCACTTTGTTTTTGCGGGACAATATTGACATATTTTCTAATGTTTTTGGGTTTATCTAAGAAGATAAGATTTTGCAGATATGTTTGTCATTAATTTGTCTAGTTTTCCCAAAGATAGCGTTGTGAAATAAAAGTAGCCTTATCCCTAGGAAGGGGATTTATTTTTTCTAAATGTTTAGGTTTTTTTGTATTGTTTTCCGCATGTTTTTTTATTTTCCAAGGTCATATTTTGAAAGCAATGTACAAGGATGATGAAGCGTGGATGCCCCCAACATGATGTGGGAATATACAAAGGGTAGAATGCCATGTGCATGTGTGTAGGAAGATGGCAACGGGGTATTCATGCTTAGTGTTAGATAGGCATATACAAAGGTAATGTCATTCATGCAGATATAAGAGAAAACAAACCAGATCATGGCAAGGAAAAGGTGATCCTAGTAGGGTTCCTAGAGAAATATGTATCTAAAGAAGTGGTATAGATTACCCATCCTTCCGTAAGAGTAACTTGTGTTCGGTGAATCCTCCTTGAGCACTAAAACTGGTTTTCACTCAAAGACCTACCACCTGTGCCATAATTGAGTGGTTTTCACATGAGGATGACTCGCTTTTTCTTTATTCTTATTTTTTCTCCTTTTTCCATTTTTTGCTTGTTTTTTTCTTTGTTTTCCAATTTTTAGTTTTTATTTGATATTCTCGTCATTCCTAATCATATAACTACTTTAAGTGCATGGTGTTTGTGGGTTCTGAAGCTCTTCACCATCTAAATATGCAATTTTGTAGGCCCTTGATCCATATTTTGTAATTACAACATAAGAACCTAACTAGTTACCCTCAAACTTTCCTTTCTTTTCTCTGTTTTTAATAGTGTTCTTCTGATTTTATTTAAGAACTAGATCTGCTACATCAAATTCCCGATGAATGATGTGTTTATTATATCCTCTCTGGACACTGCATTCGATAAAATTTTAGGTGATTGAATGCTCTAATACGTATTTCATCTAATAGTTCTAACTCTGCTAGGCGAGCAACTTTGTAGTCTTCATATTTATCAAGATAGTCTCTAAGAGATATTCTTAGGGAGGGAAGCTCCACTTCCAAGGGTATGATGTATTCAAAGGCCATAGATAAGTGAATAAGGGGTGCACCGGTAGGAGTGTGGATGGGAGCAAAATAGGCCCAGAGGGTGAGATGTATATGCGAGATGCCAATTACGGGTTTCTTGACCATTTTCTCCATAATCCGCACAAGGGTTTTATTGGTGGTTTCTTCACGTCCATTACCTTGAGGTTAATAAGGGGTGGACCACTTAATTTGGATATCGAAGTGTTGACACAATGTTTTAACCATTTTATTTTTGAAATATTTACCATTATCGGTGACAATGACCGAGGGGATTCCATAACGGCATATGAGATGGTAAATGATGAATTTTGAAATCTGCGCACTGGTGAGATAGGTAAGAGGAAAAACCTCTACCCATTTGGTAAAGTATTTGGTGGTAGTGATTATATGAGTATGATTGTCTGATGAAGAAGGATGGAGCTTCCCTATGAGATCCAAGCCCCATTTAGAGAATGGCCAAGGTGTTGCAATAGGTTGTAAGGCTTGCACCGACGCATGTATTAAATTCCCATACTTCTAGCATAGTTCACACTTTTTTACAAAGTTGCAACAATCGGATTCCATGGTGGGCCAATAATAGCCCACTCTCAATAGCTTCTTAGCTAAGACCATACCACTAGTATGTGCTCCACAAATACCACTATGTACTTCCTTAATTGTGTGGATAGAATCAGTGACATCCAAACAACGAAGTAGATTCCCATCATAGCCACGATGATAAAGGGTTCCTTAGGAGGGTATAATAGGCTATGTAGCGAATAAGGGCTTTCTTTTCAGAATGGGTGATGTCAGGGGGAAAGGTGCCATCTTGTAGGTATTGGAAGATAGGGTCATACCAAGGGGATAAAGGACCAACAACTTCACATGCAGACATGACTTCAGCATACCATATATAGGCACTTGTAGACGCTCTATGAATAAAGGCATCTTACTTTCTTCATGCACTATACGCAAGAGAGACCCAATAGTAGCCATGCCATCTGTGGATCTATTATGTGACCTTGGTTTTTGTTCAAAGATGACTTGTGTTAAATAATCCTTCAAAGTTTCAACCATCTTCTTATATGGAATAAGATTCTCATCTTTAACCTTATACTCAGCATTAACCTATTTTATAATAAGTTAAGAGTCCCCAATGACTCATAGTTGTCGATATTCCATGTAATATCTAGCCTGAGGCCAGAGATGAGTACTTCATACTCTGCAATGCTATTTGTACATGTGAATCCTAGCTAGAATTCTCATGGTATGACATCACCATTTGGAATGTAAAAGATCCATCAAAATGAACTTGCCATTCTACGGACTCTTCAATATACATGATGGATGCATCTGGTAAATCTAAGCACAAGGGTTCCATTCCTGGGAGAGGAGCTTCTGCCAACTGATCGGCTAGTACCTATCCTTTTAAAGACTTTTGATTTACAAACTCAATGTCAAACTCACTCAAGAGAATGATCCAATTAGCCATTCGGCCTATGAGGGCGGGTTTGGATAAAAGGTACTTGAGAGGGTCGACTTTGGATATGAGTTTGGTCTTATTATTCAGGAGATAATGGTGAAGCTTTTAAAATGTTAATACAACTACCAAGTAGGCCTTTTCTATTTGGGGATAATTTAGCTTGTAGGCAACCAAGGTCCGGCTAAGATAGTAAATTTCTCTCTCTTTATGGGTAAGTCATATTGGACAAGTAATTTACCAATGGAAAAATAGGTAGTGGAAATGTATAAGAGGAGAGGTTCACGGGAGTAGGCAGCATTAGCACGGTGGGTTAGACAAGTACTATTTGAGTAGTGCAAAGGATTTTTGACAATCAGGTCCCTAATTGATTACATATTTCTTGAGAAAATGAGTAAAAGGGCGACACTTATCCGCAAGTTACGAGATAAAGTGACGGATTGTGCGGATTTTCCTTATAGACTCCTTAGCTGATTGAGAGTGGTAGGTGGTGGCATTTCTGTAATAGCCATAACATTTACGGGATCCACTTCAATCCCTCTTTGTGAGACAATGAACCCCGGGAGTTTTCTTGATACAACACTAAAGACACATTTCTTAGGGTTCAAACGAACCTTATAGTCTCTTAGATGTTGAAAGATATGCCTCAACACTTTAGGGTGTTCTTTTCTACTCTTATATTTTTCTAGGATATCATCAACATAATCCTCCATCATGTCACTTATCATATCATGGAAGATAACTGTCATGGCCCGCTGATAAGTAGCCCCAGCATTTTTAAGCCCGAAGGGCATGAATTTGTAGCAGAATGTTCCCCAAGGGGTGATGAATGTTGTCTTGTGCTGATCTTCCTCCGTAATTTGTATCTGGTGATAACTTGAAAATTAATCCATCATGGATAACATTTCATAACCAATTGTTGAATCGACTATCATGTCGATATTAGGTAGGGTAAAATCATCTTTTGGACATGCTTTATTGATGTCATGGAAATCCATGCAAATCCTTATTCTAATAGGTTTTTTTTTTTTGTATTGGGACTATGGTAGAGATCCATTCGAATAGTCAATAGTTTTTATGAAATCAACAGCTAACAACTTCTCCAATTCTTCTTTGACCAAGAGCACCACTTTAGGATGTATTTTTCTTAATTTTTGTTTGATTGATTTGGCCTCTGGGTGCACAATGAGGTTGTGCACAACTAGTTCAGGGTCTAACCCTTGCATATCTGCATATGTCCACATGAATATGACCACATATTCTTTTAAGAGTCTTGTAAAGGTCTTTTGTTCCTGAGCTAAGAGAGAAGCTCCTAACTTGACTATTCTAGGCCGCTCCTCTAAACCAATGTTGACACTGATTTTTTCCTCAATAATTATTTTAGAAGTGTCTTCCATCCATGTAGGATTAGGGGGAAGAGTAAGATCGACCTCCTATGGTATTTCATGATCATCTTTGAATGGATAAATCACTTCATCTTTAAACTCTTTATTTTATTTTTCTATGAGCTCACCAAACAATTTTTAACTATGGAATTTCCGTTGAGCCTTCTTGCTCGGTTTCTCAAAGGTAGGTATAGCTTTAGTTACAACCTATTTATTCATCCTGTACGCACATTTCTACTTCCTCCCTAAAATAGGCACAAGCGTCTAGTTGAATCTTAAATCCTTTCTTGTGGTCTCCAGCGGGAATAAAGTCCTTGAGTCCCATGAACTCCGCAAATGCCTCATCATTTTCAAAGAAATCCAATGGCACATGAAGTTGGTTATCCCAATCTATAAGCTCAAGATATACATGGGATATTGGGTATTTATCTAGGGGGATGGATTTGGATAAGGTGAGGACTGAAGAATCAGGGAATAGGTTCGTGGAGGTAAGATCTTTGTAAAGGCTACATTGGGAATCTACGTCACTGTCAGAATGAGGTGAAACATCCTCACTTTTAGAAGAAGTAGCATTGTTATCAAAAGGTAGAATGTCATGGAGCCTTATTCTAAGGCCATGTTTATCAATTTTGAAACGTGGGATAGGGATAGTCTCCAACCGGCCTTGTGAATTAACACCACATCCAAACCCGTCATAGCCCATGACAAACATCATGCGAGAACCTTTAACGTACTGAGGTGCTTGATTGCATTAAGCCATGGTGCCTTCTGGTACTTTTTTGGTAGGGTCTTCTAACATTTTCTCCTCGAGACAAAGAGGCCACTATGGAAAAATTTCTCCAAAGGTTTAGGACATTGCTTGTGATTGATCTTGAAGTGAAAGTAAGGATTGCCCCTTGTCTAGGGGATACTCATAGGTTTGATATCAACAGAGCTTACTCAAGAGTGAATAGCCTACTTGGGCCATATTTTGATGATGTGGCATCCCATGAATAAAATGGATTGACCGGTGAGGGGAAATCTTGATTGAAAGGTGTGAGAGATTCTTAATCCACTCGAGTTTCTCATGGCCTTCATTTGTAAATGGACTACAACATCCACAGAAGGACATTCATAAGCTATATGAGAAAAATTATGTAGAGCTCTACAATGTGTGAAAGGTTTTGGGTCACCCAAAATGGTAACTACACGCCCTTCATTATATAAATTGATGCACCGATGAAACGTTGATGGAATAGCTTGCGTGGCATGGACCCATGGGTGTCCCAAGAGCATGTTGTACGAAAGGTCCAAGTCAAGGACATGGAACATTGTATCGTGACATAGGCCCTAAGTCCATGGGGACCACTATAGTCCCTGCTGAATCACTTTCCTCATTGTCATATGTCGTGATTGTGATATTTTAGCACCCAACTCTATTTTGGATAGGCTCAAATCTGCTTTACTAGCTTCAAGGTGTAAATATTCAGACTAGATCCCCCATCTACAAGTACTCTTTTGATCTTACGACGGGTAACCACCACTTCGAGATATAATTATAAGTTATGCTCTGGGTTATTATGTAGGATTGCAGTATGATCAAAAGTAATATGATCATTGGTGTCTAAGCATGTAATCATGGCTTGAAGGTTTGTGGGATATATTTTTGTGGAAACCCCTAAATTTTGTAAATTTTTGAAAAATATGTTTTTATGAGCATTGGAGATTTTTACAAGATCGAGTATAGATCTCTTAGCAGACATTTTGTCTAATTTCTCTATCAAGTTATACTGACTTTCCTCAGGGGTAGGTATAGGATTTGGTATGATTAAGTGGGCACGTCTTGTCCCGACTGTGTAACTCTTCTCTAAGATCCGAATGGTGTTAATTTGTTCATTATATGAGTTAATACATCCAATGAGGGAATCATAAGGACTATCATTTGTAGGGTACACATAGGCAACAATCCTATAGTCGTTAGAAGTTTTCCCTTGATCTGTTTTCTTTTTCTTTTTATCTGCATGGTCAGGAAAAGATTCCTTGTAAATACCCATTTTTTCATTTGAACTCCTACCGGTCTCGGGGAGACTCTACAACAATCTTCCCTTCCTCTATGAGGTCTTGGATATAATGGCGTAATCTCAAACATCTATCATTTTATGTCCTTTGACACGATGGAAGTCACAATATTCATTGTCTTTTAACCAAACCAGTTTTTGAGCATCTTCTGGGTAGGGCATTGTTTCCATTGTATATTATACCATATTTGCACCATCTAACTACTTTAGGATGGTAGATAAGGATTATGTCAAAGATGGGAATGTACATTTTGTAGGTGCTTTGGGATGAGGCCCTTGTGAAAGTTTCAAGAGTGGACTTGTCCGTACGGCTTGGACTCTCTTGGAGTCTATAATGCCATCACCAACAACATGTTTATTCTTTATGAAGAATTTAGGTTTGTCTATGGATTTAGATTCATGTTTTTTTTTTAATAACCGGTTTAAGCATGCCCTTGGCAATAAGAAATTTCTCAATTTGACTACCTTTCTCTATGACTTCTTCAAAGTTTGAGCTACAATGCATTTGTAAGTGAAAGACTATTTCCAGTTCAAGTTAGGAATGAATATACTCACTAGCTATTTTTCGGGTAAGGCAGGGAAATTGAGTAGCTAACCGCGCCATCATTGTAACAATCCCACAAATGTCTCATTCAGTTTTTGTTTTGTGTTACATAGATCATTCATCATGATGTCACTCTCCATATTATAGGAGTAATGTCTTACCAATTTCTCTGCTAGCGTGGTCCATGTTTTAATGGAGCACTTAGGTATGCTGTAAAACCATTCCAATCCCACGGCTCCTAGGCTACGAGGAAAAAGTTGTATCAAGAAATTATCGCTATATGTGACCTTTTGGAAATCCATGTAAGTATTTTATATGATCACGAGGATCACTTTTACACTTATAATTATCAAACTTGGAGACAGTGAAATGTTTTAGAAAAGGTTGTTGTAGCATGTCCTTATTGAAGGGGTAAGGACATAGTTTTTCATACTGAGTATATTCTACATTGGCCTACATTTCCTGTTGTAATGTTGTGAAAGTATCTTTCATATATTTCAAATCATCCTGAATTATTTTCTCCTTAGTAGGTGATATTGACCTTTGAGCCCAAGTTTCCTTAAAATTATAGTACGTATGCGAGATCAAATTGAAACCCGTTAAGTTTGTTTTTGTCTCTATCTTTACCTATGTTTCTTTTTGAAGCGCCTAAGTTTGCTAATTTCGACTCAACTTCAAGATCTATTTTGGAGGATTTCATTGTCAACTGGGATCCTCTTCTTCATCGAATTTCGAGTAGGGAGGCCTTCCACTCGGTTTTTACCTTACGTGAAGCTTTAAAGTGAGGTTTATGTGATGTTTCACCTTCGACAACAACCTTATGTTGCCCGAAGTGGATGCATATCCCACATTGAAAGGATTATACGTGTGCAAGACAAATCTTCTCTATCCTAAGGTAGGGTCAACGACCCTTTTTTCTTTATCACGTTCATGTGGAAGTTTATCTCCTAATGCCAAGACTCTTGCAAAGAATTGATCTTTGTTATAATATAAGAGCTCACAAATCTGTTTAGGTCTAACCTTTGTTGTTCTCCTGAAGAGTCTGAATCTTCTCCACTATGATCAATTAACATCTCTGTATCTTTGACTTGAGAGAAGAGTGGTCCTAAGTTATGACCACTGAATGGAAATGTGTCGAAAGGGTTTTCTCCCATGTGTTGCTCATTTGATTTGGCTGCCATTTTTATGTTTTTAGGCATCACTAGCAGACGCTTTTATGTAGCTATTGTAACCCCTAAGTGTATGGTTTTTTGTAAGCTATTTTTAAGGGGATATTGGAATTATATCACAATGTATCATAGATGTAATTTTATGCAATCATTTTTACCAAGAAATAGTCATATGCACACCCTATGTTATGATTCACTCAATTTGTTATTACCAAGCCTATACCCTAAGATAACGACAAATATTTACCAATATGTAAGCCAAGTTAGAACCCCAACAAGGTCTAAGAACGCGTAATGTTTTCATAGTCCCTTGACAAGGTATACTCTAAAACTATTTTTACTATCGATGAAAACCAAACCTTGAAAAATGGAAGTCACAAATAGATATAACGTAATAACGCCACCGTGATACATTAACCAAGCATGCAAGAGCGTTATCACCATGGTAAATTTATTATGATATATTTAAAGCGTTATCAACACTCTTCATGAATACTAAGATGACGTCAAGATTAAAACCAATTAGTAAGTATAACAAGGAGTTTTTAATCGTGTGAGCAGTGTAACCATGCAATAAGGGGACTTATACCGTTCTCTCACAAACAAGGAGAATACGATGTAAGTACCGAGATTGTATGTCTAAGATGCGAACAAGACTATTAACTCAAGAAGAGAGAAAAGATGAACCAAACACATAGTAGTGAAGATGATCTTGAAATCAAGATGAAAGGACTTTTATCAAAGATGTGAAAAGTGCACCCGCACACTTTAGACGCTTAACAACCCATCCACAAACGTGGATGGGTGCAAACAGACAAAAAAGTGACGAGCACTATCTCTGATAAAAACACGTAATGTATGCACCTTTCTCACCTCGAATAATGGGTAATGAGAATGCAAGGGTACTGATCAAAATATGGACACAAGCTAAGAAAACACTTAGGAAGAGCTTCACCTCATCCGAAGACAAGTAAAAACTAAGAAAAATTGGGACGTAGCTTAGGTCCGTGATGAAAAGACACTTAGTTCAAACTCACGAGGGTTCTTTGCCTTGTTTTTAGCAAACAAGGTTTAGATTCTAGATGAACTATCACTTTGTGATGGCTTGACATAACAAGGACTAGTAAAGTGGGTTCGTTGACAAAATGGTTTCCCTAACAAGTTCTCTCAACTAGGTGTTATAATATTTTCTAAGAGTGAGGTGCGATTTACCTAAAAAGTCGCAATGACTAGTTTGGAAGTATCTCGGCTTTATCCCCTTTCAAGTATAATGGGTAATGAATGCATCCACCATGTACTTCTACTAAGGTTGTGATACTAACAACTTGTAACTCTAACTCACAAGGCATACTGGTCAAGTGGGTAAGCAGAGTGCTTCCTATTTCATCCACGAGGTTAGACAGCAGTGGACTACTTTAGGGTTCCTGGAACCACCCCCATTGTTGTAGCTTAAGGCATTATGCCAAAGGGGTTATGTTCAGATTGAGCGAGATAGGGATGTACCCTTTTTAAAACGTGCAATACAATGTTTTGAACATGGTGTGTTTTTTTATCTTGCTTAGCTAAATGTGGTCTTAAGTAGCACACCATTTGGAAACCTGCAAGAACACGTGTATTAGAAGTTTTTGTGTTTATTCTTAGCCCTTCCTTTCTTTGACAATCGATAGGTCCTGTACACAACAAGTTTGATAATTTTCGATTCCTAGATTAATGTAAAAGATAACTTACACTTTCTTTTGATTCCTAAGATCATCAAAAGCTGTGAAGGAAGAGCATATGTAAAGTGGAAATGCTACTAAACTCACGTGAAATTTGTCTATGCAACCTTATAAAACAAGTGTTTTTGCACAATTTATATGCATTTTGTATTGGTGTTTTTGATCTCCAACATCACCTTGGAAGATGTGAGGAGAGAGCATACACACTTCTACAAAAATACTTCTAAGTTAAAAACAAAAACACTTTTAGTTTATGCAAACTGAAATTTTAAGAAAGAACCCTATTTTCAATTGTTAGTCCTAAAAACTTGTAGTGATGGACTAGAAAAAAAGTTCTTGCAGTCTGTAAAATTTTCAAATTTTTTTAACATAGACACCTGTGTGCCTATATCGACACACAGTGATCTCAATCGATAGATACATGCCCCACTTGACGGGTACACCTGTAGTAAAAAAATTAATAAAACTCAAAGAAGTAAACACAGACACTCACAATATGACAGAGACACACCTATATTGACATGGACGCTTAGGTTACAACGTGTACACACCTAAGCCTAAACAATGGACTGTAAAAATTTTACACAGTCAGATCTTTTACACCTACACATCCAAAGAGACCTATATGTGCCCTATATGATGAAGACGCATGTGTGTCGTGTATGTTTTATTTCTGATTTCTTTACTCAGTCAGGGTATTTTATGCCTACGCGTCAGAGAGATGTATACGTGCCCCATATGATAGATACGCGTGTGCATCTATGTAGAGTTCTTGTTTACAAATGATGAGACCTTCGATGCAGATACGCTCTGATATGACAGTGCTGGGGTTCAGCGTGTATGCACCCCTTCTACGGACACCTACACGCACCCTATGAAAAACCTACAAAAACATGGATTTTTAAATTTTCAAGAGCAAACAGGTTAGTTGTTAGTCAAAGTGTCCTATTTCTAGATAAAATCCACAAAATGTATATAAATAATGTTCATTTACCTATAGTTAGAAATAAAATGAGGAAATAACAAGTGATTCGAAAGAAAAACTTGAAAATAATATTTAAAAAAACCTAAAAGACCTCCATTAATGGAGGGTGGACATAAGTGTCCCACTGGGCGTGCCAAATGTGTTTAATGAAAAGTTGTAAAAGCCATAGATTTGGGGTAATAATCTCTAAAGAAACCCCAAAGTATTTTAACAATCTGATCAATGGACCATGTGATAAGAAATGAGCAAGGTTTTGTCTTTGCATACATTAATTTGAAATGAACATGCAAACTAAGAAAATGAAGTGAATCTCTATTATTTGAAAGCTTGAAATAATGAACCTAAAAGGATCTAAGCATTCAGTTTATGTGTTAAGAGAAAGAGATCTCCCCATTAATGGATTCAAGGTTAATGGATCTTCCCTTTTACTCTATATTAATGCTATGAAATACAAGATTAAATGCTTTTAGCTCAAATGAAAGTAGATGAATTACAAACTAAAGCCTAATAAAATTGCTATAATTTGTGCTAGGAAGAAGAGAGGATTCTTAGGAAATGAGGGAGGGAGTATAGCCCTATTTATAGCATTTGGTTTGGAAGAAAAGGGAAATTTTGGTGCATATGGGACAAAGGCTAAAGTCCAAAGAGCACTTTAGCAAGTCAAAGTGTGATTTGACTATGTTAGAGGGTAATGACCTAGGTTAGACTAATTAATCACTCTTAGAGAGTAATTAGGGTTCTAAAGGGCTTACTCAATCCAACAAAGTGGATTGATCTTCTTGGGAGCTAATAAAAGCAAGATAGAAGAGAATAAGAAGATAATGTAGTTAGAATGAGCCGATAATTTCCGTTTAAGTGGTTTATAAGAGAAAAAATGACTAGAAGGGTTTCGTAGGAAGGGAGTTAGATAGGCCTAACTGGCGGTGTGCTGTCAATTTGCAAAAGGAAGGAGTGTTAGTGCACCATTAGAATTAATAGTGTATTGAGAAAATTACAGGTGTCTACAAATTCCATAATCATGTCCATATATAATCATCAGTATCATGATTAGTATCAAAAGGGTGTCAAAGGGAAGCGGTCACTACACCATATTATTTGTTTACCACATAGAACAAGGTAGTAGATCGACAAGTGATTTTTTTTTGATAGCTTTGTTCGCTCAATTCACGTTTTCTCTAAAAATTTAAATTCCATCATTGCATTGAAAATGGGATGAGCTTCCTATCCCCTTTGAATGATTGTAATTTATTTTTTAGGGGACTGTTCAATGATCAGATGATTTTAGTACATCCACATTTTTCTGTGTTGGTTATTTCTATCCTTGCATTCCTCTCATAGAATCACATTACAACTCCTTCTAGCAAGAGATCTATGGCTGCAATAGATCATTTGTGATCAATGACCAATATTACTCCATGATAAGAACAATTTGTGTGCTTTCTGTGATTGGTTTTTTTTTTCTAGGGGGCGAGTGGTTTGGGATGTATTTAGTTTTTCGGCTATAAATATATAGGCATGCTCACGTTAAAAATTAAGTAAGGGGATTAGAAAAACCATTAATTTATTTAGTATCATGGCCACTATTGTAACACTTCCGGAGTATGTTGCATTTAAAGGAGACAAATGAAATTATCCGGGGTCAACATGGGTGTAAGGGTACTGTATCAATAGTTCTTCATAACCGATGTCACCGGTGAGCGTGTGAGATTCCAAGTGGTTCCCATGAGCATTGCGGAGAGGGACACGGGGAGGGAGTTGTGTGGATAAATTCCTTATACTATAATAATCTGTGGAGGCACAGTCCCAACTAGATTTGGGCGGACACCCTGACCAAGGGGTTAGAAAATGTATTCAGAATTATTTCATCCTCTGTGTTTGAAGAGTACATGCTTGCAAACAAATTGAAATTGTATTCTTGTTATACTTTTGATTTAAGGAATATAAATACTTTAAATCAGTAGGGAATGATATTAAATGTTGTTATAGAAGGGTAAATGAAAAGAGGAAACATGTGTGAAGAAAATGTATTACTCTGTTTTGATGTGACAGTATAATTTGAGTGGAATAGAAGTTGCATTCTTGTTTCCATCACTTAATTCGAAGAAAAAAATCTATTTGAAACTAACATGTAATGAACCCATATGTTTTTAGCAAGGAAAGTGATATAAGATCCATTGAGTTAATTTTGTTTTCCCTTCCATCTTGGTTTCACTTGAAACTCAGTAACTTTTATCGAAATGAATAGATCAAAAGCGTAATAAAGAAATAACCATTGAAACAAAAAATTGAACATAATATGACCTAAACAAATTCAAATAGACAATGTCACTTAGGAAAAATTTTCAAAACTTTGCAATAAATGCAAAGGAAAATTCCAGACATTTTGTTGTATAAAATGTGGAAAATTTATTTGTAATTAGATCTAACATTTTAACCTTGAAAATTTACCCTTCAAACCTCCAAGAGTAGTCCTCCATGTCTGCTTGGTATGATGAGAATGGAAGGAGGTTGAATTGAACAAAATTTTATAAGTTTAATTTTACTGTTGCATTTTAAAATCCGTAGTTCGTTTATGTAAACTTAACCCCACAATTTTTATCAAAATTCAAACCTTGAGATTCTTATGAAAAGAGGACTTTGAGAGCTTTCCAAAAATCCCTTTTTGCTAAAATCAAAGCTCCCAGTCAAAATTTATGGCCTTATGAAGTTTTGCTTCATTTTGGCTTAAAAATCTAAGCTATCAAATATTCTTGGGTAGACCCGTGGGATAAATACTTTCTTTTGCACTTTTTCCCCAAAAGTTCTTAAGGCACGGAGTTCCTCATTTGCTCCACTGACCCAAAATCTTTCGATATGTCAAAATAAGTTAAGTTACAAAAATATTTTGGGAAACATTTCTAAGTTGTCCCGCATCCCCTCTTGGCCTGACTAAGCAAGTATTTTCACTTGGCTTAACGAGGCTCTGTTGGAGTGCGAGAATCCATTTAACCTCGGGTCATGCAAAATTTAAATTTTGAAAATTTTCCTACTTTTCTCTGCGTCCTGTGACTGCATGACCAATTAGGTGCTACCACATGGCTTCACGAGGCTTTGGCGGAGGGGAGATCCTCTTAGAACCTTAACATTATGTTTTTTTAAAAGTGAAATTTTTGGAAACTTTTCTTGTTTCTCTCTGCCAATCCACTATCCGAGACCAATGGTTGGTGACACGTGACATCATTGGCATTGGCGGGAATCGGAGCATTTTTTTAACGCTTTATCCTTTTTTTCTTAAAGTCTTTAATTGTTGAGTTTCCCCGCCGGTCCATTTTCCCCATAACAAATCTGGGCTTGACATGTGTCACGTTGGTCGATGGCGGAGGTGTAGATCGATTCGATCCCTTAACACTTTTCGATAAGAAAAGGTTGAAATATTAACTTCTTCCTGTGGCCAACAGGCCTGCGCTTAGGAATAATTTCTTCCCATGGTCCACAGACCTATGCTTGGGAAAATTTTCTTCCCATGGCCCGCTTGCCCACACTCGGGAAAAGTTTCTTCCCCAAGCCTCTGAGACCAGCCTTTGGGAAAATTTTCACCCAAAGACCCGTCACCCATAACTTGGGTTTTATACGGAGTTAGGAGGACTTCCTTATATCAGGAAAGGTGAGGAAATATCCTATCTAATGTTAATGTTTTAAAAAAGTTTTAACTTCCTTAATTAGGAGGAAAATCAGGTTGAATCCTTAACTTATTTGTGGGAATGGGTAAGGAAAAATTTACTCTAATAATTTTAATTCGTATTTTCCCCGTTATTAAACCTTACTCTTATCTTAGATCTTATGGAATTAAATACCTTGGGTATTTAATTATTTTTTCCCCTAACCCTATAATTTTAATCAAGGAATATTTAGCTATAATGTCAATATAATTAGTGATAAAATTAATCCCTAAAGAGAATTGAGCTAGGTATGGATTTATTACAAATTTTCTATATAATGTGGAATTAGTAATTGTTGTAATGGGAAAATTTATTAGTTGAATGTAATTATCTTTGAGACTTTGGTTGTAACACTTTTTAAAAATTCAGGGTTACCATCAAGATCTTGATCACTAGAGGAATTTCGTGCAGATATGGTCCCCTAGAGTAGCATAAAAATTAAAACTCAACTACCTTTGGACAAGAGTAAGTGGAAATTAAGTACTCCAAAATATAGTTATTTAGAACACCACAGAACCAAGTATCCACAACGCACTTTGAAATTAGATCAGATTCATAGAGGGCCTGAAATTTTTCTTGCGTTCAAAAAAGTGTACGAAACCTCCAGTTACTTTTAGATGCATAAGCAACCAGCCACTTATATAGTTCTATGGTAAAAATATCAAAGAATATTTCATATAAGCAATCATATAAACTCTTCTCAACCCATGCGCATGTTTCAAACTTAGATCCAATGTTGAATCTCTTAGAAAACTCTTCTCCCATATCTATTATCCACTCATCAATACTTACTAAGGTCAACCAATATGTCTTCATCTGTGACATCTTGAAAATAGTGAGAAAGAGGTCCCGAGAAATGGAACGAATGATGCAACCTAGAATTTACTATAAATAACCCAATCACATTAGTACATCACTTGGCCTTAGTTGAGCACTCACCCAAAGCATGAAAAGGTACCGGATCCCTCTTTAGAGTTGCTTATTCGAATGTTAGCATTATGATGCATATGTATATTCAAATCGATAATAGTAAACAATCCACAATGCATAAACTAGATATATATCTTAGAATATATAGAAGATGAACTAAAATATGACTAGAATAATATTTACCATGCAAGAATGATATTCACTCATGTTTAATACCATTATCTTGCTAATATATTCCATTGTATCAAATATTGTAAAATACATAAGCTTCTTACATTATATATGTATCTCCATGATTCATACGCATATTAAAATCAGCAGCACAACTCTATAATAATTCGTAGTTACATGTATATGAAACCTGTACAAATAATTTCATATTTACGAGGGGGTGGGTAATTTCCATTCACCATGCATGCACTCTCTCAAAATAGGTCACATGCTAATAGTAGCCATGCACCTTTACAAAAGGATGAAAAACCATGCAAGCACTCTAATAATAGACTTCCTGTAGTTAACCATGACTAGAACTCTTGTTATTAGCCTAACCTATATATGGCACTCAACTGATGATTGTTCTTAGAATACCATTGCGTGAGCTCTGAAAAACTTCCTATCTTTGTGTGTTTTGCATGCTATCTCCAAAAATATCATGGAAGCATAAAACACTAAGTCCCCAATTCAAAGTGTTCTTGTGTGCGCTTTTTTTCCTATTCTTCCACGCCTTCAAATGTCCCTTTTTGTCACACGTGCATTTATTTGTGTGTATTCGAGTAATAGTCTATCTATTGAATACGAGACCAATATTAGCAAGGATATCAATAGAAGTATCCATATCAACCAATATTTGAGTAAATGTTTTGTGCTCCAAATCATCGGTTTTTAGATCAATGGCTAAACATTTACCTAAGGTGTTTCCAATAGTAGTTAAGAAATTCTCTCACCAAAATTGAAGAGGAAATTATCGAAGATGAATCCATACCAGTTTAACTTGGAAAGTATCAAAACCAAATTTAAACAAAGGAAACCATGATTTCATTAAAGGTAAGCGGGATTCAAAATCTCAAAATTTCTCAAAAAAATCTCTATCTAAAGGGTTTATAAATACAACTATGAAAAAATGATAAGAACCATGTGATTCCCACTAAAACAACACACTTGAGACCCAAGAGCAACCTAGGATTAGTTAGGAAAATTATGGAATAATGTTTTTGTTTAAAAGAGTCTACAACCTAGTAATAAGACAACAATTGTCGTAATAAGTTCCAGATCAATTCTAATCCAAGAGATTATAACTTTCTTTCAAACACAATTTTTAGAGGCCACAAGGTCAAAAATTTAGGGTTAGAAGGTTCAATTAGGGTCAGAGGGTAATTCCTCACCATACCCATGCTCTAACATGCTTAAAGATTCAACTTATTTTTATCAAAATTAACCCATTCAAAAATTCCCTATATCTTTCCCATTGGATAAAAAAATTCCTCACCTTTCCAATGATATAAATAAGTCCTCCTAACTCCTCATATTTCTCAAGTTATGGGCCAGCGAGCCTTAGAGTGAAAATTTTCCCCAAGAGTGGGCTTGCGGGGCCATGGGAGAAAATTTATCCTAAGGGTTGGTCTACAGGGTGGCGAGAGACATTATGGAAATTTTCCCATGTGGGGTAAAAATACAACATTGTGCCTGCGACCCTGCGAGTCTGCAAGGGACACATGGCACATCCTAAGTCATCCATGGAAAAGCGGGACTCTAGGAAACATTTTGAAAAATTTCTGTGTAGGCCGAGAAGCCAAATTTTCACCCATGCTCCACAGTGCAAGGGAAACGTGGTGTCTCCTAAGACAATGTAGAGAAAGCGGGACAACGGGAGAATATTTTTTTAATGCCCAGAAGGGAAAAGAGGGTAACATTCACCGCACCTCCACTGGCACCTTGTGATGCCATGTGGTAGGTCTTCATTAGCTACGGGTCGGCGGGGCGGTTAAAAGTAGATCCGCCCCTTTGTTGACACCTCATGGTGCGAAAATGACTGACTGAAAGCTTTGAACTCGGTTTTCCAGCAAACGATTGTGAAAGATTTGAACTTGGTTTTTACAATTTTAAAAGATTTCCTTTAAATATTTTTGCCTAATTGGATTCATTCAGGAAAACTACTTAAATTTAATCGCTTATTTTGTTATTTCATTGTTGCAAGTTCGGTCTATGCATTTTGGATTAAATAATTGCCAGTTTGAAAATACAAAATAGAGATCAAATTTTAAAGGGTTTATTTGCCATTTTCTTCTTCCAAGTATTATAATATGTTCTAATTCTAATCTAATACATTTCGTTTATTTAATTCAACTTAATCAAAACTAAAACACATCTCGATGGCCAATTTTCACATATTTCATGGGACATGAGTATTACACTTCCGTTATTCACATTTCTTCTTTTCAAACAGAGATTACAACTCATATCTAGATGATTAAATTCAATACAATGATGTAATTTGTGGAAGGTTTTGCAACTTTTTTATTGCAAAAGACAACTTTACAACTTCCTTCTTTTATTCATTCCAAAATCACATATTATATATAGGGATTTCATAGTGCATGCCAAAAACAAATTTAAAATGGAATAATATTATATGGATAAAACAAAATCACATCCATTATTTCAAATGAAACTCTTACAACCTCCTCTCCATTTGATTTCAAAATACAACATACAAAATACGTATTGTTATTTCTCATTCTTTCCAAAAATAAAATACAGGTATAACTCTTTTACATTTCAAATTTCAACTTTCATTGTCGATACAAAGTATCTTTCCATTACAATGAATATATAGATCAACCACTTCCAAGAGAAAAATGGCTATAACAAGATTTCATTTCACAAGGTCTTTGTTAAAGCTGTCTTTTCTCGGCTCTAGAACAGCAACATGTAGATTTCTCATTCTTACAATTTGATCACAACAAGAGCGGGGAAAGGAAACGCTCTCCAACTAGGCAAGAAATCAAATGAAAAGGAGAATTCATCCTTCTTCATTGGCCCCTGAGCCCTAACCATAATGTAATAAAAGATGTGATCCAACTCATGGCAACAACAGGCTTCCACAAACACACAAGCAACATTTTCACAATAAAACATAGTCCCAAAATAGAATGTAGTTTACCACTACATTAAATGTAAGGCTTTATCAAGCAAGCCAAAGGAGCAAGAAACTATGGGAGATTCTTCTTATGCCTCTACGAAAAGGGAAAATGGGTATCACCACCTAAAGTACAAACCGCCAAAATATGGTATATCGAAACCACGACATTCTTTATGCCTCCCCAAGTACCCCTTATTCCTCACATTTCCTTATGCCTCCCCAACCTCTTATGGCACCCCATAACGAGTAAAGAAATGCAAGCTATCTCATTGTAAGGTGGAGCCAAAATCCCAACTCCCTCCTCCCTTATACATCCCTAAAACACACTTGTGCCTACCACAAAATAAACCCCATAGTCTTCTCCTACACCATTCTTAGGCCATCTATCCGAAAACCCACAAACATGCCAAAGAAATAACACATTAACATTTTCATAAACAAACAAAAAGAAGAATTTCAAAGCCAAGCTCCTACCCTCTCCATGATGGAGTTGTTCCAAGTACCAAAACAACAAGCTTTATCCCAATACAAGCAATCCAAATCAGCCAAGCACAAGCATGTAACAACCTTCCAAAAATTATTGAAAGCAAGAGCTCCAAAATATCAAAAGAATTCACCCCCATGAATGAAGTCTCCAAGGTGAAGCAACCTAAAACAAGGCAAGGAATTCGAATTTTATAGAAGAGGGAAGGGAAAAGGATGAGGTGGATCCATGTAGGATGCCACATCACATATCCTCAACCCCACCCCAAAGTTAAACTCATTCTCCAATGCATAATAAATAGGTGGGTGAATAAAATGATAAGTCACTTACACACTCAAATCAAACCCACACCTCAAAGGAATGAAATTAAATCATGTAATAAAAGTGTAATTAAAACCTAAAAATTGCATTCTCAAAAAGCATTATAAAAGTCAAATTTCAACTCTCCAACCATAGGTATAGTTGGTAAATAAATTTAAGAGGTATGGGACAAGTTTAAGTTGTCCCACAATCCTCCAAAATCAGCCTCAAAGGAAAAATTGAAATTTCCGGGAAGGTGGAGTGTTTCACACTATAAAGTTAACTTACACATCACTTATACATCTCTTACAATAGTCTAATTCAAGGCCAACAAACCTATTAATTACTTTCCCATAATATCTTTTAATTAATTAATATTAACAATGTGCTTACCCATAATGTTAATAAAACATTTAGTAAATAAAGAAAGGGGAAAAGACACCACAAAATAAACACATGCAACATTAAACAAAAGGGTCTAATAAATAAATACACATAACCCCTTGGTCACATTTAAAGGTGGTTCCCCCCATGGGTACCCCTAAAAAAACAACCACACACAAATAAAACAAGTTTCAATGGTGACCTTGTTGAATTCATCTAGAATTCCAATGTGGTTGGTCTCCAATCCCCCGATGTTTATTGTGATATTTTAACCTACAAAACACAAATACCTCCTTCTACCTCATGTCCATATCAGAACATCCAAAATAATATAAATATAACCCCCAAAATCATTTTAGATATATGAATCACAACAACATTAAAGCAATCTAACAATATCATTTACAGTTTTATCAACAACTATATCATCATCCAATAATTTTCATTTCTAGGTCTACTCACAATATCCAAATATCACATGTCCGAACAACATCCATAATATAACCATGTTAAACAGTATATCATCATGCATATCCAAAATGCCTCTAATAGTCATCGTGCATCATAAGCTGAATCAATTTAACAATAATCCATGATCTAAGATCTATCATCATACTATAATAAGGTCCATAATAAAGTCCATAATATAATCATCAGTATCATAATTAGTATCAAAAAGGTGTCAAAGGGAAGTGGGCACTACATCACACTCCCCTTAGACTTGACTTCACCCCGAAGTCACCTGGAACAAATGTGGAAACCGAACTTGTAGCAAAGTAGCATCCTCCCTTCTAATTGCAGTCTCATCATATCGTAGCCCAAACCTAATCAACCTTTTTTTCCTCGAAGGCCCAAGGTCTTGTAATCTAGGATGTGAACGGAGTTCACCATGACCTACCCCGATCTTGCACTTGCAATGATGTCCAATATAACACATGAGAAGGATTTGTAACATGTATCCTCGGGCTGAAACATGAAACACATTATTTACATGAGACAAGCTGGGTGGTAATGCTAGATGGTAGGCCAAAGGGCCGATACACTCAAAGATTTGAAAAGGACCCTCGAATCTAGGATCTAACTTTGAACCTTTTCCATAATGGATAGGGCTCTTGTGTGGCTTGACACGAAGGAAAACCTTCATGCCCACATCAAAACTATGGTCTTTCATATGTTGAGCTTCATACTTATTCTACTGTCATGTGCCTCATGCGGTCTCTATCCGATAAAAATCACATGTTGCTCCATTTCTTGCAACAAAGATGGTCCAAGAGAAACCCTGTCCTCTAACCTATCCTAGCTAAGCGGTGTCTTGAACTCTACGCCATATAAATATTGAAAATGAGCCATGCCTATAGAACTCTAAAAACTATTATTGTAGGTGAAATCCACCAAGTATAGGCACTCATCACATCTAGACTGTTCATCCATCACATACATCCTTAGCATATCCTCTAAAATATGATTCACCCACTCGATCTGTGCATTTTTCTCGGGGTGATATGATGTGCTTGAAAGTGATTCTCATCCCAAGGGCATGCCGCATCGTAGTCCGAGAAATGGGAAGTGTACAAAGGTTCGTGGTAACTAATGATCTTCCATGGAATCCGTGTAACTTGAAAATCTCATCAAAATATACCGTGTCACTACATTAGCTATATAAGTGGTGTTTACGAGAGAAAATTGAGCCAATTTTGTCAATTTATCAACCATGACCATGATGTCATTATGGTGATATATCGACATCGGTAGCCCAATAATGAAGTCCATGGAAATGGTGTCCTACTTCCATTCTGGTATAGCATGAGGAAAGAGAATGCCAACAGGATGTTGATGCTAGACCTTAAAATTTTGGCACTCTAAACATCATGACACAAACTGAGCCATGCCTCTACGAAGTCTTCTCCAGTGATACAACTATCTTAAGGGAGCGTGCATCTTCTTCACCCCAGGATGGGCTGAATAGGGTGCATGATGTGCCTCTGTCAATATTTCCTACCTCAATCCTCCATCTCTGGGAACATATATCCAACCTCTGTTCCTGAGAAGGCCATTTTCCTCTAGTGAGAAACCATCAAACTTCCCCTTGAGGGGTCTTTGAGACTCAATCTCTTCTTGAACTGCAATGTAGAAGTTTTCAAGAGGAAGCTACTAAAGAATCCTACTCCGTAAATGTGTGCCCACTGAAGTACCCATAACCACATGTCTCCATCTGCGAGAGTTTCGCCATGACATTCTCCTTCACTTTCACATGCTCTATCTCCTTATTATACTCACAAAGCAACTCCATCAACAACACCGCTGACGAGCATTGAGATTGGGCTATGTGAAGAGGTGGAAAATATTCAAGTGATTTGTCACATTGTGAATCTCGACCAAGAAGAATGTGTCTCCATCGAACCAAAGCATTTAAAACTACTACAAGATCAAGATCACGAGTTAGATAATTAAGATCAAAATCCTTGAGTTTACGAGACATAAAATCCACTACTATGCTCTCCTACTCAAATTGCAATATAGAAGTTGTCAAGAGGAAGCTCTTGAAGAATCCTACACCGTAAATGTGTGCTCTTTGAAGTAGCCATAACCACATGTCTCCATCTGCTGAGAGCATCTGCCACCACATTATCCTTCCCTTTCACATGCTCTATCTCCATATCATACTCACAAATAAACTCCATCCAACACCACTGATGAGCGTTGAGATTGGGCTACATGAAGAGGTGGTAAAGACTCAAGTGATCTATCGTGTTGTGAGTCTTCGACCGAGAAGAAAGTGTCTCCATTAAACCAAAGCATGTGCACAACAACCACAAGCTCAAGATCATAAGTTGGATAATTAAGCTTGTAGTCATTGAGTTTACGAGACTCAAAATCCACTAATCTGCCCTCTTGCATTAACACACCTCCAATTCCTACTAAAGAAGAATCAATGCAAACGAAAAACTCACCCGTTGATCGGCACTTTGTGAGAATAGGTGTTTTAGTGAGATATTCCTTTAGTATACTAAATGCCTACTCACACCTATCTAACCAAAGAAAATTCTTCCCTTTCCTCTCGAATGGAATTGATGGGGTGCAAAATCGAGAGAAGTCTTGAATAAATCTCCTATACTAACTTGCTAGTCCCATGAAGCTCGCACCTCGGTCATAGTAGTTGGTGCTATCCAATCCATAATATCTCTAATCTTGGAAGGATCGACGATGATACCTTACTCGAAATGATATGACCTAAGTACCGCACCTCCATCTAAAATAATGCACACTTATCCAAGTTCCCATAAAGATGTTGCTCTTGAACACACTAAAGAACCTAGCGAAGGTGCCCCTTATGCTCCACATGCGTACTTGAGTAAATAAAAATGTCATCAAGGAATATGAGCATGAAGTGATCTAAGAAGGTCCTAAATACCCCATTCATCAAACTCATAAAAACTACAGGGGCATTCGTCAAACCAAAAGGCACCACTGTGAACTCATAGTGGCCATATCTCATATGGAATGTTGTCTTATGAATGTCCATCTCTGAAATCCTTAGTTGATGGTAACCTGACTTAAGGTCTATCTTAGAGAAAGTTTTGGTTCCCTTCATCTGATAAAACAATTCATCAATGTGTGGAAGGGGATAATGATTCTTGATCATTACTTTTTTTTTTGGTGGTAATCAATACACAACTACAAGGATGCATCCTTCTTCTTCACAAAAATCACTAGTGCACCCCAAGGGGATATACTAGGATGGATAATGAATTTCTCTAAGAGTCCCTCCAGCTACAACTTGTGCTCACGAGCTCTAGGTTGGTCATCTAATAATGTGCTCGTGAGATAGGCTATTCTCCCTGAACTAGATCTATATGAAAATCAATTTCACGTGGGGGTGGTAACCCCGGTAGCTTCCTAGGAAAGACATCTGTAAACTCTCTCGAGAATGGGGAGATCATCTAGCGATGGTCCCCTAGAACCATCCTCTAATATGTGACTCACCGTAACAACACGTATCTAACAACCCTATCACACACACCTCTTAAACTACATAAAAGAGATGGTGCGAGATAAAAATGGGTCTCCGACCCCGAAATCATCGACTCAACTCCCAAATCATCTGCACAAGATATAATATTATGGTAAAAATCCAATTTGGCCATATGTGTAGACAACCAATCCATACCCAAGATGACTCCATATGATCCCAAAGGAAGGATATGGAGATCTGAGGTAGTGGTGAAGGGTCCCAAATCTACCACACACTCCTTAACTAAGGAGTCTATAGAGATCTTGGCTCCATAAGCCATCTCAACATCCCAACTATGACCTTGCCTAGAACTAGTGTAGTCTCAATAATTGTACTCGATGCTCTACCTAGAAGTTCTTGACCACTTTGCATACATCCTATTCGCACCCCATATAACCCAAAGTACGCTTTGAAATCTGTGTGTCTTACCCTTATTATTAGGGTTATGTGGGCAGTCTCTCCAAAAATGTCCAAGTAACACCACACCCAAAACAACCACCTAATCCTCTCCCTTGTGTAGCAGGTCTAGCCAGTACTTTAGAGGTCTGTGGTGTGGATCTTGATGATCTGGATGCGATCTGCGAGGTGTCTCTTGGTGAGCTCCTACTAAATGAGCACTTTGGGAACCTTGTGTCTTGTTGGGACCTCAAGGAGGAGGCCCATACTTCAAAATTTTTGTGCATAAAATCTCTATGGAGGTCTATAAGGTGGGTAGGACTGGTGCTTCTGATATGGTCTAAAAGATGACTATGCTGAACCCTATCCATCATGATCAAGGGCATTGACCTGCTCGATCTACTATCCCGCATCTGTTGTATACGGCTCCAAACTTGGTATATAGGATGTTGGGTCTTTCCCTAAGTCTCCTCTACTTTATAGGCCTTCTTGAGGGCCTCGGCTAATGTTTATGGACAATGGATTCAGACTACACCTCCAATGTCTAGGTTCAAGCCCTGGATGAGCACTGTTGATCTGTAACTACTCATTATGCATGTAATCAACATACTAGAATAGATCCAAATATCTACTCTCATACTCAGCCACTCTAAGGGATGCCTGTCGGAGGTCATGGAGCTCATCTCTCCATTTCGAATCAATATTTGTGACAAATATCTACTTTGTAAATTCTCCTCAAAGAGCTCCCAGGTAACTTTCTTATAATCAACATGGAGCTTCTTCTCCTCTGTCTACCACTAGACACTAGATCCATCCTCAGTAGATGGAACACAACACGATATTTCATGTTGCTAGAACAAGGAAAGAGCTTAATGCACCCATTCAAGCCCACTAACTAGGCCTCTTCCTAAAATCCACCTATGTCACAAGAATAATTTGATGGCCAAAGCTTTAGGATCACTCGATGTGATCGAAGCTATGGTCCGATGGCCTCTAGGTCTCTCTCGTATGCTAATCCTTAAGCCTAGGGCTCCAAGACCTCTCTCTATGTCCTGAAACACGGTCACCCTATCCCTCCGTGGTGAATCTACACTGGCTGACTTTGTATGGAAGATATCTCCTCCATTCTTCTCATTGGGTCGAGGAGATAAATGATCCTCAATGGATGTGAATCTATCATGTCTTCTGCATGTCCTCCTACTAATCCTCCATGTAGAGCGGCATTAACATCCTAAAGAGTCTGTAAAATATGGGGTAGGATGGCTGCTACAACATGATTTGGTGGTGGTAATTCTAGGTCTACGTGAAAATACCCCTCGTCCCATTTGTACCTCCTACATGCAGACAAAGGCGAGAGTTAGTTCATCTTTCTAAGTTTTATTCGAGTTTCCATGCTTACTAAAATATGTAATTTCTAAACTAAATTGTTTTCTCTAATACCAAGTGTGATGCCCAAAATTTTTAACCACTTCTCGATACCGAGTGTTATGCCCACTAAAACAACCCACTTAAGACCAAGAACAACCTAGGATTAGTTAGGAAATTTATGCAATAATGTTTTTTGTTTAAAAGAGTCTAGAACCAAGTTATAAGACAACGAAAATCACTAACAAGTTCCAAATCAATTCTAATCCATAATAGTATATTTTTTTCAAACACAATTTTTAGAGGTCACAAGGTCAAAAATTTAGGGTTATAAGGTTCAATTAGGGTCGAGGGTAATTCCTCACAATACCCACTCAGAATCGGCTTAAAGATTCAACTTGGTTTTTCTCAAAATTAACACATTTAAAAATTCCCTAAATCATTCCCATTGGATAGTAAATTTCCTCATCTTTTCGGTGATATAAAGAAGTCCTCCTTACTCCTCATATTTCTCGAGTTATGGGCAGTGGGCCTTGGGGTGAATTTTTTCCCCAAGAGAGGGCCTCCCGAGTAGGGAGAAATTTTTCCCTAATAGTAGGTCTACGGTGTGATGGGAGACAATTTGGAAATTTTCACATGCGGGGTGAAAAGAAAACTTTACACTTGGGCTCGTGAGTCTGCAAGCAACTCGTGGCACCTCCTAAGCTATGCGGGGAAAAGCGAGATGGTGGGAAACATTTTGGAAAATTTTCCGCACTGGGGCAAGAAGCCAACTTTGAACTGCACTCCCACTCATCTGCAAGGGACATGTGGCATCTCCTACGGAAATGTGGGAAAAGTGGGGTCTTTGGGAGAAAATTTGTTTAACACCCGAAAGGAAAAGAGGGTAAAAATCACACGTGCCTCCATCGGCACCTCATGATGCCACGTGGTAGCTCCTAATTGGCTACGGGATAAAGGGAAGGTGGGGAAAATTTGTAAAATTTTCCCAAATTTTTTTGAAGCACTAAGTTAAAAAGGGATCCACCCTCCGTTGACACCTCATGGTGCCATGTGGTAGTCTCGATTAGTTGCAAATCGGCACGGTGATGGGTTAAATTTGGAAAATTTTCCCATTTTTTTTTTTGATTCTCTAAGGAAATATTCGGGCTGCGGGCTTGCCTAGGGAAATTTTCCCAAAATTTTTTTTAACCCCAAGTGAAGAAAAAATTCAAAAGGCCATAACTTTTGATATTGAGATTGATTTTGGTAAAATGAGGACTTTCTAGAAATCTCTCGATGTCCTTTCACTTAGGAACCATTAATTTTTTATTTTGATAAATTTTAAGAGGTAAATTTAAAGAAAACAATCTACAATTTGTAAAAATGAACTTATTAAATTTTCTCAAATTGTTCTTGTTCCTCTCTCAACATTTCAAATAGACATGGATAATTTTTCTTTGGTGGTTTTAGGATACGTTTGTGAGGTAGATCTATTTGATTGAATTCCAATTCAAAATTTTACAATTTTGACATCAAAACAACTATGAAAGCTTTGAACTCGGTTTTGCCAGGTTTTGAAAGATTTCCTTTAAATATTTTTGTCTAATTGGATTCGTTTAGGGAAAAATACTTCAATTTAATTGTTTAATTTTTATTTCATTGTTGCAGGTTTGGTCTGTGTAGTTAGGATTAAATAATTTCCAGTTTGAAAAATACAAAATAGAAATAAAATTTTAAAGGTTTATTTGCCATTTTCTTCTTCCAAGTATTATAATATGTTCCAATTATAATCTAATACATTTAGTAGATTTAATTTAACTTAATCAAAACTAAAATACATCTCTTATTTCAAATTTTCGGATATTTCGAGAGGACGAGTATTACACTTCCTTTATACACATTTCTTCCTTTCAAACAGAGATTACAACTTATATCTAGATGACTAAATTCAATACAATGCTGAAATTTGCAGAAGGCTATGCAATCCTTTATTTATTCCAAAAGACAACTTTACAACTTGCTTCTTTTATTCATTCCAAAATCATATATTATATACATGGATTTCATAGTGCATGCTAAAAACATATTTGCAATGGAATAATATCATATGGACAAAACAAAACCACATCCATTATTTCAAATGAAACTCTTACAAACTCCTATCCATTTGATTTCAAAATACAATATACAAAGTCCGTATCATTATTTGACATTCTTTCCAAAAGCAGAATACGTGAGTATAACTCTTTTACATTTCAAATTTCAACTTTCATTTTCGATACAAAGTATCTTCCTATTATAATGAATGCATATATCATCCAATTCTAAGAGGAAAAGGGATACAAAAAGATTTCATTTCACAAGGGGCTATCAAACTTGTCTTTTCTATGCTCTAGAACAAAAACATGCAGATTTCACATTCTTCCAATTTGATCACAACAAGAGTAGGGGAAAGGAAATGCTCTCCACCCAACCAAGACATCCAATGAAAAGGAGAATTCATCCTTCTTCATTGGCCTGAGCCCCAACCACAATGCAATAAAAGATGTGATCCAAATCATGGAAACAATAGGATTCCACAAACACACAAGAAACATTTTCAGAATAAAAATAATCCCAAAATAGAATGTACTTTACAACTGCATTAAAAGATGACAAAAATACTAGGCTTTATCAAGCAAGCGAAAGGAGAAAGAAACTATGGGGATGCTTCTTATGCCTCCCAATAGGGAAATGGGTATCACCACTTGAATTACAAACCACCAAAATATGGTATATCAAAACACCGACATTCTTTACACCTCCCCAAGTACCCCTTATTCCTCACACTTCCTTATGCCTCCCCAACCTCTTATGGCACCCCATAACAAGTAAATAAATGCAAGATATTTCTTTGTAAGGTGTAACCCAAATCCCAACTCCCTCCTCCCTTATACCTCCCTAAAACACACTTGTGCCTACCACAAAATAAACCCCATATTATTCTCCTAAACCATTCCAAGGCCATCTATCCAACAGCCCACAAACATTCCAAAACATTCACACATTACCATTTTCATAAACAAACAAAAAGAAGAATTTCAAGAGCCAAGCTCCTACCTCTCCATGATGGAGTTGTTCCAAGTTCTAAAGCATTAAGTTGTATCCCAATGCAAGCAATCAAAATAAGCCAAGCACAAACATGCAAAAAAATTTCAAAAACTTCTTTAAAGCAAGAGCTCAAAAATAACAAAATAATTCACCCCAAGAATTAAGTCTCAAAGATGAAGCAACCCAAAACAAGGCAAGGAATTTAAATTTTATTGAAGAGGGAAGGGAAGACGATGAGGTGGATTCATGTAGGATGCCACATGACGCATCCTCAACCCCAACCCCAAAGTCAAATTCATTCTCCAATGCATAATAAATATGTGGGTGAATAAAATTATAGTTTACTTACACACTTTGAAATCCAATCCACACCCCAAAGGACTGAACTTAAATTGTTTAAGAAAAGTGAAATTAAAACCTAAAATTTACCTTCTCAAAAAGCATTATAAAAGTCAAATTTTAACTCTTATATCATAGCTATGGTTGATAAATAAATTTAAGAGGTATGGGACAAGTTTAACTTGTCCCACAAGCCTCCAAAATCAGCCTCAAAGGAAAAATTTGAATTTCCAAGAAGGTGGAGTGTTTGAAACTCAAAATTTAACTTACACATCTCTTACAACACTTTAATTTAAAGCTAACAAATCTATTATTTACTTTCTCATGATATATTTTAATTAATTAATATTAACAACATGGTTATCCACAATGTTGATACAATATTTAATAAAGAAAGAAAGGGGCAAAGGCACCACAAAATAAACACATGCAACATTAAAAAAAAGGGTCAAATAAATAAATACACATAACTCCTTGGTCACATTTAAAGTTTTTCCCTCCATGGGTACCCCTAACAAAACAACCACACACAAATAAAATGAGTTGTCATGGTGACCTTGTTGAATTCATCTAGAATTCCAATGTGGTTGGTCTCTAATCCCCTAAAGTTTTTGTGATATTTTAACTGTAAGAAACACAACTACGTCCTACGACCTTGTGGCCGTATAAAAACATCCAAAATAATATAAATATAACCCCAAAATGATTTAGATATATGAATCACAACAACATTAAAGCAATGTAACAATATCATTTACAGTTTTATCAACAACTATATCATCTTCCAATAATTTTAATTTCTAGTTCTACTCACAATATCCAAATATCACATGTATGAACAACATCCATAATATAACCATGTCAAACAATATATCATCACCAATATCCAAAATAACTATAATAATCATCATGAATCATAACTTAATCAAGTCAACAATAATCCATGATCTAACATCTATCATCCTACTATAATAAGGTCCATAATCAAGTCCATAATATATTCAACAGTATCATGATGAGTATCAACAAGGTGTCAAATGGAAGTGGGCACTACAAACTGGGAAAGATATCAAGCTTTACATTTGTGTGTGATATTTGACTCCAACAATAGATTTACATTTTCTCTTGTTTGATGAACTATATTTTTCACTTTACACCATATGATGAACTTTTATTTCCACTTCATTTTATCAAATTTTCAGTAATGTAAATAGAATCAAGGATTCAATGATGTCTAAAATTTGACTTCTAAGACTAATTGAAGGATTTAACAATGTATAATACTCTTGTTTATACCGTAACATTCAATTTTTCAACAAAATAATAATAATTTATAACCTTTATCTATCTTCTATAATGTGACTCCATGTCATCCATTATTTATATTAAATTATAATAGTATGTATTATTAAGATGAACACAAGATTTTAATGTGTATGAGCTCAAGTAATTTATTGTCCTCAATAGTTGAAACATAGATGTTTTTCATTGTTTGAAAGGGTTTTCTTGTAAATCTTGAAAATTTTCTAATTCATTTTCCATATTTGATCTTTTAATGTGAATCTTGATCAAGAATTTTGTAAATGTTTCCTAGCATCACCTCTTAATACATATTTTTAGGTTTTCTACTCTCAAGCTTTCTTTGTAGTTGATAAAAATGTCACTATAAGAAACACACTTTATTATTGCACCCTTTCATCTCCGTCTAACTCTAATAGAAATTCTCATTCCTTATATGTGTCCTCCTATCAATGTCGGACCTTAAATCATGTAATCTAGCCCTTAAGTGAGCAATCAATATTTTAGCCTCTATTCACACACACACACACACACACACACACACACACACACACACACACACACACACACACACACACACACTCACATCAATGATAAAATAAATTCTAATATTTTTATATTTCTTAATATAAATACACACTTCAATTCAAAACATTTTTTTATATTATAATAATAATAATATATTTCTGCGGTTTGAAAAATAAAAATATACTTATAAAAATTATAATTGTAAAATAATACTTTTTGTAGCTAATAATCTTATAGTAGGCAGCATGCATCCATCACGCCTACAAGTCAAAAGTTACATTTATTGTGATCTTATCAAAATATTATAGACGTGAGAAGATAATTTACAATATAACTTATATATGTGTCTACTATAATTTTTGTTTGAAGTAAAGTAGATTAAAACTATTTGTTGGTCATTCGAAGGTTGAGTAAAGTAATTAGTGTAAGGTGATTAGTTTTCGGGGATAACTACATAACTTAATTACTCGTTGTGCTTTTGATTATGGGAATAATGTAGAAAATAAATCTAAATTGATTATAAATAAGACCAAATGTTTCTAGTCTACATGTTATATGAAAGTCGATAATGATGGATTTTAAATTCTATATAAGGAAGTGATATTTAAAATTCTATTAGGAATTGATATTATCTTTTATCTTGGGCCATTTTGGGTTTAGTTACAAATACACATTTTGTTATGTGGTGATGATTATGTTGATATGTAATAGACAATGGTGGGGGGTGGTAGTAGGGAGTTGTGATGTTTGCAAATAAACACTTAATTACAATATTAAATTTTACATCTATTTGACCATCGTAAGATTGTTTCAACCTTACATTCGATATCTTCTTGGTTGTGTATTCCAATTTTATTTTGTTGCTTTGAGAATTCAATATAAAAATGTAGATATCTTGATCATAAGGCGGAGTTTAGAATCCATTTTTTTCTACATAATGTTTTGAGCCTAAAACTTTCTTCAACTGAATTAAGATTATTTATCATTAGTTAGTAATAAATTTAGAGAGAAGATAAACAATTTATTTATAATCAATGGAGTATAATAAAAACTAATATAAAATATATGTATACAAAACTAATGCCAACTAGGTGACCTTCATTGGACATAAGCCCTATATTTCAAAGCCTGACCTAAACTTTTTCAAACACAAATTATTTCATTCTTGGCAAAATTAGAATAGCCCATCATAATATTTAATAAGACAACCACTCTAAACTTACAAATCTAATGATATACATATGTAATGGATCTAAACATACAAATCTTAAATTTCTGGTAACGAGGCATTTAATTTATGACCATTTATCATTGGCATCTTCCACAGACATGATTATGGAGGTTTTCTAAGTGACAAAATTGTGTAAGCATTGTCATTTTCGAATATTCGTTTAGAATGTTATTTAGTTAATTTATTTGTAATTTATGTAACTTTTTTGCAGAAAATATTTTATGGCCTACGCAAAAACATGCTATGAAGCCTTTGGCAAGTGAGTGAAGAAGTGGGTAATAATAAACAAGTTGTTAAGAAATTCATACACATTGCATATTCTTTGTTTATCGCACAGAACAAGGTGGCAGATCCGACAAGTGAATTTTTTTTTTTTTCGGTAACTGTTCAATTCACATTTTCTCTAACAATTTAAATTCCATCCACTGCATTAAAAGTGGGATGAGCTTCATATCCCCTTTGGATGAGTGAAATTTGTTTTTCAGGAACGGTTATATGATTGGAAGATTTTTGTACATCCACGTTTTCTATGCTGGTTATTTCTAGCCTTGCATTTCTCTCAGTCGTTGGTCCTCACATGGAAACACATTACAATTCACACTGGTAGGACATCTATGGCTGCAACAGATCTTTTATGATCAACAACCAATACTACTCCATGACAAGCACAATTCGTGTTATTTTTGTGATTGGTTTTTATTTTTATTTGTTGGGGACGTCTATGGTTTTTAGCTATAAATATAGGGGAGAGGGGCCAATAGGTGAACAAGGTCCAATAGTTGATATGACTATTGGTCACACAATACCCAATAGTTGTCATAGTACTATGTAGTAGTTTTTTTTTTTTTACATAATAATTATGTAGAGTAGCAAATCACATCATGACATGTAAGACCTCTCACCCATGTACAAGTACAAAAAAGTCAATGTTCAACCAATTTCACCCATATTCAAGTATTGGTTTCCACCATGGTTGTAGTGTAACTCAAGTTTAGTATTTTAAATCAATTCAAAATATGGGTTTCCCTCCAATTAAACATTCCAAAGAAAAAATATAAGCTAATACAAATCTAAACTACATATTAGTGAAAAAATTACAATCTCATATGATAAACAATTTATTTTATGGACCCCTTAACTTAGGGTGTACCACTACTAGCCCCTCTCCCCTATGGCATGCTCACATTAAAAAGTAAGTAAGGTGCTTGGAAAAACCATTAATTGTAACTGACGTCGCCGGCGAGCGCATGATATTCAGGTGGTGCCTATGAGTAATGAAGAGGGAAACGGTAGGGACTTGTGCGGAAAAATTCCTTGTACCATAATAATATCGGAGGCCTTTGTCCCAACTCGATTTGGGTGGACACCCCAGCCAAAGGGTTGGAAACCTCAAACAAGGACTTGTTCTTTCTTCCCATGTAGGTGGATCTCATAACGGTGGGGCTACATTGCAGGCAATTATGAATTTTGCAAATGCCTCACCACCGAGGGTAAAACCAACTACCTCAATACCAAAGACCTGCGGATGTTGGAAATCCTGTTCTCAATCACCACATGTGCTTCGTCATGTAAGACATGGAGAGTTCGACATCTCCCAAGGCGAGGAACTCATTCTCGGCACTAACACTACCACCAACAAGACCACCAATCCAGCCACCGTGGATCTTCCTTTCACCTACATTGACAAGAAGAGTCGATCATGGAACAAATCTATGTCTTTCACCACCGTTATCTCCACCACCTTCACCGCCGGGGTCCCCGAGGTGGCCGGCACCAACATTACCATCTCCTCTCGAGATTACATTATAACCATATTACACATAGAATAAATAGTTCATGTTATATGTTATATAGAGATAAATAGTAGGAATAATATTACACATAAAACAATTCATAGTGAATGATGTATTAGTTCATGATTATGTACAAGCCATTATTCTTGTTGATCATAACCATATTTTGAATGGTAAGAACATATTTACATTCATATGAAACTCACCCTGATTCACCTTTAGAGGAAAGTATATTTGTATGTATTTGTTTCCTCATAAACACTTTTTCAAGTATATTTGTATTTGTTTGTTTCCGTTAACAAATATTAAATTATTCCATAATTTTTCTACCATAACCTTTGTTTGGTTTTTGGTCTCGTGTGAGTTTTTGTGGGCACCACACTTAGTATCAGATCCATGGGTTCAATGCTTGGACCACAGGCACACTTAGAAAACATGAAAAAAACAAATAAACCTAGCGCAAATTTAAACCTAGTACACACAACTATGCGTGATGTTGAAACGTAGAAAATTTAGGAAACTGAAAAAAAAAATAGATGATTATAAACCAACTCTCGCCTTGGCTGTGCAAGAGGCGTGGACCATACAAGTAGATCCGACATGTGGACCTAGGTGTACCACCCATAGATCATGTGGTAGTAGCGATCTTACCTCATATTTTGCAGATGCTCCATGATGTTAATGCTATTACGTAGAGGATCTTTAGGAGGAAATTGTGAAGGAATTTTTAGGAATGATATTAAAATATTTTGTGTTCGTGAGATTTTGTGTTGAGATACTATTCCCATCATCCTACGATGTTCTTTTTCAAATTGATGGATTTAAACTACCTTAAACCTTATCTTTGGAAATGGAATTGTGACAACAGAGGTAAATATATATATAAGATGGAAAATAAAATACAAAACATGAAAATTCAATTAAATATAATGGAAGATAGTATTATGTAATAGAATTAGATATTGTAACCAAAATAAAGAATATACAAATGGAATGCGTTAATTATTTAATTTTTTAATAATAAGATGTATGAACTGGATGCGATTAGTTGGTGATTACAATATATCCTAAATACATTTTAGGTATTGGATATGTGTATTATGTTATATAGAGATAAATAGTAAGAGTAATATTACACATAAAACAATAAATAGTGAATTATGTATAAGTTTATGCTTATGTGCAAGCCATTATTCTTGTTGATCATAACCATATTTTGAATGGTAAGAATGTATTTACATTCATCGACACTCCGCATGATTCACCTTTACAAGAAAGTTTCATTATTTTTATTATCATGATTTCCTTACAAGATACCAATTTAATAATGTAGTGATATAATTAAGAGTACGTTTTCAAACAGACCCCTTTATCTCAAGATGTTATTATATAATTATAGTCTCACATGTTTCTAGCTATCCCATATAATTTTTGACGTATGGGCATAACAAAGAGGTGATTTATATAAACCACACTACCTTCATGTATTTTATAGTTTCTAATCTAAGGGATAGTTCATTCAATTTTGCAACGATATTTACATATGATTATGAAATAATGACATATGAATCTCTTATACATTGATATTTCCATAAATATAATGTCACTTAATACTCGACTACCTACCATTTTCCCAAATATCAACTAAATGCATTGGTTTCCTAAACTTTAATAAAATAAAAAATAACTAAATAAAAATAACACTTTTTCAAGTATATTTGTATGTATTTGTTTCCTCATACTATTCTATACATATACACATTCATCCCGTATCATCATATTTTATTCTAAATTCATTCAAAACATGTGCATAAGCCACACATTGGAATTATCTCATATGAGCCACATTGTTCTTTTTCACTTCTATACTTCCTATAGAATCATATTCGTAACATTCTTGTTTATAAACCGATTCATTATGTAGACTACAAGTTCAAAATCTTTTTATAAATAATCATTTTCTAAATACATGGCCTTTAAGATGCTCCCAACCTATTCCATGATGATTCTATTCGTAATTAATTTAAAATTGTTAGCTTGAGATGTATAATACAAAATAATCACTCTTTAATACCAATTTCGAAGGAAATATTTAACAAATAGTTAGAAATATAGGTTCCAACTCTCTCTGTTATGATAAATTTTATATAGTACTTATGTTTCTTCTCAATGGGGCATTTAAATGGGTAATAATTACTGCTCTACACCTCGGGAGAAATATTTCTGGAGGAGGAGTCTAGTCGGTGAGGCCACGAGAGACATTTTTGAAATTTCCCGCATGGGGCTAAAAGCCACCTTTGCACCTGTGCTCCTGCAAGTCCGTAAGTCCCAAAGGGACACGTGGCACCTCCTAAGCTAACACGGGAAAGCATGGCTGAAGGGATAAAGAGGTTTAACACCTCGAAGCAAAAAAATGGGTAGATTTACCGCACCTCCATCGATGCCTCGCGATGTCACGTGGTAGCTCTGATTGGTTGTAGAGCGGTGGGGTAGTGGGGAAAATGTAGAAATTTTTTCCAGAATTTTCTAAAACTACAAAACACAAAAAGGAACCTGATCCTCCATCAATACCTCATGATGCCATGTGGCAGATCTTGATTAGTTGCGGAGAGCCAATGGGTGGCGGGAATATTAGGAAAATTTTCCCAAAAAGTTTTCAAAGTGTAAAGTTAAAGGGATCCGCCACTCTACCAACGCCTCATGGTGCCACATTGTAGCCTATGATTGGATGTGGGTTGGCGGGGTAGTGGAAAAAATTAGGAAAATTTTCCCAAAAATTTTCTGAAGCTCTAAGGGAAAATTCGGGCCCATGGGTGCAAGGAAATTTTTGCCAATTTTTTTTTACATTTAAAATTATTTTTGACGCTAAATGAAGAAACTCTTGAAGGCCATAAAATTTTAATACAGAGCATGGTTTTGGGTAAATAAGGACTTTCTAGAAATATCTCGAGCGTCCTCTTTACTTAGGAATCATTAAATTTTGATTTTGATAAATTTTATGGATTCAATTTCAAGAAAACGATCTGCCACTTTTACAAGTACAAAGCGGTAAATTTTACTTCTAAGATTTGTTCAATTTGATCTTCTTCCTCTATCAACATGTCAAATAGGCATGGATAATTGTTCTTAGATGGATTTAAGAAGGATTTCAAGATTCAATTTGTCTAATTGATTTGCAATTTGAAAATTTACATCTCTTGAGAGAAAAAAGCATTGTAAGAGGGTTCAACCCATTTTTGCAACGTTTGAAGGATCTTTACTTAATTTATTTTGTACAATTTCATTCATTCATAACCTGGCATGTTCAATTTTAATGTTTCATTGTTATTTCTTGATTGCGAGGTTTGGTCTATTTTGTTTTGGTAAAATTTACGAGTTTAACGTCAAGCGGAATGGGAAGCGAAAAATTAGTTCAATGGATCTTAAAAATAAATTAATTTCATGCTAGTTTCAAATAGGTTTCATTCCTTCAATCAAATGATAAATACAAGAATGCAATTTTTATTCTTTTCAAATCATGCACTTCACAAAAAAGAGTGTTACATTTCCTTCATACGCATTTCTTTCTTTGAAACAGAGATTACAACTCACATTTAGATGATCAAATTTAGTACAATGATGTAATTTGATGAAGGTTATGCAATCCTTTATTGATTCCAAAATACAACTCTACAACTTCCTTCTTTCATTCCTCAATTTCATCATACAGGATATAATTTCTTGCTTTCAAGAAGAACAAAACAAAGTATGTCTCTTTCACATTTCAATTTACACTTTCATAACCAATACAACATCTTTCCATTAAAAACATATACAAGTTCATCCACTTCAAGTGGGAAAGGTTACAATAAGATTTCATTTCACAAGGGACTGTCAAACTATATTTTCTCATCTCCAGAACAACAACATGCATATTTCTCATTCTTCCAAATTGTGATCACAACAAGAGTAGGGGAAAGGAAATGCTCTCCACCCAACCAAGACATCCAATGAAGAGGAGAAGCCATCCTTCTTCATTGGCCCCCAAGCCCCAACCACAATGCAATTAAATATGTGATCCAACGCATGGAAACAAAAGCTTCCATAAATACACAAGCACCATTTTCACAATAAAAACACAGTAAAAAATAGAATGTAGTTTACAACTAAATTAAAGCATGACAAACATTACTGGGCTTCATCAAGCAAGCCAAAGGAGCAAGAAACTATGGGGGATGCTTCTTATGCCTCCCAAAAGGGGAAATGGGTATCACCACCTGAATTACAAACCACTAAAATATAGTATATCAAAACCTTGACATTCCTTATGCCTCCCCAAGTACCCCTTATTCCTCACATTTTCTTATGCCTCCCCAACCTCTTATGGCACCCCATAATGAGTAAGGAAATGTAAGATATTTCTTTGTAAGGTGGAAATCAAATCCCAACTCCCTCCATCCTTATACCTCCCTAAAACACACTTGTGTCTCCCACAAAGTAAACCCCATAGTCTTCTCCTACACCATTCCTAGGCCATATACCCCAGAGCCCACAAACATGCCAAAAATTCACAATAATAACAATTTCATAAACAGAAGAGAAGAATTTCAAGAGCCAAGATCCTACCTCTCCATGATGGAGTTGTTCCATGTTCCAAAACAACAAGCTTTATCCCAATGCAAGAAATCCAAAAATACCAATTAGAAGCATGCAACAATCTTCAAAAAAATCTTCAAAGCAAGAGCTCCCAAAACAACAAGGAATTCACCGAAATATGAAGTCTCCAAAGTGAAGCAACCCCAAAACAAGGCAAGGAATTTGAATTTTATAAAAGAGGGAAGGAACAGGATGATGTGGGTTGATTTAGAATGTCACATCACACATCCTTAACCACTACCCAAAAAGTCAAATTCATTCTCCAATGCATAATAAATAGGTGGGTTAATAATATGACAATTTACCTACATACTCAAATCGAATCGACACCCAAAAGGATTAAAATTAAACCATGTAAGAGAAGTGTAATTAAAACCTACAATTTGTCTTCTCAAAATGCATAATGAAAGTATAAATTCAACTCTCCAACCGTAGGTATGGTTGTTAAATAAATTTAAGAGGTATGGGACAAGTTTAACTTGTCTCACAAGCCTCCGAACTCAGCCTCCAAGGATAGATTCAAATTTCCAAGAAGGTGGATTGTTTGACACTCAAAAGTTAACTTACACATCCCTTACACATCTCTTACAACACTTAAATTCAAGGCCAACAACTCTATTAATTACTTTGCTATGACATATATTAATTAATTAACTTAACAACATGATTACTCATAATATTACACACCATTTAATGAATAATTAAAGGGTAAATGCACCAAAAATAAACAAATGAAAACATAAACCAAGGAACAACTAGATAAATACACATAACCCCTTGGTCTCATTTTAATGGTGATCACCCCCCATGGGAATCCCAAACACACACAAACACGCACAAACAAATACTAGTTGTCATGGTGCCCTTGTTGAATTAATCTAGAATTCCAATGTGGATGGTATCTAATCCCCCGATGTTTTTTGTGATATTTTAACTGTAAAAAAATACATCCTTTGGCCTCATGGCCATATCAAAACATCCAAAATAATATAAAAATAATGCCAAAATCATCTAGATATATGAATCACAACAATCATCAAAGAAATCTAACAATATCATTTACAGTTTTATCAACAACTATATCATCATCAAATAATTTATATTTCTAGGTCTACTCACAATATCCAAATATCACATGTCCGAACAACATGAATAATATAACCATGCAAACAACATATCATCATCAACATATAAAATGTCCCTAATAATCATCATGCATCATAACTGAATATAGTTAACAATAATACATGATCTAACATCTAACATCATACTATAGTAAAGTCCATAATATAATCAGCAAGTATCATGATTAGTATTAAAAGGGTGTCAAAGGGAAGTGGGAACTACATCACCCTCCCCTTAGACTCCACTTCCTCCTCGAAAACACTAGAACAAATTTGGAAATTGAACTTGTAGCAAAGTAACATCCTCCCATGTAGTTACTGAGTCTCATCATATCTCGACCCACTTTGCACCCAAACCACGATTAACCTCTCTACCTCCAAGGCCTAGGGTCGTGGGATCTAGGATGTGAATCGGTTCAACATCACCTGCCCTTGATCCTGCACCTGTGATGATATCCAATTGAGTAGATGAGAAGGATATGAAACATATCTCTTAAGAACTAAATCATCAAACACATCATGTACGCGAGACAAGCTAGGTGGAAAAGGGAGACGGTAGGCCAAAGGACCAATAGGCTCCAAGATCTCAAAAGGACCCACAAATCTAGGAACTAACTCACAACCTTTTTCATAACAGATAGGGATCTTATGTGGCCTGAAAAAAGGAACACTTTCATGCCCACATCAAAACTACGAGTCGAGTCCTATGCTTATCTGCGTACATTTATGCCTCATCTGTGCCTCCTAAAGTATCTGTCTCAGATCAAAACCACCTGTTGCACCATGTCCTACAACAAAGATGTTCAAGAGAAATCCTATCCTCAAACCTATCCTAGTTAAGAGGTGTCCTGCACTCTCTACCATAAAAATCCTAAAAAGGAGCCATGCTTATAGAAATATGAAAACTATCATTGTAGGAAAACTCCACCAAGTACAGGTACTCCTCCCATTTAGAATAATAGTCCATAACGTACATCCTAAGCATGTCCTCCAAGATCTGATTCACCAACTTGGTTTGGCCATCGTATCAAGGTGGTATGCTATACTTGAAATTGATCTTTTCCCGAGGGCATACTACATGGTAGTCCAAAATGGGAAGCTTACAAAGGATCGCGGACTCTAATGATATTCCATAGAATCCCATGCAAACTCAAAATCTCATCAAGATATACCCGTGCCACTACACTAGCTATATAAGTGGTCTTCACCGAAGAAAAGTGAGCCACTTTTATCAATTTATCAACTATGACCATGATGGCGTCTGGTGATATCTTGACATCAGTAGCCCAATAATGAAGTCCATGGAAATAGTGTCCTATTTCCACTCCGGTATAGCATGAGGAAAGAGAAGGTTAGGTGGATGTTGATGCTTGGCCTTTATTTTTTGGCACTCTAAACATCGTGACAAGAAGCCAGGACATTTCTTTACGAAGTCCTCTCCAGTGATACAACTATCTCAAAGTAGCATGCATCTTCTTCACCCCGGGGTGGGCTAAACAAGGTACATGATGTGATTCTATCAATATGTTCTACCTCAATCCTCCATCTCTGGGAACATAAATCCAACCTCTGTTTCTAAGAAGGACATCTCGAATCTAGCGAGAAACTATCAAACTTCCCTTGAGGGGTTTTGAGACTCGATCTCTACTCGAACGCAATGTAGAGGCTTTCAAGAGGAAGCTTTGAAGAATCTTACTCTGTAAATTTGTGCTCACTGAGGTGGCCATAGCCACATGTCTCCATCTACTAAGATCATCTACCACAACATTATCCTTCCCTTTCACATGCTCTTTCTCCATATCATACTCAAAAATTAACTCCATCCAATGCCACTCACGATCATTAAGATTGGGCTGCGCGAAGAGGTGGTGAAGACTCAGGTGATATGTCCTGAGTGTGAATCTCCGACCAAGTAGAAAGTACCACCATCAAACCGAAGCATGCAAAACTACCACAAGCTCAAGATCATGATTTGGATAATTAATCTCATAATATTTGAGTTTGTGAGACTCAAAATCCACTACTCTGCCCTCCTAGATCAACACACCTCTAAGCCCTCCTAAAGAAGCATCTATGCAAATGAAAAACTCACCCTGTGGATCCAAGTACTGCAAGAATAGGTGATGTAGTGAGACATTCCTTTAATGTACTGAAGGCCTACTCACACCTATCCAACCAAAAAAACTTCTTCCCTTTCCTCTAAACGGAAGTGATGGGGTGCGCAATCCGAGAGATGTCCTGAACAAATCTCCTATAGTAGCTTGCTAATCCTATGAAGTTACACACCTCAGTCATAGTAGTGGGTGCTAGCCAATCCATAATAGCTCTAATTTTGGAAGGATCAATGGAGATACCTTCCCCATAAATGATATGACCCAAATACTACACCTCCTTCGTATAAATGCACACTTCTCCAAGTTCCCGTAAATATGCTGCTCACAAAGACACTAAAGAAATGGTGAAGGTGCCCCTTGTGCTCCTCACACTTTTGTGAGTAAATAAAAATGTCATCAAGGAAGATGAGAATCAAGCGATATAAGAAGTACCCGTTATCCAAAATTCACCCCTCAAGGTAATTTTGATACCATGCATCAAATTCTTTAGTCCTAAGAAAATAGATTGATTTAAGGCCCGAAATCATGTTTTTGGAGCCCCGTCGGCTTCCTTCTAACTCTCCTATCCAAGAAGAAAACCCAACGAGTTAGAAAAGGTGTAAAATTGCAAAAAACCAAGCTTGGGGCCGAAAAATAAAGAAAATCGGCTAAGTCCTAGTCCACCAAAGGTAGTTGGGACGGTTGGGACGTCGGGGCACGAATCTGCCAAAAGTCACAAGGTAGTCTACGCAGCAATTGGGACGTCAGGACGTGCGGGATGCGAAAAGGCAAACCGGCCAGTAGAAAAAGGAAAAATTTGCCTACGTCTTTTGTTTCACGCGGTTTTGGGACATCCAGGCCAAAAGTACGCGGAGGATGCAAAGCTGGCCGGTTCAAGCGAAGCAGGGGACTTTCAGTTCAGGATAGTTGGGAAAAAAGTATGCGCGGGATGCGAAAAGCTGAAGCGGCCGAAGGAAAAGAAGAAAAGTCAACGTTTGACCCGTGAAACTTCAAACGACCATAACTTTTGACTCCGAGCTCCGATTTTCACAAAATTGGACAATCTGGAACGAGCATGACGTCCTCTATGCCAAAAAAATGGATTTTTTATTTTTAATGAGGGTAGATATATTTAAATAAAGGAAACATATTTGGCTCGAGTCGGTTAATGCTCATTCCCATCAAATGACAGTAAAACGACGCTGCCAGGACCCAAAATAGCTACCCGCACTCAGAAGGCCATAAATTTTGCATTTCTCAACGAAATCACATAAAATTGGTACTGTTGGAATTGTGGCTCGAGCCCGACACACAAAAATCAATAAATTTTAGATTTGATGAGATATTGATCAATATTTTTAGGAAAACGTGGCTGATTTCATAAAAGTGTTTTATTTGGTAGTTGGGAGTGCAATTAAGAGGCATGGTCATCATTCTTTCTCTACTGCAGCACATGGGACAGTATGAGAAGCCTTTTGAAAGTAATATATAATAATTTTACTCCATTTAATGCCTCTTACAAGTGGTTGAAGGACAGATTTCAGGATTTCAATTTTCCCTTCTCTTTCCCTTCTCATTTTTCTATAAATTGGAGTGTTGGGCTCATTGTAAAGAGAGGTAGTTTTGTAGCAAAGCTCTGTCAAAATTACTTTGTGAAGCCAATGTGCTACAGGCCCTTATAGTGGACTCCTTGCATGGTGATCCAGGCCCTTATCCTGTAATAGATTGAACTGTGCATATCATGAAGCAATAAAATATCAGTTTGTGGATATATCTTCCCCTGTTGTGTTTTCTTGCATTTTTCTTGCCCCTTTAATCTTTCTACAAGAATATTGTGTCTATTATTATGTTCTTTCAAGGATCCATTATCATTGTGTATGCTTGGAATATCTTTGTGAATGCATTTTGCTAGATTATGGAGAAGCTGTCATCACCTTTTCTAGTGCACTCTTTGCCTCTGTATTTCACGCATTTGGAGACTACTCTCACACCCTCATTTTCTACGGTGTATCACCGCTTTAGTGTAGGCTTTCATTTTATGCATTCTCTCTCCTGGTCCCTTTGAAATTTAGATTAGAATAGTTAGTTTCCCCTACATTAGAGTAGATTGTGGAAGGTAGTTTAGGAGTAAGAACCGACTTTCTCTGGAGGTCTATCTCAAGTAGGAAGTCCCACAACTTGGAGAAAGTACCCATGTTATCCAATCACACTTTGTGAGTTCAAGTATATGCACTTTATAAACACAAGGGTGCTTTGATGCGGTGATAACAGGACATAAATACCTCATTCATCAAACTCATAAATACTACGGGGCATTACTCAAACAAAAAAGCACCACTATGAAGTCATAGTGGCCATATCTCATACGGAAGGCCATATTATGAATGTCTACCTCGAGATCCTCACTTATGGTAGCCTTACTTAAGGTATATCTTAGAGAAAGTTGTGGCTCCCTTCATCTAATCAAACAAATCATCAATGCGTGGGAGGGGATAATGATTCTTAATCATTACCTTATTTAGCTAGTAGTAATCAATACACAACCCACGAGGATCCATCCTTCTTCTTCACAAAAGTCACTTGTGACCCTAAGGGGATACTCTAGGATGGATAAGGCCTTTCTCTAGGAGGCCCTCCAGCTGCAACTTGATCTCACGAGCTCTGTGGTGGTCATCGATAAGGCACTCGTGAGATAGGATCTGCTCTAGTACCGGATCTATATGAAAATCAATCTCACGTGGGGTGGTAAGCCTTGCAGATTCACCTTTGGAAAGACATCTACAAACTCTCTCAAAATGGGATGATCATCTAGTGATGGTCCACTAGACCCATTATCTAATCATCCTTTCAGTAATAAAGATACATACATATGACAACCCCATCACACACACCGCTTAAGCTGCATAGCGAGAGATGGTGCAAATAAAAATGAGTCTCGACCCCTTAAATCATAGACTCAACTCCCAAAACATCTACATAAGATATAATCATGTGGTAACAATCTACCACTGGCCTGTGTGTAGATAACCAATCCATACCCAAGATGACTCCATATGAGCCCAAAGGAAGGATACGGAGATACGAGGTAGTGGTGAAAGGTCCAAAATCCACTACACACTCCACGAATAAGGAGTCTACAGAGATCTTGGATCTTGAATCCATCTCAATGTCCTAACTAATACCATGCCTAACTTCCACTAGCTGTATCGTTCTACTAGAGATGGTGAAATGAAAGAATCATAAGAACTAGAATCAAACAAAATGGAGGTAGGAATGCCACCAATGCTATATGTAGTCTCAATAAGCGTGCTCGATGCTCTTCCTAGTGGCTCTCAACTCTGCATACATCCTATGATCGCGCCCCATATCACCAATATTAGGCTCGAGATATGTGTCTTACCCTTGTTATTAGGGTTACGTTGGCGTATCTCTAAAAATATCCAAGTAACACCATAGGAAAAATAAGCGCTGATCCTCTCCCATGTGTAGAAGGTGCAGTCGGTACTATGGAGATCGTGGTGTGGATCTTGATGATCCGGCTACAATTTTATGAGGTCTCTGTTGGAAATATTCTACTAAGTGACCTCTCTAGGAACCCAGTGTCTGACGGGACTCCTAGGGGGAGACCCCATACTCTGACCTCTCTATGCATTAAACCTCTGTGGAGGTCTATAAGGTGGGCGAGACTATTGCTACTGTTGTTGTGGTCTAAAAGATGACTATGCTAAACCCTATCCACCATGAGGAAGAGGTGCGACCCCCTCGATATGTTGGCTGCATCCACATGACGTGGCTCTAGACTCTATCTCTAGTCTTAGGTCTTTCCCCAAGTCTCCTATACTATATAGGCCTTCTAAATGGCCTCAGCTAATGTCTATGGACAATGGATCTGCATTGCACATCCAATGTCTAGATTCAAGCCTCAAATGAACTTGTGGATCCACATCTATTCATCCTATATGTAATCAACATACTTGAGTAGATCCAAAAATCTACTCTCATACTCACCACTATTAGAGATGCCGATTAGAGGTCATGGAACTCATGTATCCATTACTGTATAAACCTTTGTGACAACTATCTACTCCTGAAACACTCCTCAAAGACCTCCTAGGTAACTATCTCAGAATCAAAATGGAGCTTCTACTCCTTTGTTCACCACCAGACACTAGCTCCATCCCTCGGTAGACGGATCGCAACATGAGATTTAGTGTTGCTAGAACAAGGAAAGATCTTAAAGCACTGCTCAAGTTCACTAATCAGGCCTTTGTATAAAATCCACCCATGTCACCAGAATAATGTGATGGCCTTAGCTTCATGATCTCTCTGATGTGATCTGCAGTTGTGGTATGGCGGCCTCTAGACCTATTTGTATGCTCATCCCTAAACCTAGGGCTCTCAGACCTCTATCTATGTCCTAAAAATCATTCACCATGTCCCCTTTATAGTGACTCTACATAGAAGTTCTTTCCTCCATGCTCCTCACTGGGTCGAGGTGATACATGACCCTCAATGGAAGTGACTCTATCATGGAACTCATCTATCTACTGCTGAATGAATCTCCATGAAAAATATCTACTCTGGAAACATTCTTGAAAGAGCTCCAAGGTAAGCGTATCGAGAATCAACATGGAGCTTCTTCTCTCTGTCTCCGCCACTGAGGACACTCAGCTCCATCCTCGGTAGATGGATCGCAACATGAGCTTTGGTGTTGGTAGAACAAGGACAAAGCTTGAAGCACCCGTTCAAGCTCAGTAACTAGGCCTCTGCCTAAAATTCACCTATGTCACTAGAATAATGTGATGGCTGAAGCTTTAGGATCTCCCTGATGTGATCTGTAGCTATGGTTTGATGGCCTCTAGGTCTCTCTGTATGCTCATCCCTAAGCCTAGGGCTCTGAGACCTCTCTCTATGTCCTGAAACTCGGTCACCCTGTCCCCTCTGTGGTGACTCTGCTCTAGCTGACTCTATATGGAAGTTCTCTCCTCCATGCTCCTTCTTTGGGTCAAGGAGATACATGACCCTCAATGGAAGTGACTCTATCATGTCTGGTTGTATGTCCTCCTACTGATCCTCCATGTAGAGTGGCATTAACATCCTGAAGAGTCTATAAAATATGTGGTAGGATGGCTGCTACAACATGATATGGTGGTGGTAAGTCTAGGTCTATGTGAAAAGACTCCTCATCTCGTTTGTGGATCCTACACGGACCAAGGTGAGAGTTAGTTCATCTTTATGAGTTTTATTTAGTTTCCATGTTTACTAATATATGTAATTTCTAAACTAAGTTGTTTTCTAGATTTAAAAGTGTGCTAGGTTTAAAGTTCATGTCTCAATTTTTCCATTGTGCCCAATGGCCCAAGATTTTGAACCACTTCTCGACACCAAGTGTAATTCCCACTAAAAACAACCCACTTTAGACCCAAGAACAACCTAGGATTAGTTAGGAAAATTATGCAATAATTTTTTTGTTTAAAGGAGTTTATAACAAAGTTACAAGAAAAAAGTTGTCGATTTGAGTTCCATCTCAATTCTAATCCACTAGAATATAATTTTCTTTTATTAACAATTATTAGAGGTCACAAGGTCCCAAAATTTAGGGTTAGAAAGTTCAATTAGGTTAAGAGGGTAATTCCTCACCATACCCACTCTCTAACAGGATTTAAAGATTCAACTTGATTTTTCTCAAAATTAACACATTCAAAATTTTCCTAAATCATTCCCATTGGATAGGAAATTTCCTCACCTTTCCATTGATATAAAGAATTCCTCCTAACTCCTCATATTAATGAAGTTATGGGTTAACGGACCATGGGGTGACACTTTTCCCCAAGGTCGGGCATGCGGGCCCCGGGGAGAAAATGTACCCCATGGGCGGGTCTACGATTGCGGGGAGACATATTTCGCAAGAGGAGGATTCAAGTTGGCAAGGCCATGGGAGACATTTTGGAAATTCTCTGCGTGGGGCAAAAGTCACGTTTGCACCCGTACTCCCGCGAGTCCACAAGGGACACGTGACGCCTCGCTATACCACATGGTAGCTCCTAATTAGTTGCGGGGCGGTGGGGAAAATGTAGAAAATTTTCCTAAAATGTTTTGAAAGTGATAAAGGGAGAAAGTAACCTACCCCTTCATCGATTCCTTGCGATGCCATGCAACAGCTCCTAATTGGCTATGGACCGGCGGGCGTGGGAAAATTAGGAAATTTTCCCCGAGAGAAATTGTCCAAGCACTAAGTTAAAAAGGGATCCACCCCTCCACCAATTCCCGTGGTACCACGTGGCAGCATATGATTGGTTATGGACTGGTGGGGTGGCGGGAAAAATTAAGAAAAAAATTTGAAATTTTTTGAAGCTCTAAGGAAAATTCGGGCCCGCATGTCCGAGGAAATTTTCCCAAATTCTTTTTTGTCATTAAAATTATTTTTGACACTAAATGAAGAAAATATTTAGAAGGCCATAAATTTTGATAGAGGTTAGATTTGGGAAAACGAGAAATTCCTGGAAAGCTCTCGATGTCCTCTTTACTCAAGAATCATTAAATTTTTATTTTGATAAAGTTTAGGGAGTTAATTTAAAGAAAATGATCTGCGGGCTTTTATAATGAAAACTACTAAATTTTAAGTTATAAGATTTGTTTAATTTGATCTTCTTCCTCTCTCAACATCTCAAATAGACATGGAGAATTATTCTTAAATAGATTTAAGAAGTATTCCAAGATTGATTTGTCTATTTGATTTGGAATCTAAAAATTTACATCTCTTGACTTAACGACTGTAAGAGGGTTGAGCTTGTTTTTGTAAGGTTTGAAGGATATTTCCTTAATTGATTTTTCCAATTGCATTCACTTATAACCTAGCATGTTCAATTTTAATGTTTCATTGTTATTTCTTGATTTGAGTTCGATCTATTCGTTTACGGTAAAAGTTGCGAGTTTAACATGAATCAGAAATGGAAACGCCAAAATTAACTCAATGGTTCTTATTTTACTTTCCATACAAATAAATTCATTTCACGCTAGTTTCAAATAGGTTTCATTCCTTTAATCAAATGATAAAGACAATAATGCAACTTTTATTCTTTTCAAATCATGCACTTCACAAAAGCAGTTGTTACATTTCCTTCATACGCATTTCTTTCTTTCAAACAGAGATTACAAATCACATTTAGATGATTAAATTCAATACAATGATTTAATTTGAGGAAGGTTATGCAATCCTTTATTGATTCCAAAATACAACTATACAACTTCCTTCTTTCATTCCTCAATTTCATCATACAGGACACAATTTCTTGCTTTAATAATATGTAGCAGCAGTATGTCTCTTTCATATTTCAATTTACACTTTCATAACCAATAAAACATCTTACCATTACAAAACATATACAAGTTCATCCAATTAAAGTGGGAAAGGTTACAATAAAATTTCTTTTCGAAGAGACTATCAAAATTTCTAATCTCGGCTCGAGAACAAAAACATGCATGTTTCTCATTCTTCCAAATTATGATCACAACAAGAGTAGGGGAAAAGCAACGCTCTCCACCCAACCAAGACATCTAATGAACAGGAGAATCCATCCTTCTTCATTGGCCCCTAAGCCCCAATGACAATGCAATAAAATCTATGATCCAACACATGGCAACAACAGGGTTCCACAAACACACAAGCAAAATTTTCAGAATAAAAAAACTTCAAAATAGAATGAAGTTTACAACTACATTAAAGCATGAAAAACATTACTGAGGCTTCATCAAGCAAGCCAAAGGAGCAAGAAATAATTGGGGATGCTTCTTATGCCTCCCAAAAGAGGAAATGTGTATCACCACCTGAATTAGAAATAACTAAAATATAGTATGTCAAAACCCGACATTCCTTATGCCCCCAAGTACCCCTTATTCCTCACATTTCCTTATGCCTCCCCAACCTCTTATGGCACCCCATAACAAGTAAAGAAATTAAAGATATTTCTTTGTAATGTGGAACCCAAATCGTAACTCCCTCCACCCTTATACCTCCCAAAAACACACTTGTGCTTCCCACAAAGTTAACCCCATAGTCTTCTCCTACACCATTACTAGGCCATCTACCCCATAACCCACAAACATGCCAAAACATTCACAACAGTAACAATTTCATAAATAAAAGAGAATCATTTCAAGATCCAAGTTCCTACTTCTCCATGATGGAGTTGTTCTAAGTACCAAAACAACAAGCTTTATCCAAATGCAAGAAATCCAAAAATGCCAAGCATAAGCATGCAACAATCTTCCAAATACTTCTTCAAAGCAATTACTCTCAAGACAACAAGTAATTCACCCAAGAATGATGTCTCTAAAATGAAGCAACCCAAAAAAGGAAAGGAATTAAAATTTTATAGAAGAGGGAAGGGAAGAGGATGAGGTGGGTCCATGTTGGATGTCACATCACACATCCTCAACCCCATCTCCAAAATTCAATTTCATTCTGCAATGCATAATAAATAGGTGGGTGAATAATATGATAGTTTACTTACATACTCAGATCCAACCCACACCCCAAAGGACTGAAATTAAACCATGTAAGAAAAGTGCAATTAAAACCTACAATTTGTCTTCCCAAAATTCATAATGAAAGTCTAAATTCAACTCTCTAACCGAAGGTATGGTTGGTAAATAAATTTATGAGGTATGGGACAATTTTAACTTGTCACACAAGCCTCCAAACTCATCCTCCAAAGACAAATTCAAATTTCAAAGAAGGTGGAGTGTTTCACACTCAAAAGTTAACCTACACATCTCTTACAACACTTTAATTCAAGGCCAACAACTCTAATAATTACTCTCTTATGAAATGTATTAATTAATTAACTTAGCAACATGATTACTCATGATATTATACACCATTTAATGAATAATGAAAGGTTTAATGCACCACAAAATAAAAACATGCAAACATAAACCAAGGAACCAATAAATAAATACAAATAACCCTTTGGTCACATTTTAAAGGAGATCCCCCATGGGAATTCCTAACACACACACACATGCACAAACAAAAACTAGTTCCCATATCGACCTTATTGAATTCATATAGAATTCCAATGTGGTATGTCTCAATCCTGATGTTTGTTTTGATATTTTAACCTGTAAAATAGAAATACCTCCTTCGGCCTCATGGCCATATCAGAACATCAAAAATAATATAAATATAACCCCAAAATCATCCAAATATATGAATCGCAAAAATCATCAAATAAATCTATCAATATCATTTAGATTTTTATCAACAAATCGTATCATCATCCAATAATTTCCATTTCTGGGTGTACTCACAATATCCAAATATCACATGGCCAAACAACATCCATAATATAAACATGTCAAAAACTTATCATCATCAACATATAAAATGTCCATTATAATCATCATGCATCATAACTGAATCAAGTCAACAATAATCCATGATCTAACATCTAACATCATACTATAATAAAGTCCATATTCTTGTGCATAATATAATCATTAGTATCATGATTAGTATCAAAACAGTGTCAAAGGAAAGTGGGCACTACACCATATTCTTTGTTTACCGCATAGAACAAGGTGACAGATCTGACAAGTGAAATTTGTTTTTTCATAACTGCATTCAATACATGTTTTCTTTGATAATTTAAATTCCATCCACTTCATTGAGAATGGGATGATCTTCCTATCCCCTTTGGATGATCGAAATTTGTTTTTAGGTAACTATTCAATAATCGGATGATTTTTGTACATCCACGTTTTATGCACCGATTATTTCTATCCTTGCATTCCTCTCATGGAAACACATTACAACTCACACTGAAACAAATCTATGGCTGAAATAGATCATTTGTGATCAACGACCAATATTACTCCATGAAAATAACAATTTGTGTGCTTTTTTGTGATTGGTTTTTTTTTTTCGGGGAGGGTGGTCAGAGACGTCTATAGTTTTCCACTATAAAATATAGGCATGCTCATGTTAAAAATTAAGGGGATTAGAAAAACCATTAATTTATTTGGCATCATGGCCACTATTGTAACGCTTCTGAGTACGTTTTGTTTAAAGGATACAATAGAAATTATCGGGGTCAACATTGGTGTAAGGGTACCCATATCGCTTCTTCTTAATAGCGCGTCGCCGGTGAGAACGTGAGGTTCCAAGTGGTTCTTGTGAGCATTAGAGAGGAACATAGGGAGGGAGTTGTGTGGATAAAGTTCTTGTAGCATAATAATCTATGGATGTGCAGTCCTAACTGGATTTGGGTAAACACCCTAGCCAAGGGGTTAGAAAATGTATTCAAAATTATTTCATCCTCTATGTTTCGAAGAGTATGTGTTTGAGAAGAAATTGAAACTATATTCTTGTTCTACTTTTGATTGAAGGAAGATAAATACTTTAAATCAGCAAGGAATGAATTTAAATGTTGTTATAGAACGGTAAATGAAAAGAGGAAACATGTGTGAAGAAAATGTATTACTCTGTTTTGATGAAAGGTATAATTTGAGTGGAATAGAAGTTACATTCTTGTTTCCATAACTTAATTTGAATAAAAATCTATTTGAAACTAGCATGTAATGAACCCATATGTTTTTCAGCAAGGAAAGTGATATAAGATCCATTGAGTTAATTTTGTTTTCCCTTCCATTTTGGTTTCACTTTAAACTCTGTAACTTTTATCAAAAATGAATAGGTCGACACTGCAATAAATAAATAACCATTGAAACAAAAATTGACCATAATATGACCTAAACAAATTCAAATAGACAATGTCACTTAGGAAATTTTTTCAAAACTTTGCAACAATCGGGCAAAGGCAAGTTGCGAGACATTTTGTTGCATAAAATGTGGAAAATTGATTTGAAATTAGATCTAATGTTTTAACCTTGTATGTTTACCCTTCAAACCTCCAAGAGTAGTCCTCCATGTCTTCTTGGCATGTTGAGAAAGAAAGGAGGTTGAATTTAACAAAATTTTATAAGTTTAGTTTTACCTGTTGCATTTTAAAGTCCCGCAATTCATTTCTATAAACTTAACTTGACAAATTTTATCAAAATTAAGATCTTTAGCTTCTTATGCAAAGAGGACTTTGAGATATTTCAAAAAAATTCCTTGTTTTCCAAAAATGAAGCTCTCGGTCTAAATTTATGGCCCTTGAATTTTTACTTCATTTTGGCTTAAAAATATAATGTCAAATATTCTTGGGCGGACCCACGAGATAAATACTTTCTTTTGCAATTTTTTCCCAAAAGTGCTTAAGGCATGGAGTTCCCCTGCCACTCCACCGACCAGCAAACCTTCGATTTGTCAAAATAAGTTAAGTTAAAAATATATATTTTCGGAAACATTTCTAAGTTGTCCATGCATCCTTGTTGGCCCGTAGCCAATCAGTGCTACCACTTAGCTTAACAAGGCTCTATCGAGGCGTGAAATACATTTTAACCTTAGCTCTTGCAAAATTAAAATTTTGAAAATTTTCCTACTTTTCTCTTTGTCCTAGCGGACCGCAACTAATCAGGTTTTACTACGTGGCTTCACGAGACTTCGGTGGAGGGTGGATCCTCTTAGAACCTTAACATTTATTTTTTTAAAAAGAGAAAAAATTTGGAAACTTTTCTTCTTTCTCTCTATCGATCTGCTATCCTAAGGCCAATGGTTGGTGACACGTGACATCATTGGTGTTGGTGGGAAGTGGAGAATTTTTTTAACCCTTTAACCTTTTTATCTTAAAGTCTATAATTGCTTGAGTTTACCCTTTGGTCCATTTTCCCGCAACAAATCCGGGCTTGACACGTGTCACCTTGGGCGATGGCATAGGTGTGGATCGTTTCGATCCGTTAACACTTTTCGGCAAGAAAAATTTCAAAATCTTAACTTCTTCCCATGGCCACAGGCCCATGCACAGGAAAATTTTCTTCCCTAAGTCCACAGGCCTGCACTTGAGATGATATTCTTCCCACGGCCTGTAGGCCCGCACTTGGGAAAAATTTCTTCCCTAGACTTGCAAGCCTACATTTGGGGAAAATTTTCACCCCAAGGCCCACCGGCCCATATCTTAGGTTTTATAGGGAGGTAGGAGGACTTCCTTATATCACCAGAAAGGTGAGGAAATTCCCTATCTAATGGGATTGTTTTCAAAAAAAAAAACTTCCTTAATTAGGGGGAAAATTAGGTTGAATCCTTAACTTATTTCGGGAGTGGGTAAGTAAAAATTTACTTTGATAATTTTAATTATGTATTTTCCCCCTGTAATTAAACGTTACTCTTATCTTTTATGTTATGGAATTAAATACCTTGGGTATTTAATTGTTTTTGTCCCCTAACCCTAAAATTGTAATCAAGGAATATTTAGCTATAATGTCAATATAAATAGTGATAAAATTAATCCCTAAAGAGAATTGAGCTAGGTATGGATTTATTACACTTTTGCTATATAATGTGGAATTAGTAATTGTTGTAATGGGAAAAGTTATTAGTTGAATGTAATTGTATTTGAGAGTTTGGTTGTAACACTTTTTTTAAAAATATTATTCCATAAATTTTCCTAACTAAACCTAGGTTGTTCTTGGTTCTCAAGTGGGTTATTTTGAGGGTGTTACACACCTACTCTTGCCCCCCCATGTGGTGGGGTTTAGTTAGCCTTAAAATTTTCTTCCAAATTCGGGGTTACCATCGAGATATTTATCACTAGAGGAATTTCATGTAGATATGGTCCTCTAGGGTAACATAAAAATTAAAACTCAGCTACCTCTTAACAAGAGTGAGTGGAAATTAAGTACTCCAAAATATAGCTATTCATAACACCAGAGAACCAAGTATCCAAAACACAATTTCAAATTAGATCAGCTTCATAGAGGGCTTGAAATTCTTCTTGCATTTAAACAAGTTTATGAAACATCCATTTCCTTTTAGATGCATAAGCAACCAGCCACTTATATAATTCTATGGGAAAAATATCAAAGAATATTTCATATAATCATTCATATAGACTCTACTCAACCCATGCACATGTGTCAAACTCAGATCCAATGTTAAATATCTTAGCATACTCTTCTTCCATAGCTATTATCCACTCCTCAATACTTACTAAGGTCAACAAGTACGTCTTCATTTGCAACATCCTGAAAATAGCTGAGAAAGAGTTCCCAGGAAATGGAACCAATGATGTAGCCTAGAATTTACTATTGGCACATCACTCAACCTTAGCTAAGCACTCACCCAAAGCATGCAAAGGCACCCAACCCCTCTTTAGAGTTGCTTACTCAGAATGTTAGCATTACGATGCATATGTATATTCAGATCCATAATAGTAAACAATCCACAATGCATAAACTAGATGTATATCTTAGAATATATAGAAGATGAACTAAAATATGACTAGAATAAGATTTACCATGCAAGAATGAGATTCACTCATGTTCAATACCATTATCTTGCTAATATATTTCATTGTATCAAATATTGTAAAATACGAAGCTTCTTACATTACATAGGTATCTCCATGAGTCATACACATATTAAAATCAACATCACAACTCTATAATAATTCGTAGTTACATGTATATGAAACTGTACACATAAATTCATATTTATAGGGGTGGGGAAGTTCCATTCACCGTGCATGCACTCTCTTAAAATAGGTCACATGCTAATAATAGCCATGCACCTTTACAAAAGGATGAAAAACCATGCAAGCACTCTAATAATAGACTTCTTATAGTTAAGCATGACTAGAACTCCCTGTTATTAGCCTAACCTATATATGGCACTCAAGCGATGATTGTTCTTAAAATACCATTGCGTGAGCTGCAAGTCTTCCTATCTTTGTGTGTTTTGCACACTATCTACAAAAATATCATGGACCCATAAAATAGCTAAGTCCCAATTCAAAGTGTTCTCGTGTGAACTTGTTTTCATATTCTTCCACGCCTTCAAATGTACCTTTTGCCACACATGCATTCTTTGTATGTCTTCCGAGTAATATTCTATCTTCTCAACACATAACAATATTGCGGGGATCTCAACAAAAGTATCCATATCAACCAATATTCGAGTAAATGTTTTGTGCTCCAAATCATCATCGTTTTTTTAGATCAATGGCTAAACATTTACCTAAGGTGTTTTGAATAGTAGTTAAGAAGCTTTGTCACCAAAATTGAAGAGTAAATTATCGAAGATGAATCCATACCATTTTAACTTGGAAAGTATCAAAACCAAAGTTAAACAAAGGAAACAATGGTTTCATTACAGGCAAGTGGCATTCAAAATCCAAAAATTTCTCAAAAAAATATCCCTATCTCGAAGGGTTTGCAAATATAACTATGAAAAAAATGAGAACTATGTGATTCCTGCTAAAACAACACACTTGAGACCCAAGAACAACATGGGATTAGTTAGGAAAATTATGGAATAATGTTTTTTTGTTTAAAATATTCTACAATCCGGTAACAAAACAACAACCTGCATCACTAACAAGTTATAGATCAATTATAATCCAAAATAGTATAATTTTCTTTCAAACACAATTTTTAGAGGTCACAAGGTCTAAAATTTAGGGTTAGAAGGTTCAATTAGGGTTAGAGGGTAATTCCTCACCATACCCACTCTCTAACATGCTTAAAGATTAAACTTGTTTTTTCTCAAAATTAACCCATCCAAAAATTCCCTAAATAATTCCCATTGGATAGGAAATTTTTTAACCTTTCCATTGATATAAATAAGTCCTCCTAAATCCTCATATTTCTCGAGTTATGGGTCGGCGGGCCTTAGGGTGAAAAGTTTCCCCAAGAGCGGGCCTACGTGGCCCAGGGGAGAAAATTTACCCTAAGGGTGGGTCTCAGTAGAGCAATGGGAGACATTTTGTAAATTTTCCCACGTGGGGTTAAAATCCAAATTTGTGCACACGCTCCCATGAGTTTGGAAGGGACACGTGGCACCTCCTAAGCCATGGGGGGAAAAGCGGGATTGCAGGAAACATTTTGGAAAGTTTCCGTGCATGGCAAGAAGGCAACTTTGCGCCCGTGTTCCCACGAGTCCGTAAGGTAAACATGGCATCTCTTAAGCCAATGTAGGGAAAGTGGGGTGGCGGGGAGAAAATTTTTAATGCCGGAAGGGAAAATAGGGTAACATTTGATTTGCACCTCCGCCAGCACCTCGTGATGCCACGTGGCAGGTGTTGATTGGTGCGGGTTCTTTGGGCAGTGGGGAAAATTTGGAAAATTTTCCAAATTTTTTTGGAAGCGCTAAATTAAAAAGGGACCCACCCCTTTGCTGACACCTCGTGGTGCCATCAAATGACTATGAAAGCTTTGAACTCCGTTTTGCTAGCAAAATGACTATGAAAGCTTTAAACTCGGTTTTGTCAAGTTTTGAAAGATTTCCTTTAAGTATTTTTGTCTAATTGGATTCATTTAGGGAAAACTACTTCAATTTAATTGTTTAGTTTGTTATTTCATTGTTGCAGGTTCGGTCTGTGCATTTTGGATTAAATAATTTCCAGTTTGAAAATACAAAACAAAGATCAAATTTTAAAGGGTTTATTTGCCTCTTACTTCTTCCAAATTTTATAATATGTTCTAATTCTAATCTAATACATTTAGCTGATTTAATTCAACTTAATCAAAACTAAAATACATCTCTGATTTCAAATTTTCACATATTTCAAAAGACAAAGTATTACACTTCCTTTATACACATTTCTTCCTTTCAAACAGAGATTACAACTCACATCTAGATGATTAAATTCAATACAATGATACAATTTGAGGAAGGTTATGCAATCCTTTATTTATTCCAAAAGACAACTTTACAACTTTTTTATTTTATTCTTTCCAAAATCATATATTATATACATGGATTTCATAGTGCATGCTAAACAAATATTTCCAATGGAATAATATCATATGGAAAAAACAAAATCACATCCATTATTTCAAATGAAACTCTTACAACCTCCTTTCCATTTGATTTCAAAATACAACATACAAAATTTGTATCACTCTTTCACATTCTTTCCAAAAATAGAATATAGAGTATAACACTTTTACATTTCAAAAATCAACTTTCATTTTCGATCTGAGTATCTTTCCATTACAATGAATGTATAGATCATCCACTTCTAAGAAAAAAATGGCTACAACAAGATTTCATTTCATAAGGGATCACAAACCTGTCTTTTCTTAGCTCCAGAACAACAACATGCAGATTTGTCATTCTTCCAATTTGATCACAACAAGAGCAAGGGAAAGGCAATGCTCTCCACCCAACCAAGACATGCAATGAAAAGGAGAAGTCATCCTTCTTCATTGGCCCCAAGCCCTAACCATAATGCAAAAAAATATGTGATCAAACTCATGGCAATAACAGGCTTCCACAAACACACAAGCAACATTTTCACAATAAAACACAGTCCCAAAACATAATGTAGTTTAAAACTAAATTAAAACATGACAAATAATACCAAGGATCTATCAACCAAGCGAAAGGAGAAAGAAATTATGGGGGATTCTTCTTATGCCTTCCAAAAGGGGAAATGGGTATCACCACCTGAAGTACAAACCATCAAAATATCATATATCAAAACCCCGACATTCCTTATCCCTCCCCAAGTACCCCTTATTCCTCACATTTCCTTATGCCTCCCGAATCTCTTATGGCACCCCATAACGAGTAAAGAAATGTAACATATTTCTTTATAAGGTGGAGCCCAAATCCCAACTCCCTCCTCCTTTATACCTCCCTAAAACACACTTGTGCCTCCCAAAAATAAACCCCATAGTCTTCTCCTACACCATTCCTAGGCCATCTTCCCAACAGCCCACTAACATGCCAAAACCTTCGCACATTAAAATTTTCATAAACAAATAAAAAGAAGAATTTCAAAAGCCAAGCTCCTACCTCTCCATGATGGACTTGTTCCAATTTCCAAAACAACAACCTTTATCCCAATGCAAGCAATCCAAATCATCCAAGCACAATCATGCAACAACATTCGAAAAAATTATTGAAAGCAAGAGCTCAAAAACAGGAAAAGAATTCACCCCCAAGAATGAAGTCTCCAAGGTGAAGCAACCCAAAACAAGGAAAGGAATTCCAATTTTATAGAAGAGGGAAGGGAAGATGATGAGATGGATCCCTGTAGGATGCCACATCACACATCCTCAACCCCAACCCCAAATTCAACTTCATTCGCAATGCATAATAAATAAATGGGTGATTAAAATAACAATTTACTTACACACTCAAATCCAACCCACACCCCAAAGGATTGAAATTAAATCATGTAAGAAAAGTGCAATTAAAACCTACAAATTTCCTTCTCAAAAAACATTATAAATGTCAAATTTCAAATCTCCAACCATAGGTATAGTTAGTAAATAAATGTAATAGGTATGGTATAAGTTTAACTTGTCCCACAAGCCTCCAAAATTAGCCTCCAAGGACAAATTCAAATTTCCAAGAAGGTTGAGTGTTTCACACTCAAAAGTTAACTTACACATCACTTACACATCTCTTACAACACTTTAATTCAAGGCCAACAACTCTATTAATTACTTTCTCATGATATATTTTAATTAGTTACTATTAACAATGTGCTTACCCACAATGTTAATACAACATTTAGTAAATAAAGAAAGGGGCAAAGGCTCCCCAAAATAAACACATGCAACATTAAACAAAAGGGTAAAATAAATAAATACACATAATGCATTGGTCACATTTAAAGGTGGTTCCCCCATGGGTACCCCTAACAAAACAACCACACACAAACAAAACAAGTTGCCATGGTGACCTTGTTGAATTCATCTAGAATTCCAATGTGGTTGGTCTCCAATCCCCCGATGTTTGTTGTGATATTTTAACCTGCAAAACACAAATACCTCCTTTGGCCTCATGGCCATATTAGAACATCCAAAATAATATAAATATAACCCCCAAAATCATTTAGATATATGAATCAAAACAACATCAAAGTAATCTAACAATATCATTTACAGTTTTATCAACAACTATATCATCATCCAATAATTTTCATTTCTAGGTCTACTCACAATATCCAAATATAACATGTCCAAATAACGTCCATAATATAACCATGTTAAATAGTATATCATCATACAGATCCAAAATGTCTTGAATAATCGTCATGCATCATAACTAAATCAAGTTAACAATAATCCATTATCTAACATCTATCATCATACTATAATAAGGTCCATAATAAAGTCCATAATATAATCAATAGTATCATAATTAGTATCAAAAAGGTGTCAAAGGGAAGTGGGCACTACATAACGCTCCCCTTAGACTTGAATTCCTCCTAGAAGTCACTGGAACAAATTTGGAAACGAACTCATAAAAATTAGCATCCTCTCTTGTAGTTGCAATCTCATCATATTTGTCCCACTTTGCACCCGGACATGATCAACCTCTCTTCCTTGAAGGCCCACTGATCCTGCGATCTAGGATGTGAACAGACTCCACCATGACCTTTGATCTTGCACTGCAATGATGTCCAATCTAACACATGAGAAGGATATGTAACATATCTCCTAAGAACTAAAACATGAAACACATCATGTACACGAGACAAGCTGGGTGGCAATGCTAGACGGTAGGGCAAAGGGCCGATACACTCTAAGATCTTAAAAGGGACCTCAAATCTAGCAGCTAAATTAGAACCTTTTCCATAACAGATAGGGCTCTTGTGTGGCTTGACACGAAGGAAAACTTTCATGCCCACATCAAAACTACAGTCCAGTCATATGCTTTGATATGCATACTTCCTCTGCCTATCATGTGCCTCCTACGGTCTATGTCCGATGAAAATCACCTACTGCTCCATTTCTTGCAAAAAAGTTGGTCCAAGAGAAACCATGTCCTCTAACCTATCCCAAACAAGAGGTATCCTACACTCTCTACCATAAAAATCCTAAAAAGGATCCATGCCTATAGAACTATGAAAACTATTATTGTAGGAAAACTCCACCAAGTATAGGCACTCCTCCTATCTAGACTATTGATCCATCACATACATCCTAAGCATATCCTCTAAAATATTATTCAACCACTCAGTCTATCCATCTGTCTTAGGGTGATATGTTGTGCTAAAGTTGATTCTCATCTCGAGGGTGTTGCATGGTAGTCCAGAAATGGGAAGTGTATAAAGGATCATGGTCACTAATGATCTTCCACAGAATCCTGTGTAACTTGACAATCTCATCAAGATATACCGTGCTAATCTTTGGACTAGCCATATAAGTGGTTTCTTGGATAAAAGTGAGCCACTTTTGTCAATTTATCAACCGTGACCATGACAGTGTCGTGGTGATATCTTGACATCGATAGCCGGATAATGAATTCCATGGAAATGGTGTCCCACTTCCATTCTGGTATAGCATGACGAAAGATAAGGCTGGCTAGATGTTAATGCTATACCTTCAATTTTGGAACTCTAAACATCTTGACACAAATTGAGCCACGTCTCTACGAAGTCCTCTCCGGTGATACAACTATCTCAAGTTTGTGTGCATCTTCTTCACCCTAGGATAATTTGAATAGGGTGAATGATGTGAATCTGTTAATATGTCATGCCTCAATCCTCTATCTCTAGGAACATATATCTGACCTCTGCACTGAGAAGGAAATTTTCCCCTAGTGAGAAACCCTCAAAATTCTCGTTGATGGTCTCTAAGACTCAATATCTACTCGAATTGTAATGTAGAAGTTTTCAAGAGGAAGCTGCTAAAGAATCCTACTCCGTAAATCTATGCCCATTAAAGTAGCCATAACCACATGTCTCCGTCTACTGAGAGCATTTGCCACCACATTCTCCTTCCCTTTCACATGCTCTATCTCCTTATTATACTCACAAAGCAACTCCATCCTACACTGCTGATGAGCATTGAGATTGGGCTGTGTGAAGAAGTGGCGAATATTCACGTGATATGTCCTAACTGTGATTCTATGGTGAGAAGAATGTGACTCCATCGAACATAAGCATGAAAAACTTCCACAAGCTCAAGATCATGAGTTAGATAATTAAGCTCATAATCCTTGAGTTTGCGAGACTCAAAATCCACTACTATGCCCTCCTGCATTAACACACCTCAAATTCATTCTAAAGCAGCATCCATGCAAACAAAAAACTCACCATGTGGATCTGGAACTATGAGAATAGGTGTTGTAGTGAGACTTTCCTTTAGTATACTGAAGGCCTACTCACACCTATCTCGAATAAACAAACTTCTTCCCTTTCCTCTGAAGGGAAGTGATGGGGTGTAGAATCTGAGTGAAGTCCTAAATAAATGTCCTATAGTAACCTACTAGTCCCATGAATATGTGCACCTCAATCATAGTAGTGGGTGTTGGCCAATCCATAATAGCTCTAATCTTGGAAGAGTCGATGATGATACCTTACCCATAAATAATATGACCCCAGTACTACACCCCTTTCTAAAGAGAATGCACACTTCTCCAAGTTCTCGTAAATCTATTGCTCGCGAAGATCTTGAAGAACCTGGAGAAGGTGACCTCATGCTCCTCATGCGTACACCGAGTAAATCAAAATTTCATCAAGGAATATGAGAATGAAGCGATCTAAGAAGGTCATAAATACCCCATTCATCAAACTCATAAACATTGTTGGGGCATTTCAAACCAAAAAAGGCACCATTGTCAACTCATAATGGCCATATCTCGCATGGAAGGTGGTTGTATGATTGTCTACCTCTAAAATCCTCAACTAATGGTAACCTAACTTAAGGTCTATCTTAGAGAAAGTTGTGGTTCCCTTCATCAGATCAAAAATTCATTAATTCATTGAAGGGGATAACGATTCTTGATCATTAGTTTGTTCAGCTGGCGGTAATCAATACACAACCACAAGGATCCATCCTTCTTCTTCACAAAAATCACCGGTGCACCCCAAGGGGATACACTAGGACAGATAAAGCCTTTCTCTAGGAGGCCATCTAGCTACAACTTGAGCTCACAGAGCTCTAGTGTGGTCATCTGATAATGTGCTCATGAGATAGGCTCTGCTCCCATAACTAGATCTATATGAAAATCCATCTCACGTGGGGGTGGTAATCCCGATAGCTCCCTAGGAAAGACATCTTCAAACTCTCTCAAAATGGGGTGATCATCTAGCAATGGTCCACTAGAACCATACTACGATATGTCATTGACTCTAACAACATACATCTGATAACCCTATCACACACACTTTGTTTAAGCTGCATGCATAGCAGAGATGGTGCGAAGAGAAATGTGTCTCTTGACCCCTGAAATAACGGACTCAACTCCCAAATCATCTGCACAAGATATTATTTTGTGGTAATAATCTAATCTGGTCCTATGTATGAGATAACCAATCCATACCAAAGATGACTACATATGATCCCAAAGGAAGGATACAAAGATTCGAGGTAGTGGTGAAGGGTCCCAAATCTACCACACACTCCTTAACTAAGGAGTCTACAGAGATCTTGGCTTCATAAGCCATCTCAACATCCCAACTATGACCCGATGTAACTACCACCAGATTGCATCTCTCTACTAAAGATGGTGTAATAAAAGAATCATAAGAACCATAATCAAATAAATGGAGGTAGGAATACCACCGATGTTACTTGCATTCTCAATAAATATACTCGATGCTCTTCCTAGAAGTTTTTGACTGCTGCATACATCCTATGACTATGCCCCATATAACAAACAATAGGCTCTAAGATCTATGTCTTACCCTTGTTATTAGGGTTCTATGGGAATTCTATCAAAAAATGTCCAGTAACACCACACCCAAAACAACCACCTGATCCTGTCCCTTGTGTAGTAGGTCCGAACGGTACTCTGGAGGTCTGTGGTGTGGATCTTGATGTTCCAACTACGGTCTGTTGAGGTATTTGCTGTGAGCTCCTGCTAAATTAGCACTCTCTGGGAACCATGTGTCTGATGGGACCCTAAGAGGAGGCCCCATACTCGAACTCTTTGTGCATCAAATCTCTGTGGAGGTCTATCAGGTGGGTGGGACTACTTTTACTACTATGTTCTAAGAGATAACTGTGCTGAACCCTGTGCAACATGATGAAGGGGAACTTAACCCCTTAACCTATTATCCTGCATCTTATGTATGTGGCTCCGAACTCGATCTATAGGCTGTTGGGTTTTTCCCGAGTCTCCTCTACTATATAGGCCTTTTTACAACCTCATCTAATATCTATGGATCATGGATCCGCACTGCACTTCCAATGTGTAGGTTCAAGCCCCGGATGAGCTTGTGGATCCGTACCTTCTCATTACGCATGTAATCAACATTTGGCGTAGATCAAAATGTATACTCTCATACTTAACCACCTGTAAGGGATGCCTATCAAAGGTCATGGAACTCATCTATCCATTCTTGAATCAATCTCTTTGATAAATATCTACTCTGAAAATGCTCCTCAAAGAGCTCCCAGGTAAATGTCTCAAATTCAACATGGAGCTTCTTCTCTCTGTCCAAAGACAAGACACCAGCTCCATCCCTCAGTAGATGGATCGCAACATGAGATTTCATGTTGCTAGAACAAGGACAGAGCTTGATGCACCTGCTCAAGCTCACTAAGCAGGCCTCTTCCTAAAATCCACCTATTTCACAAGAATAATGTGATTTCCGAAGCTTCAATATCTCCCTGATTTGATCTATAGCTATGGTCTAATGGCCTCTAGGTCTCTCTGTATGCTCATCCCTAAGAATAGGGCTCTGAGACCTCTCTCTATGTCCTGAAACTTGGTCACCCTATCCTCTCTATGGTGACTCTGCTTTGGCTGACTCTTCATGGAAGTTATCTCCTCCATGCTCCTCACTAGGTCGAGGAGATACATGACCCTTAATGGTAGTGAATCTATCATGTCTTCCTGCATGTCCTCCTACTGATCCTCCATGTAGAGTGGCATTAACATCCTAAAGAGTCTGCGAAATTTGGGGTAGGATGGCTGCTACAATATGATATGGTGGTGGTAATTCTAGGTCTATGTAAAAAGACCCCTCATCTTGTTTATGCCTCTTGCATAGACTAAGGAGAGAGTTAGTTCATCTTTCTAAGTTTTATTCAGTTTCCATGCTTACTAAAATATGTAATTTCTAAACTATGTTGTTTTCTCTGATACTAAGTGTGATTCCCATGATTTTGAACCACTTATTTGATACCAAGTGTGATGCCCGCTAAAACAACCCACTTGAGACCTAAGAACAACCTAGGATTAGTTATGAAAATTATGGATTAATTTTTTTGTTTAAAAGAGTCTACAACCCGGTTAGAAGATAACAATTGTCACTAATAAGTTCCAGATCAATTCTAATTCACAAGAGTATACTTTCTTTTAAACACAATTTTTATAGTTCACAAGGTCCAAAATTTATGGTTAGAGGGTTCAATTAGGGTCAGAGGGTAATTCCTCACAATACCCACTCTCTAATAGGCTTAAAGATTCAACTTGTTTTTTCTCAAAATTAATGCATTACAAAATTCCTTAAATCATTTCCATTGGATAGTAAATTTCCTCACCTTTCCATTGATATAAAGAAGTCCTCCTAAATCCTCATATTTCTCGAGTTAAGGGCCGGTCGGCCTTGGGGTGAAATTTTTCCCAAGAGCGGGCTGCCGGACTAGGGGAGAACATTTTCCCCAAGGGTGGGTCTATGGGGCAGCAAGAGACATTTTGGAAATTTTCCTATGTGGGGTGAAAATCCAACATTGCGCCCATGCTCCCATGAGTCCATAAGGGATATGTGGCACCTCCTAAGCCATGCGGGGAAAAGTGAGATGGTGAGAAACATTTTGGAAAAATTTTTGCATGGGGCAAGAAGCCAACTTTGCGCCCGTACTCCCGCGAGTCTGCAAGGGACACGTGGTGTCTCCTTAGCTAACATGGGGAAAGTGAGGTGATGGGGAGAAAATTATTTTAACACCTAGAAGGAAAAGAGGGTAGCTACCACCCGTGCCTCCATTGATACCTTGTGATGCCACCTGGTAGCTCCTAATTGGTTGTGGGCCGGCGGGAAGGCGGAAAAATTTAAAAAAATTTCCCAAAATTTTCCTAAAGCGCTAAGTTAAAAAGGGATCCTCTCCTCCGTTGACACCTCGTGGTGCCACATGATAGCCTCTGATTGGCTATAGGCCGGCATGGCGGCGAGTTAAATTTGGAAAATTTTCCCAAAAATTTTCCAAAGCTCTACGGGTAAAATTTAGGCCTGCAAGCCCACCAAGGAAATTTTTCCCAAATTTGTTTTTTAACGCCAAGTGAAGAAAAACTTCAGAAGGCCATAAATTTTGATAGAGAGCTCGGTTTTGAGAAACAAGGAATTTTGGAAACCTCTCGATGTCCTCTTCACTTATGATACATTAATTTTTATTTTGATTCATTTTAAGGGTAAATTTAAAGAAAACGATCTATAGGATTTTATACTGCCAAATTGGTAAAAATGAAATTATTAAATTTTCTCAATTTGTTGTTGTTCCTCTCTCAACATTTCAAATAAACATGGTGAATTTTTCTTACGTGGATTTAGGATACATTTTCGAGGTAGATTTATTTGATTGAACTCCAATTCAAAATTTTACAATTTTGACAGAAAAACGACTATGAAAGCTTTGAACTCAGTTTTGCAGTTTTGAAAGATTTCCTTTAAATGTTTTTGTCTAATCAGATTCATTTAGGAAAAAATACTTCAATTTAATCATTTAGTTTTTTATTTCATTGTTACTGAGTTTGGTCTGTGTAGTTATACTTCCTTCTTTTATTCATTCAAAAATCATATATTATATATAGGGATTTCATAGTGCACGCTAAACACATATTTCCAATGGAATAATATCATATGGACAAAACAAAACCACATCCATTAATTCAAATGAAACTCTTACAACCTCCTTTCCATTTGATTTCAAAATACAACATACAAAATGCGTATCGTTCTTTCACATTCTTTCCAAAAATAGAATACATAGTATAACTCTTTTACATTTCAAATTTCAACTTTCATTGTCGACACAAAGTGTCTTCCCATTACAATTAATGTATATATTATCCACTTCCAAGAGGAAAATGGCTACAACAAGATTTCATTTCACAAGGGACTGTCAAACTATATTTTCTCGGCTCGAACAACAACATCCAGATTTCTCATTCTTCTAATTTGATAGCAACAAGAGTAGGTGGAAGGAACGTTCTCCACCCAACCAATACATCCAATGAAAATGAGAATTTATCCTTCTTCATTGGCCCTCGAGCCCCAACCATAATGCAATAAAAGATGTGATCCAACTCATGGCAATAATAGGCTTCCACAAACACAAAAGCAACATTTTCACAATAAACAATAATCCCAAAATAGAATGTAGTTTACAACTAGATTAAAACATGACAAAAAAATACTAAGGCTTTATCAAGCAAGCCAAAGGAGAAAGAAACTATGGGGAATGCTTCTTATGCCTACCAAAAGGGGAAATGGGTATCACCACCTGAATTACAAACCACCAAAATATAGTATATTAAAACATTGACATTCTTTATGCCTCCTCAAGTACCCCTTATTCCTCACATTTTCTTATGCCTCCCCAACCTCTTATGGAACCCCATAACAAGTAAATAAATGCAATCTATTTCTTTACAAGGTGGAACCCCAATCCCAACTCTCTCCTCCCTTATACCTCCCTAAAACACACTTGTGCCTCCCAAAACATAAACCCCATAGTCTTCTCCTAAACCATTCCTAGGCCATCTACCCAACAGCCCACAAACATGCCAAAACATTCACAGATTAACATTTTCATAAACAAACAAAAAGAAGAATTTCAAGAGCCAAGCTCCTACCTCTCCATGATGGAGTTGTTCCAAGTTCCCAAACAATGAGCTTTATCCTAATGTAAGCAATCCAAATCAGCCAAGAAAAATCATGCAACAACGTTCCAAAAGATTCTTCAAAGCAAGAGATCTAAAACAACAAAAGAATTCCCCCAAGAATGAAGTCTCAAGATGAAGCAACCCAAAACAAGGCAAGGAATTCCAATTTTATAGAAGAGGGAAGGGAAGAGGATGAGGTGGATACATGTAGGATGCCACATCACACATCCTCAACCCCAACCACAAAGTCAACTTCATTATCCAATGCATAATAAATAGGTAGTTGAATAAAGTGACAGTTTACTTACACACTCTAATCCAACCCACACCCCAAAAAACTGAAATTAAATCATTTAATAAAAGTGCAATTAAAACCTAAAATTTACCTTCTCAAAAAGTATTATAAAATTCAAATTTAAACTCTCCAACCATAGGTATCATTGGTAAATAAATTTAAGAGGTATGGGACAAGTTTAACTTTTCCCACAAGCCTCCAAAATCAGCCTCCAAGGACAAATTTGATTTTCCAAGAAAGTGGAGTGTTTGACACTCAAAAGTTAACTTACACAACACTTACACATCTCTTACAACACTTTAATTCAAGGCTAGAAACTCTTTTAATTAATTTCTCATGATATATTTTAATTAATTAATATTAACAACATGCTTACCCACAATGTTGATACAATATTTAATAAATAAAGAAAGGGGCAAAGGCATCACAAAATAAACACTTGAAACTTTAAAAAAAAGGGTCAAATAACTAGATACACATAACCCCTTGGTCACATTTAAAGGTGGTTCCCCCCATGGGTTCCCAAACAAAACAACCACACACAAATAAAACAAGTTGCCATGGTGACCTTGCTAAATTCATATAGAATTCCAATGTGGTTGATCTTCAATCCCCGATGTTTGTTGTGATATTTTAACTTCCAAAATAGAAATACCTCCTTCAGCCTCATGGTCATATGAGAACATCCAAAATAATATAAATATAACCCCCAAAATCATTTAGATATATGAATAACAACAACATCAAAGCAATCTAACAATATCATTTACAGTTTTATAAACAAGTATATCATCATCCAATAATTTCCATTTCTAGGTCTACTCACAATATCCAAATATCACATGTGCAAACAACATCCATAATATAACCATGTCAAATAATATATCATCATCAATATCCAAAATGCCTCTAATAATCATCATGCATCATAACTGAATCAAGTCAACAATAATCCATGATCTAACATCTATCATCATACTATAATAAGGTCCATAATCAATTCCATAATATAATCAACAATATCATGACTAGTATCAAAAGGTGTCAAATGGAAGTGGGCACTACAAAATGGGAAAAATATCAGGCTTTACATTTGTGTGTGATATTTGACTCAACAATAGCTTTACATTTTCTACCATTTGATGAAATATATTTTTCACTTTACACCGTATGATGAACTTTTATTTCCACTTCATTTTATCAATTTTTCGTTAATGAAAATAGAATCAAGGATTCAGTGATGTCTAAAATTTGACTTCTAAGACTAATTTAAGGCTTTAACAATGTATAATACTCTTGTTTATACCGTAACATTCAATTTTTTCAAAAAAGAAATAATTTATAGACTTTATCTATCTTCTATATTGTGACTCCATGTCATCCATTATTTATATTAAATTATAATAGTATGTATTATTAAGATGAATGCAAGATTTTAATGTGTATGAGCTCAAGTAATTTACGGTCATAAATATTTTAAACATAGATGGATTTCATTGTTTGAAAGGGTTTTCTTGTAAATATTGAAAATTTTCTAATTCCTTCTCCATATTTGATCTTTTAATGTGAATCTTGATCAAGAATTTTGTAACTTTTTCCTAGCATCACCTCTTAATACATATTTTTAGGTTGTCTACTCTCAAGTTTTCTTTATAGTTGATAAAATTGTCACTATAAGAAACACACTTTATTATTGCACCCTTTCATCTTCGTCTAACTCTAATAGCAATTCTCATTCCTTATATGTGTCCTCCCATCAATGTTAGACCTTAAATCATGTAATCTAGCCCTTAAGTGAGCAATCACTATTTTATCCTCTATTGAACTTGTCACACACACACACACACACACACACACACACACACACGCACACACACACACACACACACACACACACACACACACGCGCGCGCACGCACATTCAAATCCCCTATCTTTGATATAATTTATTTTATTCACATCAATGATAAAATAAATTCTAATATTTATATATTTCCTAATATAAATACACACTTCAATTCAAAACATTTTTTTGTTTATATTATAATAATTGTATGTTACTACGGTTTGAAAAATCAAAATATACTTTTAAAAATTACAATTGTAAAATAATAATATTTGTAGCTAATAAGATTATAGTGCAGCATGCATCCATCATGCCTACATTCAAAAAGTTGTGTTTCTTGTGACCTTATGAAAATATTATAGACGTGAGAAGATAATGTACAATACAACTTATATATGTGTCTACTATAATTTTTGTTTGAAGTAAAGTAGATTGAAACTATTTTTGGTCATTTGAAGGTTGAGTAAAGAAATTAGTATAAGGTGATTAGTTTTCAGGTATAGATACATAACGTAATTACTCGTTGTGCTTTTGATTATGGGAATAATGTATAAAAGAAAATTAAATTGATTATAAATAAGACCAAATGTTTCTAGTGTACATGTTATAGGAAGGTCCATAAAGATGGATTTTAAAGTCTATATAAGGAAGTGATATTTAAAATTCTATTAGGAATTGATATTATCTTGGATCTTGGGCCATTTTGGGTATAGTTACAAATACATATTTTATTATGTGGTGATGATTATGTCGATATGTAATAGACAATGGTGGCAGCGGTGGTAGTAGGCGTTCGATTTTTGCAAATAAACACTTAGTTACAATATTAAATTTTACATCTATTTGACCATCATAAGATTGTTTCAACCTTATATTCGACATCTTCTTTATTGTGTCTTCCAAGTTTATTTTGTTGCTTTTAGAATTCAATATAAAAATGTAGATATCTTGATCATAAGCCGGAGTTTAGAATCCATTTTTTTCTACAAAATTTTTGTGCCTAAAAATTGCTTCAATGAATTAATATTATTTATCATTAGTTAGTAATAAATTTAAACAGAAGATAAACAATTTATTTATAATCAATGGAGTTTAATAAAAACTAATATAAAAATTATGTATGCACAACTAATGCCAACCAGGTGACCTTCATTGGAAATAATCCCTATATTTCAAACCACGCCTAAACTTTGTCAAACACGGTTTATTTCATTCTTGGAAGAATTAGAATAGCCCATCATAAGATTTAATAAGACAACCACTCTAAACTTACAAAGCTGATGATGGACATATTTAATGGATCTAAACTTACAAAGCTGAAATTTTTGGTATCCAGGCATTTAATTTGTGACCATTTATCATTGGCATCTTCCATGAGACATGATTATGGAGGTTTTCTAAGTGAAAAAATTGTGTAAGCATTGTCATTTTTGAATATTCATTTAGAATGTTATTTAGTAAATTCATTTGTAATTTATGTAACTTGTTTTGCAGCAACAATTTACGGCCTACGCAAAAACATGCTATGAAGCCTTTGGAAAGCGAGTGAAGAAGTGGGTAACAATAAACGAGTTGTTAAGCAATTCATGCACATGGCATATTCTTTGTTTACCGCATTTAGAACAAGGTGGAAGATCCGACCGGTGAAATTTGTTTTTTGATGTAATTGTTCAATTCACGTTTTCTCGACAATTTAAATTCCATCCACTTTGCATTAAAAATGGGATGAGCTTCCTATCCCCTTTGGATGAGTGAAATTTGTTTTTTTGGGAATGGTTCAATGATTGGATGATTTTGTACATCCATGTTTTCTATGTTGGTTATTTCTAGCCTTGCATTCCTCTCGGTGGTTGGTCCTCACATGGAAACACATTATAGTTCACATTGGCAAGACATCTATGGATGCAACAGATCTTTTGTTATCAACGGCCAATACTACTCCATGACAAGCACAATTCATGTTATTTTTGTGATTGGTTTTTATTTTTATTTGTTGGGGACTAAAAGGAATGATAACCAGATCATACCAAGCCAAGAACAAAAATGCTAATCAAACACCACGATCAATAAGATGAAAGTAATTCACCAAGAATAACTTTACATAAACCTTTACAAATAAATGGCTAGCAATATAATATATTATTATGGAACTCAATACAATACATTGAGAATGGGCCTTTCTTAAATAGGAAAGGAATAACAATCTAAGAACCAATCAAGGTCGTAGATCAAGCCATAAATCAAGGAAATAACTAGTCATCAAAGAACTAGTCAAGACCATAGATTTAGGAGAGAACTAGACATCAAGGATCTAGTCAATACCATATATCAAAGAAAGAACTAGTCAATACCATAGATCAAGGAAAGAACTATACCTAATAACTAGATAATATCTCCTAATATCTAAAGAAGATAAAAGAAATATCCACACACATAAGTGGGTGAGGATAAATACAATAAAGGTAATTAAAGCACCTAGGTGAACATGAGATAAGGTAAACACTTACTCTAACAACCCCCCCTCAAGTGAAGCTAGGGGATAAAATAGATTTGGAATGTCCACAGTATGAGTCCCAAAAACTAGGTTTGATGAGGTACTCATGTACAATAACTGGGAAAAAGGGACACCGCAAGGTACCCAAAACTAGTAACAACAAAGTAAAGAGAGTAAAGACCCGCTCCAAGGCATCCCAAGAAGCTCGGCTCAAAAAAATCGTACAATGCTAAAGAATTTTGGTGTGCACTGTGGTCTAAATATAATACTCGATCACAAAACTCAAAAAAAATTGTGAGTTGGTTTCACCATAATAGCTCCATACAAGGATCTCATCACGAGTGATGTTGAAAGTGAAAAAGAAACAAACATAATTCGATCAAGCTGCTACAAATAGGTGTGCCACGATCCAATAATAATAACCAAAGTAACAAGGTAAGGACACAAACTCTAGAGTGTCACGATCCAAGAAAAGTATAGGTAACAAGGCAAGGACACGAAACCTGAAGAAGCGGGATCAACACCACATCCTCCCATACTCTTGAATGGGTTGAGTGACGCTATAATTATACATTAGTTGTCAAAAAAACTACTCAAACATTGACAAACTAACACTCAAATGCACCAGAATAGATCCCCCATAAAGATCATGTCAACATGCCAAAAATGTCAAAAATACATATACAAAATCTCTCAACAAACAAGAGAGATACACTACACCTACTAAAGAAAAATGCTCAAAACAAGAAGCATCATAATGCATAAGGTATAAAAAGTGGAGCAAGAGGCTTAATGGTGGAGGAGCCATGCCTGTAGATTCCTCTCAACGAATGCCTATGTTGTCTCCACGAGTGATCAGATATCCACCCCAAATCAACATGGATGGATGAAGAAGATTCTTGCATATGACTTGGTGTAAAATGCACAATGGGTGCATGCAAAATAACATCAAAATGTGTGTCAAGTTGATCATGTCTAACAATTGAAATCTCAGGTTTCTCAAGCCTAAGTGAAGATGTAGAACTCATGTGTTGCTCATGATCCTCAGAAAGAGTCGAATGAATAAAAAAGGAGATCTGTCAATGTGTGATCCCAATGAAGTATCTACTCGAAAACCAATGTCATGATGAGAATTCCACTTAACATGTGGAATAGAGGAAACAATACCTGTGAATGCATCAATGACTCTCACTCGAGACCCATAGAATGGAGCATTCAATAACTGAATATTGTGGTATACTTCTCAAAAATGCCATGCGGTGAGCAGAAGTAGGATACAAAACATATGGTACTGTAATAGGCACATATGTGGAAGAGCATGTAGTAACAAGCTTCATAGGTGTATGAGCACTAAGAGTAGGAACAAACTCAAAGACTGACATATCAATGTCAGTGGGTTTAGGAGCAATAGCTACAAGTGGACTAGGAGCATGGATATGGTTGTCCACAATATGATGGTGATGTTGTAGGCTAGCAAGTCTGTTCTGTAGGAAGTGTATTATTGTATCCTTATCGTGAATGAGTGATTGTAGAAGAGAATTTCACTTCTTGAGAAATCTATTTTCTTCCACAAATTTTACAATATCCTTTTCAATTCCAAACACTTCAGAGAAAAGCATATCATTCTCAGAATCCATGATAGATACAAAATTTAACTCCCATAAGTTTAGGACATCGGGCTCAGCCGAAATTGCATCCACAATTGATTACAACACTCCTCCATATTTGGCACTTTATAATTATAGTGCAAGTCTCAAAATAAATATTTCCAATGGAAAGAGCACAAATAAACAAGCCCTTTTACAAAAATGGCACTCAAAACCAAGTTACCAAGAAAAATATACAAACTTTTCAATATTTTGCTCTGTTATTTTTTTGCCACTAAAACAAAATAAATTTTTGTTGCCTTCACCACACAAATAAAATTAAAGGGGGCTGAAGTTAAGCACCTACTAGTAGGAATCACAATCTTTAAGCCCTCATATGACCATACCATATGACCAAGGGCTAAGGATTTTAATGGGTGTTTGCACAACTTACTATTTTGGGCGTAAAATATGTGCACAGTGTGGACTTTCCTAAATAGTAAAAAACATGCACAACGTTCATGGACCCATACCAAAAAAGGAAAGATCTGTAAATCTTTTGCACGTAACCCAAAAACTATTTCTTTGTACAAGACAAATACCAAGTGTAGATATATCCAAAAAACCCAAAAAAATGTTTCTTCGGTTTCTTAATCATGTAGTGCAAATCCCAAGGAAAACCTGTGCATTTCACTGCAACTGCAAAAAAACCACAACAAAATGAATGCCTCTATAAATGGCCTAGTTTACAGTCGATCTTAGGTTTTCACACCTTCTGGATCTAATCAAAGCCTTTGTTTTGCATTAAAATGCATGCAAAAAAAAATATGACCAAATCTCAAATATATGAATATCAAAGATTCCATAGATTTAGGAGAGAACAAGACATCAAGGATTTAGTCAATACCATAGATCAAGGAAAGAACTAGTCAATACCATAGATCGAGGAAAGAACTATACCTAACAACTAGATAATATCTCCTAATATCTAAATAAGATAAAAGAAATATCCACACACATAAGTGGGTGAGGATAAATACAATAAAGGTAAGTAAAGTACCTAGGTGAACATGAGCTAAGGTAAATACCTACTCTAATAGGGACGTCTGTGGTTTTCTAGCTATAAATATATAGGCATGCTCATGTTAAAAAAGTAAGGGACTTGGAAAAACCATTAATTTATTACGTATCATGGCCATTATTGCAATGCTTCTTGAGTATGTTGTGTTTAAAGGAGAAAACAAAAATTATCCGGGGTCGACATGGGTGCAAGGGTACTGTATAAGAAGTTCTTTGTAACTAACATCACCGGTGAGTGTGTGAGATTATAGGTGGTGCCTGTGAGAAATGAAGAGGGACACGGGCAGGGACTTGTGCAAATAAAGTCCTTGTACCATAATAATTTTTGGAGGCATAGTCCCAACTGGATTTGGGCGGACACCCCAACCAAGGGTTGGACACCTCAAACAAGGACTTGCTCTTTCTTCCCCTGCGGGTGGATCTCAAAACGGTGGGGCTGTGTTGCCTAGGTAACGATGCATTTTACAAAATCCTCACCACCGAGGGTAAAAAAATTACCTCAATGCCGGCACCCGGACACTTTGGAAATCACCGCTCGAGTTGGGCATGGAGGAGCATGTTCTCAACCGCCACATGCAATCTTTCATGTACGACATGGATAGTGCTAACATATCCCAAGGGTAGGAACTCATTCTCAGCATGAAAACTGCCACCAACAACATCACCAACCTATCCACCATGGAGATTCCTTTCACCTACTGCGATAAGAAGAGCTGATCATGGAACAACTCTGTGTCTTTCACCATCAAGCATCTCCGCCACCTTCACCACTTTGGGGTCCCAAGGTGGCCAGCACCAACATCACTATCTCTTCCGAGATTACCACCATCACGGAGTGGGAGGAATAGAAGAGATAGAGAAGAGAGTTGGGGCTAACTACCTTGTGACCTTCAACCACTGGTAAAACCGTCCGGGTTGATCTACAAGCCACCTTGGCCAATTGTGATGTCAAATTCTCATACGAGTAGGTTGATCTTCTCACCACAGGAGAGATGGTTGTCACACCCAAGAACAATGGCCTCTACAAGGGCATTGAATACATAAACATTTTCTACATAGCCAAATACATCTAATGTCACCTCAATGCATCACTTTCCTAGACTTAAACAAACTACTAAATAATTTGCTCCTACTTTGTTGGCTCTCTATATGTTCAATCCATATTTTCTTCTTGTAATTACATCTCTAAAATACATCTGTTTCACCTTCTTATCCATATTTTCTTCTTGATTAATAATTCCATTATATTCTATGTTATTATTCCAATCACGCTCTGTTATAGTGTGCCGGCGCATGCCCTCTCTGTAAGTTTTATCCATATTTTCTATATAATAAAAACCTTATTTGATCAAGAATCATATAATATAAAAAAGGAATTCCCTTTTGTAAGTGTTTTTCTGTCCTAAAACAATATGTTTACCACTCTTCTTCCAATAGACTTCTTGGCCTACAAAATGTTACCAAAACTAGTTACGCATTCCTTAAAGAATAAAAAATTAGTAGTGATGACACTAACATTGTTATTGTTTACTCATGTGTTCTTCATCACTTATAATTTTCATTTTAAATAATTACAAATAATATTTTAGATATGATATCTCTTTTTATGCGTTTCATGATATGGTATTCATGACCGAACATATTCGATTGAAATAGTGAAGAATTTTATCATCCAAATGTAGAAAATTTAGGAAGCTGAAAAAAATTAGATGATTATAAACCAACTCTTTCCTTGGTTTGTGTAGGAGGCACGAACCAGATAAGGGGTTCTTACATGCACGGACCTAGGCGTACCACCCGTAGATCATACGGTAGTAGCAATCTTACCTCAGATTTTGTAGATGCTCCGGGATGTTAATGCCATTTATACGCTGAGGACTTTTACGAGGAAATTGTGAAGGAATTTTTAGGAATGATATTAAAAATATTTTTGTTCATAGATACTATCCCATCCTACAATGTTATTTTTCAATTGATGGACATAAACAACCTTAAACCTTATCTTTGGAAATGGAATTGTGACAACAAAGGTAAAAATATATAGAAGATGGAAAATAAAATATGAAACATGAAAATTCAATTAAATATAATGGAAGATAGTATTATGCAATAGAATTAGATAAGGTAGCCAAAATAAAGCATATATAGATGGAATGCGTTAATTATTTCATTTTTAATAACAAGATGTATGAAATGGATCTAGTTAGTTGAATGTTTACAATATATCCTAAATACATTTCAGGTATTGGATATGCGTATTATGTTATATAGAGATAAATAGTAAGAATAGTATTACACATAAAACAATAAATAGTGAATTATGTATTAGTTCATGCTTATGTACAAGCCCTTATTCTTATTGATCATAACCATATTTTGAATGGTAAGAATGTATTTACATTCATATGACAATCTGTATGTTTCACCTTTATAGGAAAGTTTCATTATTTTTATTATCATGATTTCCTTACAAGATACCAATTTAATAATGTAGTGATATAATTAGGATTTCGTTTTCAAATAGACCCCTTTATCTCTAGATGTTATCATATAATTATAGTGTCAAATTTTTCCAGCTATCCCATATAATTTTTGACGTATGGGCATAGTAAAGAGGTGATTTATATAAACCACACTACCTTGATGTATTTTATAGTTCCTAATTTAAGGGATAATTCATTCAATTTTGCAATGATATGGGCATTTGATTATGAACTAATGACATATGAATCTCTTATACATTGAGATTTCCATAAATATAATGTCACCTAATGCTCTACTACCTACCATTTGCCCAAATATCCACTAAATGCATCGGTTTCTCAAACTTTAATAAACTACAAAATAACTAAATAAAATAAACACTTTTTCAAGTATATTTGTATGTATTTGTTTCCTCATAATATTCTATACATATACACCTTCATCCCTTATCATCATATTGTATTCTAAATTCATTAGGAACATGTGCATAAGCCACACATTGAAATTATCTCATAGGAGCGACATTGTTCTTTTTCACTTCTATACTTCCTATCAAATCATATTCTTAACATTCTTGTTTATAAACCTATTCATTATATAGACTACAAGTTTGAAAACTTCATATAATTAATCGTTTTCTAAATACATGGCCTTTAAGATGCTCCCAACCTATTCCATGATGATTCTATTAATAATTAATTTTAAATTGTTAGCTTGAGGTGTATAATACAAAATAATCACTCTCTAATACCAATTTCCAAGGAAATATTTAACAAATAATTAGAAATATACTTGCCAACTCTCTCTGTTATGATAAATTTTATATAGTTCTTACTTTTCTTCTCAATGCGGGCTTTAAATGGGTGATCATAAGGAAATAAGGAAATATTTAACAAATAATTAGAAATTTAGGTGCCAACTCTCTCTATTATGATAAATTTTATATAATACTTACTTTTATTTTCAACGGGGCTTTAAATCGGTGATACACTCCATTAAATATCAAATTTGAGGTTTAAAAAGTATACACATGTATTCCTACTATAATTAACGAAGAATGCAAGACAATATGTTCACTATATAATATTGTAAGGTGAGTGCATTTTCCCATAGAAACCACGATAAACAATATATAATGGTTGATTATGGAATTTATTATAGTATGATGTTAGATGTTAGATCATGGATTATTTTTACTTTGATTCACTTATGATGCATGATGATTATTAGAGACATTTTTAAGATTGATGTTGATATAATATTTGACATGGTTATATTATGGATGTTGTTTGGACATGTGATATTTGGATATTGTGAGTAGACCTAGAAATAAAAATTATTTGATGATGATATAGTTATTGAGTAAAATTACAAATGATCTTGTTGGTTGGTTGGATGTTATTTTGATTCATATATCTAGATGATTTTAGAATTTTATTTATATTATTTTGGATGTTCTGATATGGCCACAAGGCCGAAGGAGGTATTGGTGTTTTGCAAGTAAAAATATCACAACAAACATCGAGGGATTGGATACCAACCACATTGGAATTCTAGATGAATTCAACAAGGTCACCATGGTAACTTGTATTGTTTATGTGTGGTTTTTTTGTTAGGGGTTCCCATGGGGGATCACCTTTAAATGTGACCAAGGGGTTATGTGTATTTATTTATTGGTTCCCTTTTTATGTTTGCATGTGTTTATTTTGTGGTGTATTGACCCTTTAATTATTTATTAAATGATGTGTAATATTGTGAGTAATTATGTTGTTGAGTTAACTAATTAAAATATGTCATAATAAATTACTTAATAGATTTGTTGGTCTTAAATTAAAGTGTTGTAAGAGATGTGTAAGTGATGTCCAAGTTAACTTTGAGTGTGAAACACTCCACCTTCTTGGAAATTCGAATTTGTCCTTGGAGGATGATTTTGGTGGCTTGTGGGACAAGTTAAACTTGTCTCATACCTCTTAAATTTATTTACCAACCATACCTATGGTTGGAGAGTTGAATTTAGACTTTTATAATGCTTTTTGAGAAGATAAATTGTAAGTTTTAATTGCACTTTTCTTACATGGTTTAATTTTAGTCCTTTGGGGTGTGGGTTGGATTTGAGTATGTAAGTAAACTGGCATATTATTCACTCACTTATTTGTTATGCATTGGAGAATGAATTTGACTTTTGGGTTAGGGTTGAGGATGTGTTATGTTGCACCCTACATGGATCCACCTCGTCGTCTTCTTTTCCCTCTCCTATAAAATTTGATTTTCTTGCCTTGTTTTGGGTTGCTTCACTTTTCGAAACTCTTTTGGGGGTGAATTATTTTTATTTTGGAGCTCTTGCTTGTAGAATTTTTGAAATATTGTTGCATGCTTGTGTTTGGGTGATTGGGATTGTATGGATTGGGATAAAACTTTTTGTTTTGGAACTTAGAACAACTCCATGATGGAGAGGTAAGAGCTTGGCTCTTTTATTACTTCTCTTCTGTTTATGAAATTGTTATTGTTGTGAATGTTTTGGTATGTTTGTGGGATGTTGGGTAGATGGCCTAGGTATGGTGTAGGAGAAGACTATGGGGTTCATTTTGTGGGAGGCACAAGTGTTTTGGGGAGGTATAAGTGTGGAGGGAGTTGGGATTTGGGTTCCAGCTTACAAAGAAATAGCTTGCATTTCTTTACTCGTTATGGGGTGCCATAAGAGGTTGGGGAGGCATAAAGAAATTTGAGGAATAAGGGGTACTTGGGGGAGGTATAAGGGCATGTCAGGGCTTTGATATACTATATTTTGGTAGTTTGAAATCAGGTGGTGATACTCATTTCCCTTTGGGAGGCATAAGTAGCATCCCCCATAGTTTCTTGCTCCTTTTGCTTGCTTGATGAACCCTTAGTGTTGTTTGTCATACTTTGAAGTAGTTTCAAACAACATTCTTTTTGGACTATTTTTAAATGTGAAATTTGTATGTGTGTTTGTGGAAGCATGTTGTTTCAATGAGTTGAATCACATTGCCCATTGCTTTGTGGTTGGGGCTCGGGGGATAATGAAGAAGGATGGCTTCTCCTTGTCATTGGATGTCTTATTTGGGTGGAAAGCGTTGCCTTTCCCCTGTTCTAGTTGTGATTAGAATTGGAAGAATGATAATTCTACATGTTATTGTTCTACGGAGCAAAGGAAAATGAAATAAAATAGTTGATGCAGTCCCTTGTTCAAATAAATCTTATTGTAACCCTCCCAGTTGAAGTGAATGAACTTGTTTATGTTTTGTAATTGAAATATGTTATATTGAATATGAAAGTTGTAAGATTGAAATGTGAAAGAGATATACTCCGTTTATGTTCTTTTGAAAGAAAGAATTGTATTATGTATGATGAATTTAAAGAATTAAAGAAAGAAGTTGTAATTTTTATTTTGGAAATGAATAAATTACTGTATTACCTTTTGAAATTGCATTTTGGTATTAAATTTGATCATTCAAATGTATTTGAAATATCTGTTTCAAAGGAATAAATGCGTGTGAGGAAAAAAACACAAAGCTCTATCTTTTGAAATGTGTAAAATTTGAAATCATAATTTCATTTTGGTGTTGAATAGTTTTATTTGAATCAACTAAATGTATTATATTGGAATTGGAATGTATTCTAATACTTGGAAGTAGAAATTGGAAAACAGACCTTTTAAAATTTGATCTTTGTTTTATATTTTCAAACTAGCAATTACTTAATCCAAAATGTGCAGACCAAACCTGAAACAAAGAAACAACAAATGAAACATTAAATTTGACATAATAATTTCTAAATGAACTCATCTAGGCATTAACACTTAATGAAGTTCTTAGAAAACTTAGCAAACTCGGGCTCAAACTCTTTCACTATCGTTTCTTTGTCAAAGATGTAAAATTTCAAATTAGAACTCAATCAAACAAAATTAGCTTCCAAATCCACCTAAATCTATCTAAGAACAATTCCCCATGCGTATTTGAATTTTTGAGGAGAAAGAAGATCAGATGGAGTAAAATTTTATAAGTTAAAATTGACCAATTTGCCTTTTAAAATCCTGTAAATCATTTTCATGATATTGACCCCTTTAAATTTATAAAAATAAAAATTCTATGATTTTTTTTCAAAGAGGACATCAAGAGATTTCCAGAAAGTGCTCATTTTCTAAAAACCGAGTTCCCAATAAAAATTTATGGCCTTCTGAAGTTTTCCTTCATTTGGCGTCAAAAATAATTCTAACTGTAAAAAAATTGGGAAAATTTTCTAAGTTTTCTCCGCCGCCCCACCAGCCTGCAACCAATCGGGTTATGCCACATGGTGTCATGAGGTGTTGGTAGAGGATCGGATCCCTATAAAAACTTAGTGCTTGAAAAGTTTGGAATTTTTTTAAGTTTTCTACACGGCCCCACCGGAACTTGCAACCAATCGAGTCTTTGTCACATGGCATCACTAGGTGTTGGCGGAGGAGTGGATCCCTTAAAAAACTTATCTCTTCAGAAATTTTTGGGAAAAATTTTCTAAGTTCTCCCACCGTCCTGCCAACCCGTAGCCAATGGATGGCTGACACATGGCTTCTTGGGTGTCAACGGAGGCGCGGATCGTTTTGATTCCTTAGTGCTTTTCAGTAAAAAAAGATAAAAGTCTAAGAATTATTTGGAAGCTCAAATTTCTTCCAGATTTGGGAAATTTCGACATGTGTCCTTTTGAGCTCATGGGTGCGTGGAGGAAAATCACACTTTTTTCCCAAAATGGAGAAAAAATGCTAAAGTTCTTCCCCGCTCCACCAACCGCGCATGGGAAAAAATTTCTTCCCTGCCCCACCGGTCTGCATTCCTCCTTCGGGCATAATTTCTTTCCGATGTTTGTAGACATGAGTTGGGGAAAAGTTTCTCTTCTAGGCCCGCAGACCCGCTCTTGGGAAAATTTTCCTCCCAAGGTCTGCCGGCCCATAACTCGAGAAATATGAGGAGTTAGGAGGACTGCTTTATATTAATGGAAAGGTGAGGAAATTTCCTATCTAATGGGAATGTTGTTAGGAATTCTAGAGTGCGTTAAGTTTGAGAAAAATAAAGTTAAATATTTTAAGCCTGTTAGAGAGTGGTATAGTGAGAAATTACCTTCTTAACCTAATTGATTAAACTAACTCGAGTTTGGACCTTGTGATCGTTTATAATTTTTGTATTGATTAAACTATAAGCCATTAATATTATTTGGCTTTGAAACTTGTTTGCGATAATTATTGTCTCGTTACCTAGTTATAGACTCTTAAAAAAACAAAAGAAAATAAAATTATTCCATAATGTTTCCTAACTAATCCTAGGTTGTTCTTGGGTCTCAAATGGGTTTTTTTAATAGGAGTTAAAATGGTTATCTCTCCCTAATAGAATTCGCCACCAGGAATATTTTCTATTTTGTTTTCCCAATATAATCCTTTCACATACTTTTTGTGTTTTTCTATGAGTGATATGATTTTTACCCAACTTATCTTTTGCAATCTGTTCAGACCTCCATAATGTAGGCACCTAAACTATAAATTATATAACCATTCTCATCCATTATATCGTATAAATTTTTTGCATTCGGTATTGCTTCAAAGTGAAATATGGAGTATAATTGTTTTATAAAAATTCTATCAAAAGTTGCACTTGAGGTGATAGTTCATGAGTGATATCTTTTGGGAATGCATGTGGAACTATTAAAGGTGTAACTTGAAATGGTTCAATCATTTGATTTTTTATTTTTTTTTATTTACTTACTTTTGGTATTGGTGATGGGGGTCTTAATAAAACTCTACCCTAAAATTTGGTTCTAACTTCAAAGGCAATATTCAATGTTTATTCATTTAAATTTTGGCTATTATCTTAAAAAAATCATTTAAGCTTTGGCTATTATCTAATTTCTCGAAAATTGTTCCAAAATTACATATTCCTAATTTTTGAAAACAAATATCTATTCATACTATTAAAATTTCCTTATTCTCACCAAAACAATTTAGCCTTGAACATAGTATATATTTGGAATATTTTTCTCCACCGCTTAGCTAAAATTTTAACATTCCCTTTACCCATGATTGAAACTTTGTTATTATTCCTAAAGGAACATACCATTTCAATAACTTATTCACTTATTCAATTTATCCAAATATAGGAAAATAATTCATTAAATCAGTCCAAATAGACTATTAAGCAAATGTCACATCAAATAAAAAATTATAATATGCATCAATTCGATCCAGATATTTTTTAATGTTGATGAAATCAAACATTGGTTAGACTAAACAACGATTACTACACACAATTCATTAGAAGAAAAGTTTAGAAAAATTGAAGACATGTCAATAAATATTTGTGATAGAAATTTACAATATAAAGAAAAGAATCAATGATACTTTTATCAACTTCCTTCACTTACGGTGAGGAATCATAAATTAATTTCTTTGTTTGATACCTAAAAAAAGGTTTATAGAAATTTTCATAAAGAATATTAGTTTGGAACTCTCTTTGCAAAGGAAAAAAATTTCTTAACTACTTTGAATAATTAATCAAAAAAGGAACTATGCTTTAAATATGTTTTATTACAAATACTTTATAAAATTTCCTTGAACACTCAATCAAAAATAATAGAAATGATCAAAAATCATGTAATCATCCTTCTGGTAAACAAACAACTCCATGTGTAGTGGAAAAGATAATTAACACATATTGGAGAAAGAATATGTAGTGCCCTGCTCAAAATAAAATCAAAATAATAATAAAATATGATCAAGGTGTGTGGAAAGGTTTGGGTGGCTAGTTATTTCAAAAAATTACAAATATTAGGGGGTTGTGTGTGATAGGCTCCATCAGTTTTGCCAAGGAAAATTGTGCAGGTCATGATCCCGCTGAAACAAGTCAACATTGAAAACATAGTAGTAATTGGAAAATTTGGGTGCATAGGTAGAAATTTATGTAGATGTGGACAGGAGACTGTAAGATGGTGATGAGATAAGACTTTAGGAACTCCAATTTAAGAAATATGGGTTTCCTCATGCGGCAGATCTCATTGTTTCGCCTATGTAAATTAATCCATTTGGATCTGTTAGAGTAGGTATTTACCTTAGCTCATGTTCACCTAGGTACTTTATTTACCTTTATTGTATTTATCCTCACCCACTTATGTGTGTATATATTTATTTTTATTTTTTAGATATTAAGAGATATTATCTTATTGTTAGGTATAGTTCTTCCCTTGATCTATGGTATTGACTAGTTCTTTCCTAGATCTATAGTATTGACTAGATCCTTGATGTCTAGTTCTCTCTTAAATATATGGTCTTGACTAGTTCTTCAATGGCTAGTTATTTCCTTGATTTATGGCTTGATCTATGACCTTGATTTGGTTCTTAGATTTTTATTCCTTTCCTATTTAAGCAAGGCCCTTTCTCAATGTATTGCATTGAGTTCCATAATAATATATGATATTGTTTCTCATTTGTTTGCAAAGATTTTATGTAAAGTTTTTATGGGGAATTGTTTTTATCTTATTGATCATGGTGTTTTATTAGAATCTATGTTTTTGGCTTGGTATGATCTGGTTATTGTTCCTTTCATGGTATCAGAGTTGGAGATTGCTATTGACATCTGTCTGTAAGTTTTATTTTGCTAATAATTTCATTGTATATTCATATATTCAGGATTTGGTCGTATTTTGTTCTTTGTGCACATTCTTATGCAAAATGGAGGATTCCATTGGATCTGGAAGGCAGAAAAACCCTAAGATCGACTGTAAACTCGACCATTTCTAGAGGCAGTCATTTTCTAGGTTCTTTTTGTATTGTTGTAGGGAAGCACACCGGTTTGCCTCGGGATTTGTGCTAGGAAGAAAAGAAACGCAGGATTATTTTTTTGGTGATGTTGGATTTCTCGAGATCTACACAGGGAAATTTTCTATTGCAAAGTATTTGTCTTGGTTTGTGAGCAGGAAGTTGTCCAGATCTTTCCTTTTGGCGAGGGTCCATGGACACCCATTAAAATCCTTAGCCCTTGGTCATATGGCATGGTCATATGAGGGCTTAAAGATTGTGATTCCTACTAGTTGGTGCTTAACTTCAACTCCCTTTATTTTTATTTGGGTGATGAAGGCAATGATAATTTATTTTGTTTTAGTAGCAACTAAAATAAATAAGTAGAGCATAATCTTGCAAAGCTTGTAACTTTTGATTGGTAACTCGGTTTAAAGTGTCGTTTTTTGAAAAAGTTCTTTTTTTTTCATGATATTTCCATTGGAGTTATTTATTTTGAGACTTGAACTTTAATTATAAAGTTTCAAATATGGAGGAGTGTTGTAATCAATTATGGACACAATTTGGTGAGCCCGACATCCTAAAATTTTGGGAGTTACGGTTTGTACCTATCATGGATTACGAGAATGATATGATTTTCTCGTAAAGTATGTGGACTTCAAGAGGATATTGTAAATTTTTGGAAGAAAATAGATCACTCAAGAAGTGAAATTCTCTTCTATAATCACGCATTCACAATAAGGATACAATAATAAACTCCTGAGAACAAACTTGCTAGCCTACAACATCACCATCATATTGTGGACAACCATATCCATGATCTTAGTCCACTTGCAGCTTTTTTCTCTTGTACCCACCGACATTGATCTTCCAAAGTATTTGAGCCTGAACCTACTTTTGATGCTTCTTAACCTACGGGTGTGGCTCTACTAACATGGCTCCTCCACCATTTGGCCTTTCAATCCACTTTCTATACCTTATGCATTGTGATGCTTCTTGTTTTGAACATTTTTCTTTAATGGTGTAGTGTATCTCTCTTGTTTGTTGAGAGATTTTGTATCGTATTTTTGACACTTTTGGCATGTTGACGGTATCTCTTATGGGGGATCTCTTATGGTGAATTCAATTGTTATTTTGTCGGTATTCGAGTAGTTGATTTTAGGCAACTCATACAGATTTGTAGCATCACTCCAACCATTCAGCAGTATGGGAGGGTGTGGTGTTGATCTTGCTTCTTCAAGTTTTGTGTCCTTGCCTTGTTACCTTGGCTTTTCTTGGATCATGACACTCTAGATTTCGTGTATGCCTTGTTGCCTTGGTTGTTCTTGGATCGTGGCACACCTATTTGTACTTGTCGATCAAATTATGTTTTGTGTTTGTTTTTCACTTTCAAATCACTCCATCGATGAGTATCCTTACATGGAGCTATTTTGGTGAAGCCAAAGTGTCAATTGTTTTTGAGTTCTATGATCAAGCAATAGATTCGTAGACACCTAAAATATGCTTACACTTATCATTTCATCCAATCCAATCAATTAATGATAGTTCGTTAAATCCTCATACTTCTCTCCACTCTCAGATTCCCATTTACGACACCTTCTTGGTCATATTCCTCCTATAATCAGCTTATTTGGCTAATATCTCTCTTATTAGCTAAACATTCCTCCTTTCAACCATTCAAAACCTCCCTAGTTCTCTCTAGACCACTTCTATTGGCTTTGTAGGCTATCTATCAGTCACAATTGGTTATCCAAACCCCTCCTAACTCTCAATGAGTCTCTAATCACTTGCTAATCAAGTTTAACTAGCCTAATCCTATCTTAACTAAGCCTAAAGCATGTTTATCCTAATCTAATCTAAAAGTGCTTTTTGAGCTTTAGTCCCACATGCACCCAAATTCTAAATCCTCCCAACCGTAAAACTATAAATACAAGGCTAAGCCTACCCATTCAAACTAGACAACTTTACATAAGCTAAAGCCAAAACAAGCCTAAGAAAGCTTAAGAACTCATTTGCATTAGCCAAGCTAATAAGGCATTTGATCTTGGGTCATCCACCATTAAAATAGCTTCATCTTCCATCGATTCTAGGTTAGTAATGAAATAGCTAAACTTGGCCATGTATCCATTTAGTGAGATTCATTCACCCTCATGGAGTAAACAACACACAATTTGATTGCTTAGAAACTATTTAGGTTCACTTTCATTAAGCTTTCATAGAGTAGAGAGTAGTATATATGTTATTTTGTGATGTTTTTATCAAAGTTATAATGCTTGCATGTTAGTTTCTCTTGTTTATCTCTAATCCTATGGTGCATGGATGAGTTAGCAAAGCTTTGAGGTTCTTTAACCTCATTCCATAGCTTGTGCAACTTTCCATTGCACACATTTGGCATGCCCGGTGGGACACTTATGTCCATCCTCCATTAATGGAGTCACTTTGAAGATTTTTGTTTTAGTTTCTAACTATTTCTTAGTTTTAATCTTTCTAGGATAGTTTCAAAGCTTTCTAGATTAGTTTCAAAGTTTTTAGATTAGTTCAAGTTTTTAGTTTCACTAATATTTTTGTTCTAAATGGAAAAAATCATGTTTCTTAACTAGTTTAGCTAGGTTTGTCTTGTTTTTTTCTCTTTGTAGGATCAAAGGAGGTGAAGTGCTACCAAAAATTGAACCAAATCGATAAAATTTTGATATTTTTGAAAAATCATGTGTTTTTTAGCCACCTACAGGAAAGGGACGCACATGCCATTCTGTGTGCACAGGCACAACTCTCATTGTGTTTTTTTCACACAGGGGTGCACAGGAACCAAAAAAGGGGTACAGGTACACTAACAATGGTGCAGGCATCATTAGCAATCTTCCACAAGCCATAAATTTTGTCCCGAACTTGAAATGACTCTGTTTTTGTTGCGTTGAAAAGGTATTGAAGTGAACTACACAATGAAATCATAAAATTAGGTTTTTACTTACCAAAAATGTATGGTTTACATTAATAGGTAAATAGTCATTTTCTAACGTATCTTAAAGTTCAAAAAAGTGTTTTCTTGGCCATTCTAACACTTTGAAATATTTTTGTAGCACAAATCAGTTAGTTGTAGGGTTATTTTGGTTTTATTTTTGAATAACTTAGTTAAGTGTTTCGTTTCTTAGCTTGAGAAAGGTTTGTAAAGTGTGTATGCTCTCTCCTCGATCCTTCAAAAGCAATCTTGGAGATCAAAACACTTGCACAACTTTGTATCATATGTTAAAAACACTTGTTCTAAAAGATAGAGTTATTTTTATGTGATTTAGTAAGAATTTTCACACTGTGTATGCTCTTCCTTTGCGCCTTTTGGCAATCTTAGGAATCAAAAGCAAGGTGTAAATTCCCTTTATTGATATCAATTTGCAATGAAAAATTACTAAACTCGTTGTCTACAGGACCTAACACTTGTCAAAGAAAGGCATCAAAGACAAAACACAAACCCACTAATACACATGTTTCTTACAGGTTGCCAAATGGTGTGCTACTTAAAACCACATTAAGTTAAGCAAGATAAAAACACACCATATTCAAAAAATTATATTGTAGGTTTCGGAAAAGGGTACGTCCTCTTCGCTTAATTGGAACATAACCCCTTTGGCATAATGCCTTAAGCTACAACAATGGGGGTGGTTCCAGGAACCCCAAAGTAGTCCACACAAGAGGGAACCTTATGGACGAAATGGGAAGTGCTCCGCACTACCTACTTGACTAGTGATTCCTTTGTGAGATAGAGTTACAAGTTGTCCCTATGCGACCCTTTTGAGTACACAATGGACGCATTTATTTCCCACTGTGCTTGAAGGGGGAAAAGTCAAGATACTCCCAAACTAGTCAGTATGACTTTTTGGGTAAATCATCCCACTCGTGGATAATCTTTGTAACACCTAGGACGAGAGAACCACCTAGGAAAATATACTTTGGCCAGGAGCCCACTTTGACCATTCTAAAAATTGTGTTGAGTTGTGAGCCATCATTTTCATCACGAAACGTGTGATGCATTACTCTGGCCTAGTTCTTCACTTACCTTAAGGTAAGGTGAAACTTTGCCAAAGTAAAGCTAGAATTTTTCACCCCCACTTTGATCTACCTCCTTCACCTTATTTTGACACTTTGTTGATCAAAGGAAGGGTGAATAACTTTGTGTTACCAATTGATTGCTTCTGCCACTTTTTTGTCTTTTTAGGCCCATCCATGTTTGTATTTGGGTAAGTTAAGCGTCAAAAGTGTGCGAGAGGCATATTTATATCATTGGTATACTTTTTCATCTTGATACCACGTTAGGATCATCATCATAGTTAGGATTGATTCATCATTTTATCTCCCTTTGACGTGTTACCTTGTTTGCATTGTCTCGACATAATTAATATAATTATGTCGTATTTTTCGTAAATGTGATCTAAGTATCTGCATTATGGCATTACACTACACACATTTTAACACATCCTTAGTATACTTTGACTTCGTTTGATTTCAAACATTCTCCCAAATCTTGAATGGTGTCACTTACTTTGTTTGCGTCACTTGATACCACTTTGACACTAATATCTTTCTTCTCCATGAATCTTGATAGAGCGTGTCCAATTGGTGTTGTTGCGTGGCATACATTTGTAAACCTCACCCTTTAAAATTTAGGCCTTGTTGGTTGTTAAAATTTTCATGGTATCCTTTGATTGAGATTCACATCTACTCTTTGTTAATATTTATGCTTTGTTCATTTTGAGCTTGACGTAAATATTGACGTTTTGTTGATCATATTTGCATCACATTTTCATATGGTGTATTTCCTTATTTATTGGCTTTGTGTTCACACTTGCATGATTGTTCCTTTTGATTATTCATTTAGAAAACTTATTTCCTAGGACAGTCCCTCTCGATCTCATCAATATTACATCATCACGATGTCTATTTTCCTTAGACCTTCTTCAGAAAATCATGCATGCATATCAATACTTATGAAATGTCTAGCTGGTTGTCCTTATGCTACCAAAATTGACATGTCACTTCCTTCCCTTTGAAGGTGTTCCATCACATTATCTAGATCTAGACATTTCGCTTAAAACAATGCCAAAATGATCGACTATCATGTAATTCCCCATACTTACAAAAATATGAATCCTGAGACATCTAGCTACACATATTTTTCATCTCTCATCTCATCTTCTTCTATCAATCATCATCAAACATCTTCTAAGTCTTCCACACCAAGTGATCCTCTTTCTTCCAATCAACCCCTGGCGGTCGATCAACAAATCATACCGATTGACCTCTTTTAGAATGAAGAAACAATCAAGGCATTTATAGGGGCACATGAAGATATTCCTTTAGAAGATTACGAGAAAGGATTCTCTTTATACTTTGATGCCCCGCATATTTTGAGAAAAATGTTGATTCCTTTTATCAAGAAACAAAGGAAAAGCCTCAAATCATGCAACTTGATCCTCCTCTTATTCTTCCATCTTCACATTCTTCATTAACTGAGGAAACTCCCAGGTATTACATTTATCCATGGCTTATCTTCTCATCAGCTAATCACTCCTTGTCTATCATAATTCCTCAATCAAAATTTCTTATGGGGTCAATGCCAAGTAGCCCTTCATCTTGGTCTAGGTGTGGGTCACCTTCTAGTAGCCCTTCCTCTGCTATTTTTGTGACATTTTCGAGTAGCCCGCTATATTCTACTCTTGGGACACGTCCAACTAGCCCCTTGTCTTCTAGGTATGGATCACCCCTGGGTAGTCCATTTTCTTACATCTATGGGTCACATCCTAATAACTCTTCTTCTTCTAATCTTGGGCCACATCCTAGTATCCCTTCATCTTCTATCTATGGGTCATGTCCTAGTAGTCCTTCTTCTTCTATTCTTGGGCCACATCCTAGAATCCCTTCATCATATTCTATTAGTAGCTCACCTCCTAGTAGCCCCTCCTCTTCAATTCTTGGACCATATCCATTTCATCCATCACATATTTCTTCTATCAATGGTTGTGGCAAGCCCATGGTCATTTATCACATCAGTTATAAATGTCCACGTTCACTTTCTTCTCCTTCTTGGGATCATACAAGTCACGCATTAGCTTATAAGAAACCCAAATAGTTTCTTAATCAAGCTAAGATCAAAAATGCAAAGAGCTCTATATCTCCCAATAAATCAAACAATCTCAAAATTCTAAATCAATCACGATTTAAGAATGCACACCAACGTAACCATCAAGTATGGTGTAAAGTGCTTAAACCTCTGCATGGGGAATTAAATCTCCCACATACTAAATCCATGTTTCAGAACAAATCATAGTCATTTATTGAGTGTGAACTCACCTCAATCATCGAGATCGGGGATAATATCACTCTCGATAAACAAACGCGCCTAGTCTTCCTTATTAAGGAAGTCGTAAACATTGTTGTTGGATTTTACCACACGAGTGAATTTTTATACCCAACCTCTTAAAACTATAAAAAAAATATAAAAATAAAAACAATTCAAAAATACAAAAACATTGAGAAAACACAACAAAAATCAAAGGTACAAAGATCAAACATTGCAATCAGGTATTGTGTACACATGGATGTTTCTTTCTTCCCTTCCTTGTTGATATTCTGTAAGTCTTCCTACCATTTTCATTCCTTCGGTGATATTTTGGTTAGCTTTTTCACACGCATTCTACGACATTTATCTCTATGGTATCTGTTTGACCTTGGTCTTTCATCACCTTGGTAAATTAAAGAAAGACTGACCTCTTACAGATCCTATCACATTCAACATCTAATAAACTTGTTGCAACGAAATTTTGGACATATTTGTTGACACTAGCCAATTTCATCATCATAATCACTTCCACCTCCTTCCATTAAGGCATCTGTGGTTTTTAACCCCTTGTCAATCCAGAGCTGAAATAAGTTTTCAGAAAGAAAAAGAATCAAAATCAATAAAAAAATCAAAAGCTAAAAGCTAAAAGCAAAAGTAAATTGATATATAACTCTCTCTTGGGGTATTTCCAATAATCTCTATCGGGGCTATGGACGTCTGACTGGTAGTAGAGCAATGTTGTGATTAGAATCAAATACATCTCCATCGGGGCTATGGATGCCTAGCTAATAGTGGAGCAATGTATGGCTATCTTTCCACCATCCATTCACAAAATCACCTTTCAAAATCAATCATTCCTACACATTGGCTAGGGTGTCTTCACTTGTTGTCTTTTAAATCTTCCCTTCAAGAGGTAATAAATTCCACATGCACACACCGGATCTCTATGAGTAAACATGATTAGTATGTTACCAGGTGTCTTTTTTAGACCTTGTTCAGACTCTTACTCTAGTCCATATCTCATCTCACAATTTATGCCTTTGGCTAATCACTTCTTCATCATGAGACTTCTAAGATACATTCATATCATTCACATCGTTCTTCTACTTCGTTCAAAACATCCATGTGTATAAGATTACTTTTTTTCCATGTTTTTGGAAACCTTTGTCCCCTTCCACAAAAATAATCTACTCCTTCCTTTCCATCATGTGATTTTAGGCCAACTTACACTGGGGAATCCTTGCTTCTTCCCAAAGACTTCATTGGTGTACGTTCACCATCATGTTCAACCTATCCATAATGGCCTTGGGTCCTGCTTCTACCGTGAAGAGTTTTCCTTTTAATATTCCCACCTAATCACTGGGGTATTTTGGCATCTTCATATTTCTCGCATGCACATGGCCTTATGCCCTTGTACATCCCATATATCACCTGGGGGCATCCACACTTCCTCGTCTTCCTCTACATAGTTTCATAAAGCTTTCAAAATTAACCAAAACATTAAAATATGTTATAAAAATAACAAAAACATTCAAATATGTTTAAGAAAACTTCTAAAAATGAAAAATCATCCTAAAAAAATCTCTCTTTGGTTCTCACCTGTTTATGTGTGCGACTCATGGATCATATTAATCTACCTCCATCAACAAAAGTTAGGTTACTTACTTCATCTATACTCTAGGGCACAATGAGTTTCCTGGTACTATTTCATAGTGCACATTACTTTTTCATTGGACCGAAGTGTCCTCCATTTCCCTTTGAATGTATCCTTGCTTGGGGCACCGTCATTAACCCTTGTCGTTAATTCGAATAGGTTGGAATTGAAGCTTGGTAATAAAAACATTACATTATATTTATCTGTTAGGTTAGGTTGTTTACTTTCTCATATTGCATTGCATTATGTATCTTGTATGGAGTTACGCATATTTTACTTTCTCGTATTGCATTGCATTTTGTATGTTGCATGGAGTTGGTGTTTTTAGAAATGGACATTTGTTCGTATATGGCTTTTCATGTCATACTACACTTTTGTTCATTCTCTTTAATAAGGACTCTGAGGATGAATGTCTCTAGCAATATGATGAAAAATAAATTTGTTTAAAATACAATGGATGGATGTTAGCTCATTCCCCCTTTCTCATACTCCTTTTCTTCTATATCCCCTTTCTTTTCTTCTTCTTCGCATTATCATTTCTACTATTATCTTTTTGTCATCTTTTCGATTGTTGATCAAGTTCTTCTATCACCCCATCAACAATCGAGGGGACATCCTTCATTCTACTCATTTTTCTTCTATCCCTTCAAGATTTTCTACTTGTTTATGCTTGTCTACTTTCTTTGAAGTGACATCGCTTACGCCACCCCAAAGAGGGGCAAATGTAGACACCTAAAATATGCTTACACTTAGAATTTCATCCAATCCAATCAATTAACGACACTTCGTTAAATCCCCATACTTCTCTCCACTCTCGAATGCCCATTTACGACACCTTCTTGGTCATATTCCTCCTATAATCATCTTATTTGGCTAATATCTCTCTTATTAGCTAAACATTCCTCCTTTCGACCATTCAGAACCTCCCTAGTTCTCTCTAGACCACTTCTATTGGCTTCATAGGCTATCTATCAATCACAATTGGTTATCCAAACCCCTGCCAAGTCCCAATTAGTCTCTAATCACTTGCTAATCAAGTTTAACTAGCCTAATCCTAGCTTAACCAAGCCTAAAGCATGTTTATCCTAATCTAATCTAAAAGCACTTTTTGAGCTTTAGTCCCACATGCACCCAAATTCCAAATTCTCCCAACAAGAAAACTATAAATACAAGGCTAATCCTACCCATTCAAAATACACAAATTTACATAAGTTAAAGCCAAAACAAGCCTAAGAAAGCTTAAGAGCTCATTTACATTAGCCAAGCTAATAAGGAATTTTATCTTGGGTCATCCACCATTAAAATGGCTTCATCTTGCACCCATGTTAGGTTAGTAATTAAATAGCGAAACTTGGCCATTTAGCCATTTAGTGAGATTCATTCACCCTCATCGAGTAAACAACACAATTTGATTGCTTAGAATCTAACTAGGTTCACTTTCATTAAGCTTTCATAAAGTAGAGAGTAGTATACATGTTAGTTTGTAATGTTTTTGTCAAAGTTATAATGGTGGCATGTTAGTTTCTCTTGTTTAGCTCTAATCCTATGGTGCATGGATGAGTTAGCAAAGCTTTGAGGTTCTTTAACCTCATTCCATAGCTTGTGTAACTTTCCATTACACACAGATTCAGGACTACAAGTGCACACCAACCTTCTTCAACATTATACAAGTTTTTGAGCCAAGCTTCTTGGAATGCCTTGTAGCTGGTCTTTACTCTCTTTACTTTTTATTATTGGTTTTGGGTACCTTGTGATGTCCCATTTTTCCCGGTTATTGTACATGAGTACCTCATCAGGCTTATTTATCGGGACTCATACCGTGGACATGCCACTTCTATTTTGGCCCCTAACTTCACTTGAGGGGGGGTGTTAGAGTAGGTAGTTACCTTATCTCATGTTCACCTAGGTACTTTATTTTCCTTTATTGTATTTAGCCTCACTCACTTATGTGTGTGGATATTTATTTTTATTTATTTAGATATTAGGATATATTATCTAGTTGTTAGATATAGTTCTTTCCTATATCTATGGTATTGACTAGATCCTTGATGTATAGTTCTCTCCTAAATCTATGGTCTTGAATAGTTCTTTGATGACTAGTTATTTCCTTGATTTATGGTTTGATTGGCGACATTGATTTGGTTCTTAGATTGTTATTGCTTGCCTATTTAAGCAAGGCCCATTCTCAATGTATTGCATTGAGTTCCATAATAATATATGATATTGTTTCTCATTTGTTTACAAAGGTTTTATGTAAATTTATTCTGGCAAATTGATTTCATCTTATTGATCATGGTGTTTGATTAGCATCTGTGTTCTTGGCTTGGTACGATTTGGTTATCGTTCCTTTCAAGATGTGCATCCCTTCTTGAAGGATTTCATTTGTCTATGGGTGTAATGGAAAATTTCTTCGACACTCTATTGTTGTTGTATGTAGAAGAATAAAAAGATTGAGGACTATGAGGAGCTCCATTCAAACTTCATGTCCAGGTTGTATGAAATTTTTCTTATCCTATTTTCTATTCCCCTTTGATATGTGAATAATATCTTTACAATGTAACGCCCGCATTTTCAGCACATAAATCCTGCGAAACCTTATAGCAAACAAGAAAAATCATGGAATAATATTTTTTTGAAAGGTAATAAGCCCTAAGAAAGGATTTTAATTACATCCTCGGTTATGAATTATTATTATTATTTTAAAAAATTATAAGACACCGGAAAATAATTGATGACTAATTAAGATTGTCCCAATTTTCAAAATTAATATTAAGTTATAATCATTTACTAACAAGACTACAAAATTTTATTTAAATAATATTCATTTGCTTTTTCAAATCTAATCTCCACAAATCCCTTTTAGATTAATTTATTTAAGAACCCCTAATTAAATTAAAAATATAATCAGCAAGACCCAAAATGCTATAGCTCGAAGTAGTGCAATTTAATATTTAGTTAATTTATTAAAAGGTCAAGTGTGCACCACTTGCCAAGCTAACCCCTTGGGTCCCATTTAACATTACAAAAACATATTTTATTTAAAATATTCCTAACTAAATACCCCATCACTTAAGTGATGTATGGTTCATCCTACACCCTTAGATCTAATCTTTCCTAACCCTTAGATCTAGGTTAAACTAAATAAACCCTAGAAATCCTTGTGGGTTCTCCTATATTCATTTTCTAAATCTAATCTCTCATTTCTCTTGTTTTATTTTACAGTTAAGGAAGGAGGCAAGAATATGGAGACATGGAAATAAGCTCAAGATTAGGTGTGGATAGACACAAGCCAAAATTTGTGTGTATCCTCTTCAAGAATTTATTTTACACCTATTTATCATTTGTATTTTCTCATTTTCATTTTTCTTTGTTTCCTTCACTATTTGGGTTGTGGGTATTTACCCATTTCATTTAGATCTAAACAAGGAATTTAATTATGTCATAGCGCACAAATCACTCCTTGTAAATAAACCATTCATGTGTGTGAATCTAGATAATAATACATATTTACAAGTTGGGGGAGGGCACCGACCCCACCCCCATCCCAAAAAAATAAAATTAAAAAAGGGTTTGAGGTGGTGTTGGCTACCCTCCCCAACCTCTTAATTAAAACAAAACTTTTCTCTCCTTGGCGCGGCCTACGGCCAACAAACCAACTACGCTTACCCCCATTTAATTTTTTTGTAGTTTATTTAAAACATATATAAAAAAACTTCCGCTTTAAAAAATTGAAAACCAAACCATAATCTGGAAGATAACCAACCACTCCATATATATATATATATATATATATATATATATATATATATATAAGCTTAATATATGTATTTATATATTTATTAATTCATATTAGTAACATGTAGAAATTAATGTTTGCTAATAATACCTTTATATTGGTATTATAATTTTAGAAGCAACTTGGTATAGGACATTAATATATTTGTATTGTATTTGTATATGTGTTTTACTAACCAATTACGTTTTTCATTAATAAAGGATGTTACAACATGATGATGAAGAGTAAATTGTAATTATGAAATTTATATAGATGTAAATTTACATGCACCCAAGTAATTATAGTATAAACATTATGTGTATCTATCAAGTTGAAACAATTTATCACTTTCAAATTTATTTAACTATCTACCTTAAGGTATGAATAGTTTTATTTGAACTTTTTCTTAAAACAAACCTAATGCAACAAAGAGGAAATTACATTAATAAATCAATGATATATAATCCTCTTTATACATCTAGTTGGGAAGGAAGATAATCCACTCTTAAATGAAATTTAATTCAATATTCAAGTAACCAAGGATTGTCAATAATGCCATTAATCAATATTTATTTCCCATCCAAGAGCACACATTTATAAACAATAATTTCCTAAAAAAATGTAGACTTGAGTGAACAAAATTTCCATTTATAAACTCATTTCAAGGTTCATATTCACATCAAGTAATGTATATTTCAATAAACAATCTCCAAGAATGACTGAGATTACATTCAATAAACTATTGATACAATTTACAAGTAGTAGAATCATACTAGCACAAGCCACAACTCCACATGTATTTTCCCAACAAGATCATTTCATCCTTTGAGTCCACCATCTTCATCAATTCATGCACATAACAAAATGGGGGAGTAGGCAACACTCTCCACCCAACCAAGATATCTAATGAGGGGAGAAGTATTCTTCCCTATTGGCCCCGAGCCCCAATAAGGAAGCAATGAGGGATATTTAGACAACCATGGCTACTCAAAAATGGCTTCCACATACACATTTAATTAATACATTCAAATAATAAACACCATACCAATTTTATCATCAAAAATAAATATAAAAAAAAAAAGGCTTCATACTAAAGCCATGGAGGAGAAAGGAACATGGAGGTTCTTCTTATGCCTCCCAAGGGCTTGGGTGTCCACCTATGAGCCTCCAAAAATTCCATCACAATACACACAACACTCTTATTCCTCCCTCCAAGAAGATACACCACTCTTATTCCTCCCTCAAGAAATCAACCCAATATTATGTCTCCCTCACTCTTATACCTCCCTCAAGATAATAATAAGATAAATACAAAACATATTTATCAACAAGGTGGACATCCCAACCAAACTCCCTCCTAAAATCCCAATAACATTTCTCTTATGCCTCCCTCAATTTTTACCCCCATTTCAATTTCTCCCACAACCTAAGAATCAAGTCTATTTCAACAAGCATAACCAATGTAACAATTAACATCTACACATAAGAGCACCACAAAATAACAAGGTAAAAACAAAGGTGGAGACCTACCTCACAAATTAAGAGTATCAATACATAACAAGATCCAATCCTTCAAAAATTCTAAGCAACCAACATCCACTCAAAGCTCTTCCAATTTATAAGCATTCCCTAAACAAATGAGTAAGTAACCCTAAAACAACAATTAAACATGCATATAAAGGAAAAGGGAAGAGGAGGGTGAGGTGGCTCCATGTAGGATGCCACATCACTCATCCTCAACTCCACATCATAAGTCAAACCTCAACCCCAAGGAATAATAAATGGGTGGTTGAGAGGTATGACAACCCTCTTACACACACCACTTCAACCCACACCCCAAAGGACAAAATTTAAGACACAAGAAAGAAAGTGCAAATCAAATCTCACCTTTTACCTTACAAAACACTCAATGGGGTCTATTTTTGACCCCCAACCCATAGGTAGGGTTGGTATAATAATTTAAGAGGTGTGGGACAAGTTTAACTTGTCCCACAAGCCTCCAAAATTGGCCCTTAAGGCCAAATCCAAATTTCTAAGGAGAGGTAGAGTGTACAACACTCAAGATAAACATACTCAACTTAGAACACATAAACCAAAGAACCATCTAATTTAATAAATTACTTCTTGTGTACCCTACATAGTTAATTTTACTAACATGATTAATTTACCTAATTAAGACACATTAATCAATAAAGATAAAAGGGAATTACATCACCATAAAATCACATACACTAAAATTAATTGAAGGAAATTAAAAGAGCAACAAACAAACCCCTTGGTCATAGTTGGGGTAATCCCCCATGGGGACCCCCAACAACAAACAAGACACACACACAACATAACACAAGTTGCCATGGTGACCAGTTTCCAATACCCCACATTCCTTTGTTGTTGGTCTCCTACCCCGTAGTTTATTGTTGTGAAATAATTACCTGCAAAAATCACACAATACCTTTTCTGGCCTCATGGCCATATTAGTGATATCGAACTAATAAAAATGCTTATATCTACATATCAATTTCAACGTCAAATGTCATAACTACTATTGCTAAGACCAAGTGATTCAACAATTACTCTCAATTTCCAACATTTTGATTCCGTTAATACATCAATTTGCAATTACGATCATAAACCAACTAAATCATCTAACTTAAGAAATACTTTCACTTGTTCAAAAAAATTCAATACCTGCAACATCAAAGGAACCACAAAATAACTTTGAACATCATAATAAAAATCAATACAAAAATAATTTGAAATATCAACATATATCTAAACTGACAACACATCATTTTCTTCCATACTGAAAGTCTATCAAAAGTTAATCAGTTCGATTAGAGATGTCTATCCTTCAATTTCCATATCACAATGTGTTACTATCGTTCATCCATTACTATTTACATGTACAATGTGCAATGATGTCTATGTGTTCAGTCACAGTGTTAGATTAAATATAACAAAACAATATCGAAGAGTAATGATATCACAATCAATTTATAACAATGCATCTATTCTAGCTAATTGTCTTATCCTTAAATGCCCCTTAGGGTCCACAATATGACATAGAGTCAAAGTAATAATAATAACCAAAACACAATAGAAACCCTGATGTCCGCACCTTTTATTTGCATGCTAACTAGAATATAACAGTTAGGTTTATGGTTATAAACAATTTGGAAAAGATAATCATGGTTCATTTAGTGTTGAAGAGAAGTGGGCATTACATCCCCATCCCTTAGATTTTACTTCCTCCCGGAAGTCATGGAGAAAGAGGAAGGAAATAATGCAAAAGAAATAGGATCACATCCTTCGTGTCATTCTTCGGCTTCAACAAGTTTGGGTCAAAAGAACCCATGTTTGGTCCAATGCAATTTAACAAGAAGAAGGGAGATTGAAAGGGGTGAGTTCTAAACTTTCTTCATGTAAGGTTGCGATCATTTAATTCTAAAGAGTATCTCTACATGATCAACAAAGATACAACACATATAATCAAAACATTAAAAGGTCAAAGGAGTCTCACAAATAACCACCATGTAAAGGAATAAAAGTGAGAGTTTCTTGAATCTCAATTTGACTACATAGTTTTCCATAGATACAACTTACAATAATAACAAAACTTGAGGTTTCCACTAAGGTTGAGTTCGATTTAAATTTTGTTATTTGGACGAGTCTAGCAACTTAACCACGACCAAAATTTGTATGAGAAACATGTCTACTCAAAGGTCTCACAATTTTGAGATCACACAAGATGAGGTTTGACAAGAAGGAAGGACCCTTAAATTAGAAAAACATTTACAATCAAGAAAACTATTCATGGGAAGCACTTATATAACTTGAGAGGGTACAATCAAATTTTCATGGTAATACTAAGCAAAGTCATGACCACAAGGTTTCCTATAGTCTGATTTTACACTTAAAATCGAACACACAACACTAACCAAATTTAGAGACGTCAAACGTTTAGAAAATATTTCCACTAGCAACTAACATATCAATACAAGAAGCACCATTCACTATAACACAATGGGATTCATTTATCTTACATCCTGCTCAAGCTCGAAATAACCATAAAGAGAGCACATGCATAAATCATAACACCAAAGAGCACTCAAGGGAGCTAGAGAGAAGAACAAGTAACAAGAGGGGTCCAACTACAATCTAGAAGTGCATCGTACCAAAAGTGAGTAACGACTTATGAAAAAAACTTGCACTTTCCTTCCCAATGGAAAAAGGGGCAACAAAAACAAGGTGTCACAAGAAAATAAGAAGAAAAGAGGACTTCCCAAAATTATTTCATATCCTTAACATATGTTTCCTTAAAAATACAATAACCTAGGTCACCAAGGACTAATTCAGCACACAAGGAGGCTTATTTTGTTAAAAACCAAAGATTAAACCCAATCCCAAAAGGTCACAACTCACACTTGTCGAGCTACGAGGAAACAAGGGTATGTCGACCCAACTCCTATAAGGTAACAACACATACACCCATGAACAAGGGAGTACTACACAACTAGAACACATCACCATTAACAAGGTGTTTTACAAAAATCAAGGCAGGCAAAAAATAGGATCAACTATGCATTACACTCAAGACATGAATATTACTCATTTTATAAACCAACTATTGAGTCAAAAGTTGTAGTTTCACTTGCTAAGCACATTCCTTACAAGTTTTCTTAATTAAAACTTCCTCCTATTATGACATCACAAGTTTGTGTTATAAGGAGCACCACTAGGGTTGGCATGATATCTCACCATTCTGTATAGGTGGCGGAAATATTTATTTTACTCCTAGGGAAGGTAGATGGACAAAGTTTCCTTTCTATTCTTCTACATAGTTTCATTTCTTCTATTAACCTACCAAGGTTATAACAAGGACCATTTTCATTTTCCCTAATGTTCCAGTGTACCTGTTAAGTTTCAAGTCCAAACTCCTCAATTAGCATTTTATTACGCTAAATTTAATCATTTTATCAAATAGATCTTAAAGAGAAGGAAGAGTCAAATATATCACATTATTACTTTTATGGGAAGGAGAGATAAATCAACACATCGCATTTTTAATTCTAAAGGAACAAGAGACATTCAACATAGCAAACACATCATTAATTTTGTAAGAACTAGGAATCAATCCACCAATATGAGTCACACCAAGATTTCAAGGGTTTACCAAATAATTTACAAGCATCATTAAACACTCCTAGTGGGTCTCCACAAGTCTCAAAAGAAGTTACAAGAAAATACCCATTAAAGAGGTATATTTACTTTTACGAATTTAAGAGGTTTAACAATGTTTGTTGTTTAGGCTCAAACATTTTACTCACATAATAAGACAAGGAGATTTTACAACCAACACTCACACTCCCACAAGATACCACCGATCAAGCAACAAGATGACAATGAAACATTTTACTCCAAGACACCACACCTCCCATAAGAAGACATCAAATGTAAGAGGACCATTAACTAATCTACTCAAACATGGACTTTACGACCAAGAGTTGTAGTTTTAAAAGAAGAAGCACAATATAAGCACCACCGAGATTAAAATATTAAGATCTACCAAACTAACATCTCTAAGAGAAAGGTCCAAAAGGCCCAAAATAATCCATAAGTGTCTCTACATAACCCAAGGATTAATAGGTCATAAAATGTTATTCATAACAATCTAAAAGGTTAATAAAGGGGTAGAATTATTTATAGGTCATCAAGAGAAAAACAAGCACACTTAATTAAACACATTTCCTGAATGGGCTTAAATCTAACCATAATTACCAAGATGCATACAATCTACAAGTCAATACTTTCTAAGATGAAACAAGGAAACCATGATACAAATTAGCATGTCATCGATGAAATGTCACTATCAAACAAACACTTTTCCACTAACATCCACGATAACCAAAAGTCAATCTGATTCTAACACAATCCATAAGCCCATAACCAAACACATCTACTCTGATGAGGATAAAATCTCTTACCAGGTTGTAAGAGAATCACCACCACCATTATCAAACTACCAACTAGATCGCACTACAAAACAAAATCTCTCTCTGGAAAGGTTGAGTAATGAAGGAGTCACTCGAAACCCTAGGCACACTCAAGGTTACATATTTCCAAAACCAAGGCATAACTTAAAGAACCTAGAAAGACATTGAGGCATCGTTATCGTAATTTTCCCCGAAAAATTGGTCAAACACGACCCCACACAGAAGAAAATCGGAAGGGGTGGTTCATACCTACGAGCTCACATTCCAGATCCAACAACTAAGGGGCATGTAGGCTCGATAATGGAGTAGAAAGGGTTAGTGTAGGAGGTTAAAAACGTCAAAGGAGACCAAAGAATCAACAAGAAAAATTAGAGAAAGACTCAAAGTTTTAGACTTCACACATGAGTCTACCCGAGTTAAGCAAAGCAAACTCACGAAGCTACCATGTGTAACCTCGACACGTTCGAAAGATGCACGAGGAGCAGGTCCCTAAACAAGTGCAAGTACCCCACATGGATCTCGACATAGAATAGGCTGCAAACAATACCAAGTGTCCAACCATTTACGGAGGCCTCACATGTCTCTTCGGTGCATATCCAAAAGCAAAATCTTGAGAAAGTGTTTAAACATGCGCCAGCACGCCATGTGGCCAAAGTTCGAAAAGGTTACTGTGAGTTTTGAAAAGTATTAATAGGGACAGAGCTTGTGGAATCCTCCACATGCCTCATTAGCGCAAGACCGAGGTTGGGTCTAAAGAACGGTCCCCAAGTGATCACCAGCCCGCCACATGGCCAGGAGTCAAAGAGGAGACAAATTCAGCCATTGAAAATTCCAAGCTTGGGACAAGCTGACGGATGCTTCCACATGCCAGTTTAGTGCATCTTCAAGGATAAAATATTGAGGAAGTCCCTAAACAAGCGTAGGATTTCTGTGCAGCTAGAATTCAAAAGAGGTAGAGTCGGTTGTTAAAGAGTCCAACACTGGTGAAAGGAGCCACACATCCCAATGTCATAATTTCAAATATGCGACCCAAAATCCAAGACCCAAACAAGCGCAAGCCCCTCCACATGTCTCAAGTCAGATATATGGTGGGCCCCTTTTAACTCACCAAAGATATGAGGAAGGAAGTGTTCACTTAGGACCCGAATCAGCTAAGCATAAGGTGAGGCTAGTGGAATGCCCCACGTTTCTCTTCAGTACTCTTTCAAGGGGAAGATTCAAAAGTAGTTCCCAAACATGCACAAATTCTCCATGTGTCTTAGGTCAAGCATAGTGTCTGCGACAATAGAAAATACTTAGGAAGAACATAGAGGAAGCAAGCTAGGCTAGTAGATGGCACCACATGCCTTAACGACGCAACTTCAAGAGTGAAAGGAGGGGGCTGAATCTTATACACACATAGGGCCACCACGTGGACCCTGTATGGACAAACCCTTTTGCATATTGTGAACCCCGGTTAAATTCCCGACACAAAGAACCTTCAAGCAACCATATCTTTCAACCTGGTAACTCATATTTGAGTGGGAGAGGACGTTTTGGAAAGCTCCAAGCACACTGTTACTCACCTACCACCATTGATGATATGGTCCTCCATTTTGTGGCTATCAAGTCTCTCACCTACCGGCATGATGAGGAATGGGCCTCCTTATTTATGAGCAAGGAATAACACATGAAGGCATGGACTCTATTAGGGAACAAATCATTGTTGTAGTCGGCTTTCAACACATTGCGGGGGTGATTGAAACAGAGTTCGAATTTCACTCTCTCTCCATCTCTCATTCTTCTATATATTGTAAAGGAGGGGCATATTTCTAAAGGTTGGTCATATTTTCCCTCATGCCCCCTCTCTCTTTCTTCCTTAGGGTAGAATGTGGAGTCTAAGCCTCCTCTCATGGCTCTGTAATGGAATTTTCTTACCCCTTGGCCACTGATGATGTACTGTGTGAACTCTTAGAGTAATATAATATGTTTCTGATGAATTTTTCCATCCTTTCTTATTTTATTGTCTCTTATTACATCTCATCATTACAGGGTATATTGTGCATACTTATGATGTCTATTGCAGGTTATGGGAGCCATGTTTAATGGTTTGAAGTGGTGTTCTGTGTGAAGTTTATCTTTGGTCTGTGGTGCATCTTGTCCACCCTCTCCTTTGCTCACCTCTCTCCACTTCAGGAAGCTAATATTGTGACCAACAACCTCCTTCTCTAGTGTATCACCATTATGGTGTAGGCTTTATTTTCATGCACCCTCTCTCCCTAGTCCATTGGAAGGTTAGATTAGGATTATATAGTTTTCCTACACTAGAATAGCTTGTGACAATTAGTTTAGGAGCAGGAACCAGCCTTCTCTCGGAGGTCCATCTTAAGTAAACAAGTCCTAGAGCCTAAGAGATGGTCCAATTTTATGCAATCACACCGAATACCCCACTTAGATTCGAGGACATTCAAGGGTTATGTGATTTTACACTAAAAGTTTTAGCATGCCTAGTGAGACCAAATCAAGAGCTTTACATCTTCATCTCAATAGGTTTGATGTGTTATTACTGAGATCCATCCTTTGGAGGCATGTTTAAACACATCGATGACTGCAGCTGGTCAATAACCCATTCTCTAAGTTACAGACCTTCTCTCCATCCATTTTCTTCCCATATCTTCCATCTTCTACCATTCATGAAGTTGTGCAATCATGACTTCATTTCCCTCTTGGAACTCACACTTGCAGCAATAGTAGTGCAGTCTACCTCTAATGTATTTCCCAACTCCTCTAGATCAACATTATGATCAAATTCAGAACCATTATGCTTACCCATATGAGTAGTTTCAAAACCATTTTGGCCATGGAGCTTATCAAGAACAAGGGGATGCATATAATGGTGATGGTTATGTGGAGAATGTTGGTTTGCTAGAAAAGATCCAAAGAATGGAGGCTAGCATGGTGCATTCTAGGGCTACAACACAAATGAAAGCATTCAAGATTGGTTACAGGGAACCTTGTCCATGGGTCGACCCTTTTCCAAGACATTATAGCCTGCAGGAGAAGTTTGACTTCATGGTTGAGATGATTCCCGCTTTGCACAGGTGGGTTGAGGAGATAGATGCCTACGAACTTGGTTGTAAGGAGCCTTGTCAATGGGTAAGTCCTACACCATCATCTAGTAATTTTCTCTCCATTCCCTAAGCAACACCATCTCAACCGAAGCTTCAATTTCCAAGCTTCTCATCTACTGCCCCTAGTGTTGATTCCCCTTCTCCATCTCCTAGTCTTCCACCTCATCTCATTTCCTCTTCCCTATTCCCTTACAAATCCAAGTCCCCTCCACAGAGAAAAAAGTAATGCCTTCCCATCAACCACAAACAAGGAAACAACTAGTGCGGACCATGCCCACCACTCCTCTTACTTTCTTGAGTCCATATCGGGAGAGAATCCAAAAACCAATTAAGTAGAGCAACAAGAAGAACATTCAAAAAGTGAATAAATGATAAAAAAACTTAGTAAGCTCCTGACCCTTGAATTATGAATTTGAAAGATTCCTTTTTTTGTTACATCCATGGTGGAGGTCGGGGTCGATCACAAGTGGTAGAAGCTTCACTGCAAGTGATACAAGCGAGGAAGAATAACCAACTCCAAGTCCCATTGAAGAGGAGCAACTGGAGGAGATCAAATCAGAGTTGAGGCCACTTAATGAAGAAATCATTATTGAATATTTTTTTCTTTCATTTGAAGGGCCTGATTTGATTGATGAACCAATCATGGAGGAGGACCATATGGTTCTAGAGGTTCCAATGCGGATAATGCCATAGAAGAACCTTCAGTTCTTCCCGCACTTCTTCCCCTTCAAAATCTAGTGTCTAAGAAGATTATGATCTTTCAAAATTCATGTATGAGGATGAGGGGAACCATGGTGAGCAAGTTATAGATCGGAGGAAACCATAGAGGAGGTTGAGCACATGCAAAAAAACAATGAGGAGGCAGATTTTCTTTCAAACTTGGAGGATTGCTTTGATGGAAATGAGCCCAAGGAAATTAAATCATTTTCTCCTCCATCACCCACCTTCTAATAATATGCATCTGCTACCATGAAGTAGAGAATCTAAGGACAATAACCTACATCTCACAAGGGTCCTCTAGAACCAAGGTTGGAGGATCATGATCTTCCATGTTCTTCTCAGGAGGAGGAATGAAAAGAGCAAGAGGATCCCATCTCTCCCATATCTCCCACAACATTCACCTAGGAAGTTCCACAAGAAGAATCCATTCTTGGAGTTGAAACTCGAGAAATGGGTGCATCTATCATATCGATTGTGCCCAATCAGTGTACTTGGCTTCATTGGAACTAAGGGAGAAGCCAAAACTAGTCATGCCCACTTCATGGCATGAGGAGTATCAAAGCACCAAGGGTCACCATCAACACGTCCAGGATTCCAATGTCAATCAACTTGGGGAGGTATTTTTGATTGATGTCAAGACCTTGATGATTTGGGTGGAACATCGGCCTCTTCTCAATTTCTCACTCATCCTAACATCCATGTTTAGTGCCAAATCATAGACATGGCCATAAATTTTGATAAAGGGAAATTATTTCTCCTTGCCTTTAGTAGGATTTATTTCATTTTCTTTATTATGGTTAGTGTAGGAGTAGGAGTAGGTTTGCTTTCAATAGAACAAGAGCTTGTGCACTCCCTGCATGTTCCACTTGGGGCATGTATGATATTTTCCTTTGTATATAGCATGTCGTGGTGTTTTGTTGTTCCAAGGTTGTATCACTATAAATTTTAGTATGCCCACAGTCCATTTCGGGAACCGGTGAAAGCCCCAGGACAATACAATTTTCTACTCTCAAAACCTCATCTCCAAGAATTTCTTATGAAAATTGAGAGTGGAGTAAGTGGTGCACGCTCGTGGTCACTAAGTACAAGAAATCCGGAGTCCATTTCAAGAAAAGGGTCGATCAGGCTATCATTTGTGACTCCATTCCCAATGCATGAAATATGGCTATTGGTCTCTTCATCTAGCGGGAAGATGTCACCGTGAGTTGCCTAAATTTGTTATCCCAATTTTTCCAACCAAAAAAATTAGTCAAACACGACTCTGCAAAGAAGAAAATTGGAAAGGGTGGTTTAGACTGCGAACTCACATTTCAAATCCAACAACCAAGGGGTAGGAAGGATCGATAATGGAGTAGCAAGGGTGTAGTCATTTTGCACCCACCAAGAACAAGGGAACCTCATGCGGTTTGGCCTATCACCCAACAAAGCCGAGCACTCACCCGAGGCATGCGAGAGGGATCCAAATCTCTCTTTCATGTGAGTTTAGTGGAAGGCATCATTCATGATCTTGAATTAGTGATTTAAAGGACATGAAAAATCTATAGAGCTTAGAATGGATTTTAAACCCTTTCATTCATATCAAAAGTGAAAGTTCTTAACATAATTAACAGAACTAGGAAGTTGTAAATCCACAAATAGACTAACTTTCAAATAACGTTTAGGATTATACAAGATCAAAAGAATAATAGAAATATGTAGACAATACAAAGAGAAGATCTTAATACAATTGTCACGGTAACCTTATCATATTCATTCATAACATTACTATAGAATATCATAGAAGGGGAGACTGTAGTCATGCGCCATATCTGGATCCATACATGAAGACTTTAAAAACAAAATTTACATTCCCCATTCCCTTATTACATCCTTCCTATAATCATCTCCCTTTTTTATCCCATAGTTCTTGCAGTAATTTTGTAGAGCTTCACTTCCTTCCTCCAGTTCTCTCTTCTTTGCCAAGGGTGCACATATGTATAGGCATCTTTTCTCCAACAAACTCCTCTGCAACCTCAGATCTAGCCCCAAGTGTCAAGGTGTGGATCTCCCAGTGCATACCTCTCCATGTAATGATAAGATTTTTGCATCTTCTTATCGCAAGGTATATTTCTTCCAGGGGAACCCTATTGCCAAGTTGGAACCTTATCCAAATGGAACATGTTCTTCATGTGTTCTATCCAAAAGGCCAAAAATAGCTAAGTCCTGAATTATGCTTTGTGGGTGCGCATCCTGGTTCTCCAAGAACCCTTTTTGAATCTTGTCTTATGCACATTAACTTTCGTGCTTCCTCTAGTCAGCGTGTGCGGCCACGCGCCTTTAAGATTTGTAAGCTACAATAGGGTCCCAACATTACCCCACACTTCACTTATTCTCCACCCTGAGGAAATTCTTCAAAGAATGGAGTATAAAAGGAAAGGCCATGCCTTGGAAAAGAATGGAGGGAAAGAATAAAGAATGGGGAGATAAAGAATAGGACAACCGCCTAGAGAAGAAGAAGGGGAAAATTTTGCCGCAGTCGACCTCCCATGTATTCCAAGCACTGACTTCATCTTGCGCTCTTGTGCAAAGGTCACCAACCAATGTGCTCACCTCGTCGAAGGTTAACCCTTCCCCTTTTGTGTTTATGGTCTCTACCACCGTCTCCAGTTCCTTTGCTTGGTCTTCTAAGGAATCCATCTTCCTCGTAATGACCTTGTAGAGCTCTTTTAGGTGGGATTTGATTGAGATCCACCAGATCTCAATAGCTTCAGACTTATTTTCCACTTTGGATAGGATATTTTCTCGTATGGATCTATTTCCTTTATTCTTTTCCCTGTGGCCCTTTAGCTCGGCCTCATCACTAGCAAGCAGCATGCTTGTCACCTTGTCCTAATCCACGCAATGGTCATATGCGACCCCAATGGTTTTTGTATCTATTTTTACATCGGCAAGCACTTTTTTGTATTCAGCTATGAGTGCGACAAATTTTAACTTGTCTTCCTGCTCCAAGTGCATAGCTACATCCTCTATCGACTCCAAGGCCAAAGGCTACCTTTCCATAGTGAGGATCTCGAGTCAAGTCCTCAAGACACTCTAGGGAGGAACCATATTTTTACGTGTGAGGGTTAAGGTCTGGCTGCTTCATGATAATAGCATGGGAGATGAGCTCCACCTTTTTGGAAACTTCACACACTTTAGCTTTCTCCTCTTGTAATTCTCGTTGTAGTTGAGTGTTGATCAGCTTTTCAAGGCTGAGTTCCTTTGTTAACTTAACTATTTCTTCCTTCCTCTTCTCCATCAAGTCCTCCAAGACTTTAACCTTATCATTTCTATAGAAGAGCCTAGCCTCAACTTCCATAGAAACTTTGTTGAGTGTGTTACACACTTGCTCATCTGATAGTGGTTGCATGTTTATAATGGGGTTATCCCCTTTCCTTGTAAAGTGCTAGTATCGCTCCTTGGTTAACCTTAAACTTGGGCTCATCAAGGTGGGATTCGAACACCCACGATAGCATTTTTCTTGTGTGTGGGTATCCACCCTTAGGATCAAAGGACTCCATGGTGGTTAGCTCCTTGGTGGGCACGGTACTCTAGAAATGCATGCATAAAATTTATTTGGGGTCATCAACATATCCCATCATTTTTCTTCCCCCTTCCGCACATTTAATTCCTCATGAGTGAGCTTGGGCATATCGGCTCCTTGGTACTTGCTCCCTCGCTCCATGTGCCTTCCTCCCCTTGGGTGCCCTTATTCCTTACAAATATGAAAGCATCATTTGCATCGTTTTCTCCCTCTCCCTTTGAATCATGGACATAAATCAGTTCCGATTTACCTCCAATTCTTCCTCTTCATCATCATCCTTTTCACCTATATAGGTGTCTAGGTCATATTTATCCTCAGACTCTGGTTCTTCCATCCCCTTTTCTTCTTCCTCTACTGAAAACTCTAGATTCGGGGATGCATTCTTCTCTTCTTCCAAGGGTTCCTCAAGGGATGGTGGCTTCGCAGGTTCTGGGGTCTTCTCCTTGACCACCATTCTCTTCTTCTTCCGGACATAGGTACTTGTCCCCTGTGGTACCTACATCCTGCTTCTCCACTGCCCTCTATTCCTCTTTCTCTTCCCTCTCCTTACGCTTTGGCATGGGATTCTTCCTTCTAATAGGGTCATCTGGGATGGATATCTCATTCTCCACATATGCGCCCTTTTCGAATTTTGGCCTTATGCAAAGGTAAATCCTTGTGGCATTGCTCCCAGCAATAGGTAAGGTCAAAGGCCTTACAATATGCACATCTTGTGACATGTACCTTTCAACGTACGTGTGCTTCTCTGGGTAGACCAACTTCTTCCTCATTTCCCTATGCTCTCTATCAAGGGTGGACAAGTCAAGGTCTAATTTCTTCAACTCCTTGTATCTATTTACTCCCGCTTGGAAAAATTGGGTAGTAAACGAGAATGGGAGTTTGCACCATGGACTCCAGCTTCCATCAACCAAAATGAACCTGCCGATACAGAAGTGCTGGTAGACTGTAAACTCTACTTCTCCTTTGGTTTCGTGGGGAGTTGTTCAGGGATCCACCATTCAGCCCCGAATGCGTTCCTAAGGCGCTTATACCATTTGTCTAGGCATGCCTTGTGTACCCCTGTCATTTATTCACATGTGTATTTCTGAAACCTCTCCACAGGTGAGGATCTTCAGCAGGTACTCCCACATGAACTTGTTGGATGCATCCGGCACCCCGATTTCTGAGAACACAATTGTTAATAGAATGTTTCCAAATAAGATCTTTCCTCCCTTCTATGCACTGCTTATGATTCCATCTACAATATATTGGGAGATGTTGTATATGGTGCCTTCTACAACTTTCTTGCAGACATTCAGCCAGGGCTTGCTCACTTGGGTCCACCTTTCTTGTCCATTTAGCTTGGAGACTAGGTGTGTGGCCATCTTCATCACTGGATCAGCTGATATCCAAGATGTCATAGTACCTTGATCCCTTCTTCAATCCTTGGGATGCTATGGTTTCTCTAATTGCCTCCTCATCTAGGAGGTCATCTTCAAGTGCATCCCCTACATAGTTTAGGCATTTGAAGCATGAAATTAGTTGGGGAGTTATGCGCATTTTGTGCCCTACGAAGTAGAATAAGTCTTTGTGTATGCGTGTCATCAACCACTAATACAAGCACTCGAGCTTCCCAAAATATGGAAACTCGAAAAGTTGTAGAAGCCATGTCTTCTCCATTTTCACCTTGACCACGTCGCTGTAGATTGGCAACCTGTCAAGTGTTCGTTTATTTGTGGGGCGCACTAGCTCCAGCACCATTTCCTTCATGATTGTACTTAACTAGTGATTTTAGTCGATCACGGTCATTTGTCTTATGTGGGACTCCCACTCTTGCCCTAGCAAAACCCCATCTAGGTATTACATCTCCGAGTACCATTCCTCATTTATATCCAAGGGTATTTCTTCATGTTTCTTATTTCCTTTTCCTTTACCCTTTCCCTTCTTGGATTTTTCTATAGGTTTACCAACTGGTTTCGTGGCTGTCATTGCACCCTTTGCTTTCATTCCTAGGTTAACTTGCGAGTTGTTTGAACGTTTTCCTCATGCGCCCCGTGCCCTAAAACACAAACCCTAATCTCATATTTTTCTCCTTTGATCACGGCACTTCTTCACAATGTTCCTCACACCGTGAATCACTTCTACTCTGGTTTATAGATCCAATGGACCGATTGTGCTTAAGTTCTTGGGATTTTCCTTCACATGAGTCAGTTCTCAAAACCCTAGCTCTTGAAAGAAAATCACTCTTCTTGTGTTCGCAAAGTGAAATAATGAAATGCCCACTCTTGTATTTATAGCTTTTCCTATTTTTACACATTTAAGGCTAGGATACCTACCACCGTATGAAATTTTTTAATGTGGTGTTCTCAAACAACACCCGACTTCAGCGCTTCTCCTTATGTGCCCAATCCTTGCGTGAAAATTTTTCCACCCACGCCCAATCCTTACGTGAAAATTTTTCCACCCGCGCCCAATCCTTACGCGAAAATTTTTCCAACCTTCTGGTGCGAAAACAATCCATCTTGATAGAAGACTCTTGCGTGCATGTTACCAACGCCAAAGTCACTTCTTCCATCCTTATGATTCTTGCTCTCGCCTACCTCATGTTTTTGCACTTTTTCTCCTTTGTACATGGATGTCCAATGTAACCTTATTTTTCCACTGACCCAAATCCTCTTAGAAGAATAACTCCAATTTTCTTTTCATCATCTCACCCCACACTAAAACGATGCATAATCCTTTGCACATTCATAAGTCAAAAAGTAATAAGGTTAATAGGCACCCAAGGCACAAAACAAAACAACAACGCGAAAGGGAAATACAAGAAAGGAAAAGCATAAAAGGAAATTCTAAACTAACTGGAAAAACTACCTTATTTACAAACACCAAGAAGCATTATTTATAGTAGGGCTTCAGCCTACTCCCATTTAAGTGTCCAGGTAATTTTGTTCCATCCAACGCTTATAACTGGCACACACCCGAATTAAGGATGTATGAAATTACATAAGGACCCAACCAATGCACCTTCAACTTTCTAGGATGGCGTAGAAATTTTGAATCATATAGAAATACCATCTAGCCAACCTAAAACTGTTTTTCCTTAATATGGCGGTCATGCCATGCCTTTTGCTTTTCCTTCTCAGTTATTTGGCTCCATCTTGCTAGTGAGCACCTTTCATCTAACTTTATCAATTCATCTATTATTTCTTCCATCGCTTGCTCATCATCCAACCCTCCTGCGTGCACTATACACAGAGATGGTAGCATGAATTTGACCAGAAAAATTACTTACATGCCAAACGCCAATTGAAATGGTGTGGCCTTGTTCAATCTTTTATGCGTTGTTCTATATGCCCAAAAGCTGCCGACACCTTGTCATCCCAATCTTACCTACCCACATCATATATCTTAGTCAATGTGTGACTAAGGATTTTGTTGAATGCCTCTGCAGTCCCATTTTCCTGAGGGTGATAAGGGGTAGTCTTGTGATGAGCTACCATGAATTCTACCAGTGGAATCCTGATGGTTTCATTTAAGAAGTGAGTGCCCCTATCACTTGTTAAACTTAATGGGCACCTATACCTGTCGATAATGTTTTCCCAAAAAAATATAGCAGTCGTGGATGTGGTGTAATCCTTAGTCGGCGTGGCCTCTGTCCACCTTGTCAGATAATTAGTATAGGTAATGATATACAGTGAGTTAGTCCTTTGCGCATGCACTGGTGAGATTGGTCTGAAAAAATTTATTGCCCATTTCTCAAAAGGTTTCGTGGCTTTGGCGATGGGTCACAAGGGTATCTCATCCCTTCTTCCGGGTTTGCCAAGGCACCGGCAATGGTCACATTCCCCGCATAGTGTCCTCCAACATAGGATCTTGCGCGTGGTTACATTCCCCGCATAGTGTCCTCCAACAATCCCACCATGGGATTCTTCTATTATGGCCATGCGTTCATGTTCTAATACACACATGCATAAAACCTTATCGCGGACCATTTTATGCAAATACCCATTGATCGACATGAAGGCGCGGTGCGTATGCCTAACATTTTCCTTTCTAGTGCATTCATCCCTTCGAGCACCATACCTTCCTTGAGAAAAACAACAATGTCTTCTAACTCCGAGGGCACGCGCCATAACTCCTGAATAGTTACATGTCCTCTCCCAAATCAATCCTTGATAAATAATCTGGCCCACAATTTTTCTTTCCCAGTTTTACCACCACTTTGATTTCAAATTCTTGAAATAAAAGTACCCAATGACATATGGTCAGTGTAGAATATGAAGGGAGTCACTAGCAGATATTTTCTAAATTTGTGTAGTGCGTAGATCATTGAAAATTCCTTGCACTCAGTCGTTGTATAATTCTATTCTACTGGTGTCATCTTTTTACTTGTAAAACACAAGGGATGATAAACAATCCCATCTCCTGGTTGAGCAAGAATGGCTCCCATTGTTGTACCAGAGGCATCCACATGGACATGGAAAGGTTTATCCCATGATAGGAATCATAGGATAGAGTGTCAAATGCCCTTTGTTGTGCCTCTCCCCACTAAAATGCACTCTTATGTCTAAGAAATATTTTAAAAGGCACAGAGATCTTGGCGTATCCCTTAATGAACTTTCTATAGTACATAGTGTGTCCAAGAAATCCACGCATGGTGCTTTGGCTGGTGGGTTCCCCTAATCCCATAATAACCTGCAAACTTCATTGGATCCACCACTAATCCCTCTTTGCATATGATATGCCCCAACAACATTTCAAAAGGAGTTACAAAGACACATTTCTTGATGTTGAGGGAAATCCTCAAATGCTGACATCTTTCAAACATCAATCTCAAGTTATCACAATGGTCCCTTACCAATCCATACACTGTCCAATCATCCAAATATACTTGAAGGAACATGTGGATGAGGTCTTTAAAGTTTTGTACCACTATACGCGAATATACAAAGTGGGTGCATTCCTCAATCCAAAGGACATGGCCGTGTATGCAAAGCTTCCCCACTCGGTGGTGAAATTTTTCTTTTCTTAGTCTTCCTTGGCAATCATTACTTGGTGATATCCCGAGAATCCATTCGTAAAGGAATAGACCTCGCGCCCACCAACTCCTTCCAAAATCTCTTCAATGAAGGGGGTGGGAAAAGGATCTATGATAAAAATAGTGCTCAACTCCATGTAATCCACACATATCCTAATCCATCTATCCTTCTTTATGCTAATCACCATTGGACTTATCCATTCTGATTCCTCCATAGCCTCAATGATACTAGATGCTATCATTTTGTCTAGCTCTTCTTTAACCCTTACGTGCATGTTGGGATTCATCCTGTAAGGCCTCTTCCACCATCTTTCAACTTTATCCTCATTTCCCGCAACGAATGGTGGACACCTTTCAACTCATGCTATCCGTGCGGGAATAAATCCTCAAATTTACGCAAGAGATCGATGATCTTTGATACTTCCTTGTCCGACTAGTAGTCCCCAATGATAGCTTCCTTGGGCTCCTTCTCCGAGCCGATGTTAACTTTCTTGGTTTTGAGTGGTTCATGATACGTGTGTGCACATGCATCCGCATTGTCAACTACCTCACGTGTCCCAACCGAATGGTCGACATTCAAGCTCTCCATCTCATCTCCATCAATAACATATACCATCTTTCCTTTCTCCTTTTCGGCACATGTGTGCTCAAATTATGTCTTTTGTTTCCTCCTCTTCAAACCATGCTTCCAAGCCTAGTCCACCAAGTAAGTCTACTAATCTATCTTCCACCATGGTGCAATCCCCCAGAGTGAGGTGCTTGACAACCTGCAACACCTCATCAACTAGTTGCTTGGTACTTCAGTACTCAAATGTGTGAACCAGTCAGCCGCTAATTCTGTCAATTTCCCATTTGGTGGCGAGTTTCGAGAATGGATTTACCAAGCACACGCACAACCTTGTAGTGTTAAATACAGCTTGTGCACCCAAAGGGAGGGTGGTAAAGCTTTTACACCTTCTCCCCAGACCCTCTCACATGCCTGGATGTGGGAAGAGGTGGGTTCGTTGCCATTGTAATCCTTGATAGTGGTGAGTATATTTCTCTTCAAGAAGAAGACATTGAGTGCAATTCTAACTTCATGCCATTCCAACAAGTTTTTGCTATGCGCGGCCCACCACCTCGCTGTTGTGCCTATCAAAACATAACCAAACATACCACATCACTGGTCCTCCCTCCATTGAGCTTCCATTTCTCTTAAAAAGACCTCAGGGTATGCATCCCAAGAGTACTTGGTTATTACCTTTCCTCCCAAGCGCCAAACTATATGCGCCAAGGTTACCCAGTAACCGACCTTTTAAGATGTCACCCAATCAATTCGGAAGTCCCATGCACCCAATTATCACATGTCATACTTGGTAGTATCACTAATGATTGAGCATCATAAAAGCTGGATGACTTCTTCTCGTAGGGTGGATGGTCTCTGGATATCTTATTGAGTGCACATATATTCTATCCAGGATCTCCTCTCCAAGGGGTTTAGTATAGGGTGTGGAATTTCCATCAGCAAGTGGTATAATCACCCTCTCTTCCTTGTTTTCAAAACTTATGTACCCCTTGTTAAATCGAAGATCTGAATTATTCTTATAGCACCATGGGTGCCAAGTAACGTTGGGAAATTATCTTCCTCGACAAGTGCCAAGACTTCAAAATCCCCAGTGAACTTAGTCCCCTAAATGGTAATGGTCACATCCTTTAAGACACCTATGGGCATTGCCTTTATCTTATTTGCCATATACAACACATTTGAAGATGGCTATAATGCAGGTCTTCCCATTTGATGCTAGGCATCCAGAGTGAGAACATTAACCTCCGTGCCTATGTCAATGAGGATGTTGCTAAGTAGCCATCCATCCACTACTATGTTCAAGGTGATCTCTTTGTCATAATCAAGGTTGTGAGGTGGGAGGTTTGCATGCAAGATCTTCCTTTCATGTTCTTCCTGGAGCATGGCACCTTTTCTCTCAACCATGCTCCTAGCAGGGGAATAACATTCTCTTGCCTTAGTAGTTTACACACCTCCTTAACCTCATCCAAGTCATCCTTTGGTGCTTCTACTGGTCTTCTTTTCTCATCTTTTCTAGTTTTCTCTTTTAAGCATTGGATCTCCCCTTGTAAAATTTGAATTACATCCATGGTTTCTTGGTAGACTTCTTTCTGGTGAGCCGGGTTTGGATACTTCCCATGTACTACTTCTTCCCTTGAAACCAAAGGTCTCTACCTAGGCACTTCCCTTGCGCATGTGGACTCTGCCCTTGTTGTTACCATAACAGGCTCTAATTTTGATTCACGTACTACTCACGAGAGCCATTGTGCGTCAGCCTTCTTAATACTCACCATGGCAGTGCCCTTATCCTTCTGGTGCTACTAACTCATATGTTCATATAACTCTGGGCACTCTTCATACTTATGTTTTTTTCCACACTAGGAGCATTGTAGAAGATCTGGAAATTCACGCTTATAATGGTCTGTGGCTCCAAAATTAAAGCATGTCCCACGTGGGAACTCACTTCTTCCACCATGGTCGCCATGGCCATGAAATCCTCCACGAAATACCTTCCTGTGCGTACCTCCATCTCCATGTTCTTCATACCAATGCTCGTCTCATTTGGAACTGCTGGTAATGCCAATCTGACGCACACCAAGATCAATTGCCTCATGAATCTGGTCAATCAATCCACAATCCTTGGTGTCATGTGTGGTTAAGGTACATATATTGCAATAACAAGATACATTTTTGCAGATCACATGCCGTAAAAGGGGGCACCTACTTACATCATGATCCCCGTGACATATCTCGCAATTGATGCGATGGCACGTACTACCTTCTGAGTACATATCCCGTCATTATCCTTTGTGTGCCCTTCTACGTTATAATCTGTGCACCACATCCCACCGCGGTTCTCTAGAACTATGTTAGTAGATAATTTCTCCAACTGCTTAGCCATGGCAGTGATCTGAGCCTCCAGAAATGGGCTAACACTAGTGTCAACACTATCAAATGCCTCAGCGTGAAAAGCAACTTCGAACACTTCGCGCAGGTTCGTGAATGTTTTATGAGACAAATCCCTCCTAAAGGGTATGATTAACCCTCCAAAAAACCACTGAGCATGTTGTGAAGGGTGGATATCATAAGACAGTTTAGACAATAGAGTTTTAAAATGCACATCATATTCCCACACACTCTCTGCCATTCCCTGCTGGATTTCTTTGAGAGAGATGATGTTCTTCTGTTCAAACTTAGGTATGTGGAATTCCACCAAGAATGCATTTTTCAACGTGGTATAATCCACAACAGTCTGATGAGGGTCATAATTTCTATACCAACTATGTGCACATCCTTGCAAGGTTATTGCAAATTGACTAGCCTTTTGATCTTGGGTCGTGATCCCCTTCATGCGCCATAGCAGCTTGCACTTATGCACATGCTTTGCGGCATCTTCTATCCCACTGTAATCTGGTAAGTGTAGAGACATATTGAAAAAGACTTGAGGAGGTGGCTGAGGCCCTTGTCCTCCTAACCCAGTCCCTTGATTTCCTCCGGTGTTTCCTCCTCCACCGGACCCACTAGATCCTGAGCCACCAGCTCCACCACTTCCACCTCTAGATCCTCTTGTGTTAGGTACAGGGCCTATGTTTGTCATGCCAAACACTTTGTTGTCCCCGAAATGCGCACCAACGGTTTGTGAACTAATGCCACTCCCAGTTGTATTTCCTCCACCACTTCCTGACACACTTCTAAAACCACCTATATATGTGCCTTGTCCAAACATTCCACCAAATACTAGAATAGTGTGTGAAGCCATAAAAGTCCCAAATGAGAAGTTGTATCTTCTGGGCACCGATCGGTTACTTCCACTGATATCAAATGGATCAACTGTACTTTTCCCTCGTTCAAACAAACCAAGCACCAAGGTTTGGTTGCTAGGTGGGGTTAGATGCATACCAATGACTCTTCTTTCTCCACATGACGGGCTCTCATCAAAAGCCGAGGGGTTCTCTCTTCCACGCTTGCCAAGATGGGGTAGCACAGACTGTTTAGGCTCCACATCCTCCATGTGAACCTCTTCTCCCAAAAATGTCTACCTCCATGGATCCATCATAAATGCAACCTCATGTCATCTTGCAATCTCCCTCTCACGTGCTTCACCATACTCGAGTCATCTCTCCTCTCTTTCCTTTTCAGTTGTTATATCATCATCTTTCGTCAACCTAGATTCCTCGCCAAGTGCTTAGAGTGGTTTAGCTGGCCATTGGGAATGCCTCTAAACTCATGGTTACCATCAAGATTTTGATTGCCAGGGGGATAGCCTGCAAAAATAATCCTCTGGGCTCGCAAAAATTCAAACTCAGCAACTTCCAGACAAGAATACGTGGAAATTGCGTATTCTAGAGTGTAGCTAGCCAATACTCCCTTCCACCAATGATCTATAGCATGGGTCCATGTTAGATCAGCATCTTGTAAGTTCTGGTATGTTTCTTGGGTCCAAGGGTGTGATTTATAATACCACCCCGACCTAGATGCATATGCCGAGAGCCACTCAAATAACTCTACTGGGAAACAATCAGAAGAAGGTTTCGTACAACTCATGATAAAGAGTGTCTTCCACCCATCTTCGCGTATCAAACTCAGGTCCAGTACTGAATCTATGAGTGAACATGTCCTCCATGTTTTTAAACCAAGTTTCAATACCTTCAAGTGTTAAGCGCTCCATCATCACTTTTTACATAGACCACAATGTATGCCATGTTCCACTACAACTTCAAAAAGAGTTCTCGGCAGTGGAACCAAGATGTAGTAATTTTTTCACCCACCAAGAACAAGGGAACCTCATGCTCATCAGCGTATCACCCAGCGGGTGTTGAGTGCTCACCCGAGGCACGTGAGAGGGAGCCGAGTCTCTCTTTTATGTGAGTTTAGTGGAAGGCATCATTCATGATCTTGAATTAGTGATTTAAAGGACATGAAAAAGCTATAGAGCTCAGAATGGCTTCTATACCCTTTTAGTCATATCAAAAGTGAAAGCGCTTAACAGAATTAATAGAACTAGGAAGTTGTAAATCCACAAATAGACTTAACATTCAAATAAGGTTCATGATTATACAAGATCAAAAGCATAATAGAAATATGCAGATAATACAGAGAGAAGATCTTAATACAATTGTTAAGGCAACCTTATCATAGTCATTCATAGAATTACTTATAGAATATCACAGAAGGGGAGACCATAGTCATGCGCCATATCTGGATCCATACATGAAGAATTTCAAAACAAAATTTACATTCCCCATTCCCTTATTACATCCTTCCTATAATCATCTACCCTTGTTATCCCATATTTCTCACAGTAATTCTGCAAAGCTCTGCTTCCTTCCTTGATTCTCCTCTTCTTTGCCAAGGGCGTGCATATATATAGGCATATGATCTCTAACAAACTCCTCTGCAACCTCATATTTGGCCCCAAGTGTCAAGGTGTGGATTGCCTCAGGCGCATGCCTCTCCATGTCATGATTATCTTTTTGGATCTTCTTATCACAAGGTATATTCCTTCGAGGGCACCTTGTTGCAAGTGGAACCTCATCCAAATGGAACACGTTCTTCATGTGTTCTATCCAAAAGGCTGAAAACGGATAAGTCCCGAAATTATGCTTTGTGGGCGCGCATCCTTAGTTCTCCAAGAACCCTTTTTGAATCCTACCTTGCGCACCTTAACTTGTGCGCTTCCTCCGGCCGTGCATGCCCACACCTGTAATATTTGGAAGCTACAATAGGGTCAAACGTTAGTCAAACATGACCCCGCAAAGAAGAAAATCGAGAAGGGGTGGTTTAGACCTATGAGCTCACATTTCAGATATAACAACCAAGGGGAAGGAAGGCTCGATAATGGAGTAGCAAGGGTCAGCGAAGGCGGCCAATGGTGTCAAAGGAGACCAGAGGCTCAACAAGAAAAATCAGAGAAAGACTTGAATTTTTTGGACTTCACACACTAGTCAACTTAGAGTCAAGCAACATGACTCGAGAAGGCACCACATGTAAGCTAGACACGGTTCCAAATATATAGGAGGAGTAGGTCCCAAAACGAGCATGGGTCCCCCACATGGATCTTAGCATAGAATAGGATGCAGATTATGTCAGGTGTCTAACCATCAGTGGAGGCCCCACATGTCCTGCATTCGGTGCATCTCAAAAATAAAAATCTGAAGGTAATCTCCAAATGTGCACCAACCCACCACATGGAAAGAGTCATAAAAGGTTGGACCAGTTGTTGAAAAGTCTTAACAATGATAGAGCCTACGGAATCCTCCACGTGCCTCATCGATGCAACACCTTGGTTGGGTCCAAAGAGCGGTCCCCAAGTGAGCGCCAACCCACCATTCGTTAGGAGTCAAAGAGGAGACAAAGCCAACCATTGAAAATTCAAAGCTCGGGATAGGCTGGCCAAAGCTTCCACAAATCAGCTTTACACATCTTCAAGGATAAAATCTAAAGGTGGTCCACAAACCAACGTAGGCTCGGTGCATGGCCGCGAGGAAGTCAAAAGGGGCAGAGCCGTCATTTGAAGACTCCAAGGCTGGTGAAAGGAGCTACACGTCATAATGCAAAAATTTCAAAATCATGACCCAAAAGCGGGACCCGATTAAGTGCAAGCCCCCACATTTCTCGAGTTGGATATCGGTGGGCCCCCTTTAACTCGCCAAAGAGACAAGGAAGGCGGTTTTCACTTAGGACCTAAATCAACTAAGCATAACATGAGGCTAGTGGAAGGCCCCACGTGTCTCTTTGGTGCTCTTTCAAGGGGTGGATTCAAAAGTGGTTCCCAAACATACACGAAGCCTCCACATGTCTCATATCGAGCACGTTTCTCCACTAGCAAAAAGGACTCAAGAAGAACATAGAGGAAGCGGTAGGACTAGCGGACGGTGCCATGTGCCTTAACGGCGCAACTTCAATAGGGAAATGAGGGGATGAATCTTCAACACATGTGGGGTCACCACTTAGACCTTGTATGCATAGACCCTTTCACATATTGTGAGCTCGCGTTAAACACACTACCCGAAGCACCTTTAGGAGGCCATATCTTAAGACCCGGTAACTCAGATTTGAGTGGGAGAGGATGTTTTGGAAAGCTCATGGCACCTTCTACTCACATACCACCATTGATGATCTAGTCCACATTTTTGAGGTTTTAAGTCTCTCACTTACCACCATGATGAGGAATGTGCGTCCTTATTTCCCAAAAAGGAATAACATGTGAAGGCATGGACTCTATCAGGGAACCCATCATTGTTGTAGGCAGATTTCAATGCATTGCAGGGGTGGTTGAAACAGAATTTGAATTTCCCTCTCTCTCCTTCTCTCATTCTTCTATACATTATAAAGGAGGGGTATATTTTTAAAGGTTGGTTTTTTTTTCCTCCTCTGTCCCCCTCTCTTTCTTCCTTAGGGTAGAATGTGGAGTCTACTCATTCTCTCTTGGCTCTATAATGGCATTTTCTTGCCCCTTTCCCACTGATGATGTATGGTGTGAACTCTTGGAGCAATAAAATATGTTTCCTGATGCATTTTGTCCATCCTTTTTTGTTTTATTGTCTCTTCTCGCCTCTCATCATTGCAGGGTATACTATGCATACTTCTAGTGTCTATTGCAGGTTTTGGGAGCCGTGATTAATGCATTGAAGTGGTGTTCCATGTGAAATTTATCTCTTGTTTGTGGTGCATCTTTTCCACTCTCTCCTTTACTCCCCTCTCTCCACTTCAGGCATTGAGATTGTGAACAAGCAACATCCTTCTCTGGTGTATCACTATTTTAGTGTAGGATTTGTTTTCATGCACTCTCTCTCCCTGGTCCCTTGGAAGGTTAGATTAGGATTAGATAGTTTGTCTACACAAGAATAGCTTGTGACAGGTAGTTTAGGAGTAGGAACTATCCTTCTTTTGAGGTCCATCTCAAGTTTGTAAGCCCTAAATCCGAGAGATGGTCCAATGTTATACAATCACATCGAATGCCCCACTCATTCGAGACCATTTGAGGGTGCTTTGTGAGTTTACACTAATAGGAATCTAGGGTGTACTTGCATATGAAATAATTTTAGAATAAAAACTACATAGAACCATCTCAACAACATGGAAGAAAGAATCACATAACATTTAGTTAAGTAGCCAAAAATAAATGAGCTCCAAGTCACCAATCAAAGTAAAATCCAAGAAATATCAACAATCAAGGAAAGTGGCTAAGTAGCCACATTGCAATGTCTGAAAATTATCGCAAAATATAAATAAATAAAAGAGACTCATAGCTTCTCGGTCAAATCATAAAATAAGGTGTTGGTCCTTGATAAAATAACACAAGTTTACTAATATAAAACATAGAAATTAAACATCACAGTCACTTTGCATCCCTTCATGGCCGCCAATAGGTGTACTATACCTTGTGCTCCATTCTAATAATGCATGCGTAAAGCTGGATAAAATGCAAAACTAAGACCTAATATCAACTTACTCATACAGGATTAAGTTGCCAAAGCAACATTTAAACTAACTCGTCTAACCATTGAAGGAAAAAGAGGAGCTTTAGATGACTAACCCTCTTCTACTTTATTGTTCTCGACCCTTGAACACAATCACTAATGTCTAACAACAAGAATCACACCATACAATTTATAATTCCAACAAGGAAATGTGTCAAAGGGTTTATCACACCATACGACCAAAGCAAGTGTTAGGACTCATTAAACAACATATTAGCAAGGGAACTGAGTTCCTGATACACCAGAAGTTTGCAAGAATACCAAATTAATTTAACATTTTTTAGTTACGGCTTCGACAAAATGCCACTAGGCGAGTACAACAGTTCAAACAATTTTATTATCCTATTATTATTTTAATTACAGAGGTTCACATTTTGTTAACTGGTTTACGGGTTTCAAAGTTGGCCTAGGGTCCAAGGGTTGAACCGATGACTCTAATAATAAGTGTAATGCTCGCATTTTTACCACATAAATCCCCATGAAACCCGATAACAAACAGGAAAAATTATGGAATATTTTTTTTTGAAAGGTTATACGCCCGATCCGAGGATTTTAATTACATCCTGGATTATGAATTTTTATTATTATTTTTAAACAATTACAAGACAACGGAAAACAATTGACAACTAATTAAGATTGTCCCAATTTTCAAAATTAATATTACGTTTATAATCATTTACTAACAAGACTCCAAAATTTTATTTAAATAATCTTCATTAACTTTTTCAAAGCTTAACTCCACAAATCCCTTTTAGATTAATTTATTTAAGGACCCCTAATTAAATTTAAAATTTAATTAGGCAAGACCCAAAATCCTATAGCTCAAAGTCATGCATTTTAATATTTAGTTAATTTCTTAAAAGGTCAAGTGTGCACCACTTGTCCTAACTCCTTCAGCCCCATTTAACATTACACAAACATCTTTTATTTAAAATATTCCCACCTAAATACCCCATCACTTATGTAGGGTTCATTGTACACCCTTAGATCTAATATTTTCTAGCCCTTAGATCTAGGTTAAACTAAAGAAACCCTAGAAATCCTTATGGTTTCTCTTATATTCATTTTCCAAATCTAATATCTCATTTCTCTTGCTTTATTTTTCAGGTTAAGGAAGGGTGCAAGAAGATGGAGACATGGAAAGAATCTCAAGGTTAGGGGTGGATACACACAAGCAAACATTTGTGTGCATCCCTCTTCAAGAGTTTATTTTACACCTATTTATCATTTGTATTTTCTGATTTTAATTTTTTTCTTTCCATCCCTATTTGGGTTGTGGTTACTTACCCATTTCCTTTAGATTTAAACAAGAAATTTAATTGTATTGTCGGCCCGAAAATCACTCCCTGTAAATACACCATTCAAGTGTGTGAATCTAAAAGTGAATATATATCCTACCTTCGAATATGGCTCGGCCCTCTGTGGTCTAAACAGTGTTTCTCATACCGTATGTAGGTTTGAGCTATGCGCGCAAGTCACGGTCCGAGAAAGGTTGTTTAGACCACAGAGGGCCAAGCCATATTCGAAGGTAGGTTTGACAAGTTAGGGGGCCACACACACACACACACACACACACACACATATATGCGGGTTTGAGCTATGCACAGTCACGGTTTGAAAGGTTGTTTAGACCACAGAGGGTTGAGCCATATTCGAAGGTAGGTTTGAAAAGTTAGGGGAGGGCACCGACCCCACCCCTATCCTAACAAATAAAAGAAATGGGTTGGGGGTGGGTTCGACGCCTCACCCCAACCTCTTAATTAAAACATAACTTTACTCTCCTTGCCGCGGTCTATGGCTAGCAAACCAACTACGATGACCCCATTTAAATTTTTTGTAGTTTATTTTAAACGTATGAAAAAACCAAAACTTCCCCTTTAATAAAATTTAAAACCAAACCATAAGTGGCCAATAACCCAACCAATCCAATATTCTTTTATTTATATAAAAACACTATGGCCCACTTAACCGATTTCCAAGATTTTCAAGTGAATATTAATTTTAATATCCATTATATATATATATATATATATATATATATATATATATATATATAAAAGCTTAATATATGTATTTATATAATTTATTTGTGTATTTATTAATACATATTAATAACATGTAGATATTAATGTTTTCTAATAATACCTTTATAATGGTATTATAATTTTAGAAGTAACTCAATATAGGACATTAATATACTTGTATTGTATTTATTAATATGTGTTTTGCTAACCAATTAAGTTTTTCAATAATAAATGATGTTGCTACATCATGATGAAGAGTAAATTGTAATTATGAAATTTATATAGATGTAAATTTGTATGCACCCAAGTAATTCTAGTATAAACTTTATTTGCATCTATCGAGTTTGAACAATTTATCAATTTCAAAATTTATTTAACTAGCTACCTTAAGGTATGAATAGTTTGATTTGAACTTTTCTTTAAATGAAACTAATGCAACAAAGAGGAAATTACATTAATAAATCAATCATATCTAATCCTCTTTATACATCTAGTTGGGAAGGAAGATAAACCACTCTTAAATGAAATTTATTTCAATATTCAAGTAACCAAGGATTGTCAATAATGCCATTAATCAATATTTTTTTCCATCCAAGAGCACAAATTTTTAAACAATGAACTCCTAAACACAAATTTAGATTTGAGAGAACTTAATTTCTATTTACAAGATCATTGCAAGGTTCATATTCACATGAAGTAATGTAGATTACAATAAACCATTTCCAAGAATGAATGAGATTACATTCAATAACTATTGATACAATTTACAAGTAGTAGAATCATACTAGCACAAGCCACAACTCCACATGTATTTTCCCAACAAAAAAATTTCATCATGTTGGTGCTCAAAATAGTCTCACCCCATTTTGGCTTTACAATCCATTGATTTATGGCATACGCCACATTTTATTTCCCCATGTTGTGCCTAGGAAGTCTCTGCTTTCTCTTTGTTGCCATAATTAATCTATCCTAGGTCAAAGATCATGTATGGATCCAATATTTGTTTCCTTGTTTCTCTGTTTCTATGAAGAAGTTTTATTTGGGTGTAAAAACACGGGATTTGTCGTTCTTTCTATCTTTCAAAGTCGGGATTTTTGCCCTTGTCATTCTTTTCCCTAATACTTGAAGAAAAACAATTGGATATAACTCTAAGGAACGTATTTGAGCCTTGTAACAATCCTGAATTCTTTATCCTTGGAGAAAATTTCATCTCTGGGCTCAAATGGTCATTTTTATGCATTTTAAGGTTTAACGGACATTTCTCCTAGTCAAATTTGCATCTTCACATCAGCAGGGAACGTGGCCTCTTTTGGTTGGGTGCGGCTCAGTGGGTACTTTAAAAATCCTATGAAAAGCCTCAACCATAAATTTGTCCATGTGGAGGAATGACACTCGCTTGAAGATTTACTTTTTGTTTAGCCTTGGAGTAGCGCGAGAAGGACACATGGATATTTCTGCTTGCTTTTCCCAAACTTAGAAAAAAAATTATGCGGTTGGATACGGTTTGCTTTGGGATAAGGACACGTGTCAAGCCCATGCTCATTCAAATTCTTAAACTTGGGCACCATTTTGAAGAAGTGTCGAACGAAAATTAGAGGCCTCCGTTCACTTTGCATTTTTACTTGCACTTTTCAACACCAAAGGAGATTGCATCGAGATCTTGACATATGGCACCTTCCATTGAGCTTCAAGCCTTCAAACAATTTTTTTCGGGCCATGACACGTGGAGAGCCCAAACTCTTCCAAGGTCTCAAATTTTGGGGCCATCCCAAGATGCACCATTATGATGCATGGCAGTTTGAAAAGTCAGAAAGGGAAAGGAGGCGAACCATCGGGGTGACTTGGATTTTTCTCCCATGATATTCAAAATATTAAAACATCAAAATGGCCCATAAGCCCGATAGAGGAAATTTTAAAGCTTACTCTAGTCAACAGTGGAGGTGTGGACCTTCAGAGGAAAAATGTGAAATTTTCCGTTTGTGGGAAAAGGAGTTAAAAGTGAAAAAGGGAGCGTGGTGAAAAAGCCACATCGAGACTAGAAGTGGGAGGGCAGGGTGTGGGGAAAACTTGGAAATTTTTCCCTTTCCCAAAAAAGAGGTAAAATATCATAATTTGGCTGCGGTTCCTTTTGGACCCACCTCAGGACACGTGTCAGGCTCATTTATCAAGGGCGGAGGTGTTAAGCAAAATGAATTTTTTTCTATTTTTTCAAAAGGTTATAAAAATTCAAAAGGAACCCCGTGCCTATTTTAAAATTGAATCTTCCACGTGGATGGCCCTGTTTCAAACCGAGGATCAACGGTAGATGTGTGTCTAAATCTGATTTTCCCCTCATTTTTACTTAAAATCTCTTTAAAGTGTGAGTGTTTAATATTTCTTTGCATTTCCTACACGCCAAATCAAGAGGGGAGTTAATTTTGATATGTAAGTTTAGTGGGGGATATCTGGAGACGTCTTTCACCATTAAAATGATTTGGCTATTAGGCTCGATCTGATCTGCCAGTTTTCTTCTTAGGGGCACACAAGGAGCAAAATTTGATAGATTAGTGGTAGAAGTGGTTCGTGAATGGAAGGAATAGCGATTTTCCAGAGGAAGTAGTTAAATGTGGGAGATATTCGAAGATATTTTCCCCCGAGCACTGACAACTTGTTATAGATATGATTTTGGGAATCATGATCGTAATCGTGGCAAACACTTGTGACATTCAATGTCTTGATTTTTGGGGGGAAAATCTTTGGAGAATGTTATAAATTGCATGAGTTTATCATGTAAAGGGTTGGAGTGTTAGAGGTCAAAGAAAATTACCAAGAGGAAAATTTGACAAAACCTGTCTTGTGTACAACCATTGACAAGCTCGAGATTGTTCTAGAAACTTTCTCCTACTCTTGATAAATTTAATCAAACTTGAGTTATTCTATGTCATTTTGGTAAAAATGTATCTTTTTCATTTGTGAATGTCTACAAATAGTTTTCCTTGTTCCTATCGCAATGTTGTATTTAAATCTTCCTCAATTACACACATCTAAATCCTTGTGATAGTTTAGTGGCATCTACAATTTCATTTCTCAGAAGACCTTTCAGCTAGGAATGAGATAAACGATTTAAAATAAATTTTCTTTAATTTGTTGTGAGAGATTTTTGTAAGCCTCTGGGTGTACCTCAGGCATGATTGATCTTAGATTTTGATGTTTTATTGGGTCTTCTAACTCTATCCTTTGTGTTAGAATCTCATATATTGTGTGAAAAAGTGTTAATATGGACCTCCATTGAAGCACTTATTCTGGTTAAAGGAACATTTTAGCTATTATGAAGCATTCTATTGTCTAAGATTTTTCATTTTGAATTTTTTTGGAAATATTTGGAAAATCAAGTTCATTTTGCCTCACCTCCCACCAAAAATTCATTTGAAAAAACCAATCTTATCCATACTAACCCTTTTTGTCATGTGTGTATATAAATGTATGATTTTTATTACCAAAACATACAGAAACAATCAGGATTCCAAATGTCTTTGATAGCCTGAACCTTGCTTAGAGAATATCTCTACTATCTAGAGAGATAGCTCGTGAGAGTTAGAATTTGTTGCATTGATCATATTTTCTTCAGTGTCTCCTTAAAAACTTCATTGGGAAGGATATCTCCATCTCCTCCACAAACAATAGGCTACAAAAGGGTTCTCTTACCTTGGTTGAAAGGCACCACCTAAAATAGTGAGGATAGATCAAATCCTTTTAAGGTGCCACCGAGCTCCTTTCAAATCTTGAGTGCTGAAAAGTCGGATAGAATACTTCCCATTACAAAATGACATATATAATCATCTATCTACCTCTAAGTGTCCTATCAAATCCATGATCTTTGCATGGCCTTTGAAGGAAGTTAAATTTGGGTACCAACACACTTTTAGCACCGTTGTCGGGAACTATAGTTCATACTCGGAACTTGGTGCTGTATGTAACTATCCTAATCTCTACAAGTATTTGCACTAGCATTCACGATAAATTTTTGTAAAGGAAGGTCGAGATATTTTCATTTCCAGTTTCTAGTCTTGTGAGATGTTTGACATATCATATTTTAGTGCATTTGCACAACTAAGGGGAAATCCTTAGTTGCGACTCCCTATTGATTTGGTTTTGATAAGGACCAAGTGTCTCATTTGTAAAATTGGAAGGAGGAATATCTTTCTTCTCTAAGGATCATTCTAGGACACTATTTACAAAGCTAGGAAAATCAAAGTCGAGAAGGAAGAAAATCCTGGAGAGTTGTTGGAGATCAATAGTCAATAAGAGGAATCCCCATTCATGAGATTGATTGGCCTATCATTGAAGACCGCCATTCAAGTGATTCGAATTAGGTGGCCTCTTTTTGGAGTTGAATTCTCTAACTAGAGAAGGGCCTTCATTTAATTTTGAAAAGTTTGTTTCTCATTACGCCCTATTTTTTCAGAAGTTGGTGGGGATTTCTAAGAAACAAGGCCTTTAGAGGGTATCCATTTTGAAAGCTATACTCCTATATTTCTAAGACCGCTTTGCCCTTTATCAATTTGTTTCTCCCCAAGATCAACTCCTCGAATCAATAGGGATCATCCCCACCCAGACATCCATTTTTGTAAACACCTTTTGACCTGTAAATTTTGTGGGAATGGTTGGTTATCCAAACACAGTAACTCAATATGTAAGGAAGAGACTACCAAATTTCCAGGAAACAATGCTATAACTAGTGATCAACATTTAAAGTTTTTTATCAACATGATGGAAGAATTTGACATTGAACATGAAGATGTATACATCAAATTGTTTGTTCACACTTTAGAATAGGATGTAAGGGACTGGTATTAAGTATTGCCAGGATAACTCTATGGATTCTTGGACTAAGATGAACATTGCCTTTAGATTGCAGTATGGTGATAGAATCGATGCTAGGTTTCTTCTATCATAATTTTAAAATATCAAGAAGAATCCAAATGAGTCAGTACATGATTTCAAGACAAGGTTCAATAATAATTTGAGAAGATTTTTGTTAACTTGAGACCATGTGATGAGTCATGTTTGATCAAATATTCTAATGCATTTGATAAAAAGGTTACATACTACTTGAGGGACAAGAACCCTACCAATTTGAGGCAGGCCTTCACCATGGCTCTACAAATAGAAAATAACATCAAGGAAATTGGAAAACCTCCTAAAAGGGATGGTGTGAAATTTATTAATCCATAAAAGCCTCAAACAAGTAAGGTTGCTGGTTTGGAAGAAGTTGTGAAGACTTTGATAGGGGCTATGAAATAAATTTCATACAAACTAGCCCGGGCTGAGAAATGAATTGGGTAGAGTTCACAAGGTCATCACACACAGCAAGGCCAAGACATATTTACAAATCATCAAAGATCTAATGACGAAGGAAGGGACTAATTGTATTTGGAAATATGAATCCCAAGGCAGGGAAAACGCAATTGGTGCCTTATCCTTTGGCTACCATAGTTGCTATTGTGGAGGAGACATATGTCATTAATTGGTGTGACAGATGTTTCATGCCACATGCTCCATGTGAGGAAGATAAAAAAGAAGAATAAGAAGTTGATGATGATAATGGTGATGATGTCTATATTGTGGGTTGCTCCACGAGCTCACAACAAGAGGAAACTTCAACCGAGGTGATAAGTGCTTGAAATTGCTGCTAATTTTTGGATTGCATCCACCTAGGGTACCTATTCTTCCTTCCTTTCATACTTTAGAACTAGATGTTGTACAAGATTTTGAATTTCCAAATAATGATTTGAATATTTAAGGGCTTTAATGATAAATAAGTATGATGGGGGAATCCCATCGAGGAAGATAGACAATTATTAATGAATGATGTTGTTGCTCAAGAGAAGGAATATAACACAAGAAGTAAGGTTGTTAAAGCAACAGGGCCTCGAGTCAATCCAAAGACTCCCTTACTTTCAAACATTCCTAAAGAGGCTCCTAAGAAAGATGTATTTTCCAAAATCCTTGTATTTCCAAAAAAAAATCATACCCCTCCTCATGTCAAAACTTTCAAAGACCCTATGTCCTCTAATGAGTGTGTCAACATTCCTTCCAATACCACCCTGCCAAATTCTATCCCTTATGATATTGCCAAATTCTTGAGTTAGATCAAGATTTCAGTTCCAATTGTTGAGTTTCTTAGGATTCCTAAGCAAAAAAAAGAGATCATTTGAATACTTGGGATTGAGAGAAGAAAAGTCGTGTTAGGCACAAATGTAAATATTGTGGAGACTCCTCCAATCATTGAAGAGTTAGAGACACCACAAATGTTGGAGGAACTAAGTGAACCCCGAGGTTTATTTGGGGACATCCTTGGTGGAATCTTAGCTGAATGTGGATCGATTATTCACCACTTTGATCATTAAGGAAAAGCTCATTTTGCACAACTATATTTTTGACCCGGGCGTCATGCAATGTCATGCCTTTGGAATTCATGAATGAGCTGAATACTAAAGTGACAACACCATATGGGAAGAGAACTGCCATGGACTCCAGAGAAGTTCCAAAGTAGTGGGATGTGTGAAGGGTTTGGTGGTGTAACTTGCAGCTTACATGAGGTAAAAATTTAAATCTTGATGTTGTCATTGTTGATTGCCCAACCAAGTGGGGTATGTTGCTATCTAAAAAAAAATGGGCTGCAAGTGTTGGTGGGATTTTCCAAATGGATATGTCCTATGCCACTATTCCAATTGAAGGCAGCCTTGTCAAGTTGTATAGGGAAAAGAATATGTTGCACCTTATTGAGGATCTCAACAATGCATCCTATGAAGTATTCTACACAAATGTTTATGTTGATAACTTTGTAGGATTATTTAATGGAAAGGAGCACAAGATTGAAGAATTCAGGTGTTTTGAACAAGAGGGCTCTCCTTGGACTTTATTGCTTGATGGAGCTTGCTCTAAGTTTGGAAATGGTATTGGTGTTGTTCTTCTTTGTCTAGGTCAGGAAAAGTTGGTTTTTTACTTCAAACTCAACTTTGAGTGTACTAACAACATTGTTGAGTATGAGGTACTGTTGTTAGGTTTAAGAGTTGCTTGAAAATATGGTGTGAAAGACATCATTGTAAAAGGAAAATCAGAATTAATTGTAAAACAACTCAAAAAACTTTATGCCACAAAGAATCGAGTGAATGAAACAATACAAACATAGAGTTTGGGATTTCATTGAGATGTTTGATTCATTCAACATTGTGCATCATGAGAGGAATTTCAATGACTTGGCGAAAAAATTACAAGTGTTGGGGTCTCGGTTTTACAATTATACAATGTCCCCATATTGTGAATATGATGTTGAGGTATTGACAAGACCGTCATCACACCGACAATATTAAACACTTGGCAAAAATTTTATGATGACACCAGATCAAAAGAATTTTACGTAACAAGGAGAGTTTTCTAATCAATGCATTGATTGGGAACCAATGGTGTGTACACAGAGGAAAGGAAACCTTTTTGGTAAGGGCATCATTCGGCTAAAGACTAATACCATTCCTAGAGGGATGGTTTCTCTTAAATCAAATTTTGATAATGTTGATTACATTATTAATAGACATATAGAAGCATCGAGGGATGTTAAGGAGCATGATCTTGGTACAAAGGAGAAACCAAGGAAATTTTGGTTAACCAATAATCTTAGCAAAGAAGAGAAGCGATCATACATCTAATTGTTGAAAAAATACCAAGATTGCATGGCTTGGATTTATTTTGAATTAAAAGCATACCAAGAGGACTTGCTTCAACATGATATTCCCTTAGAGTCTAATGCAAAGCCATTCAGGTAGAAATAGAGGCCAATCAATCCACTCTTATCTCTCAAAATGCAAGAAGAATTGAAGAAACTGAGAGATGGAGGGATTATTCAGCCCACAAGGTATTCTTCTTGGGTTGCAAACCTAGTACCAGTTAGAAAGAAAAATGGTGACATCAGGTTATGTGTGGACTTCAGGAATCTAAACAAAGCATCAATGAAGGATAATTATCCTTTACCAAATATGGAGAACATGTTGTAGTTAGTGATTGGTTCTAAGTTTCTTTCCACCTTAGATGGTTTCTCTGGTTATAACCAAGTTGTGGTGAAGGAATCAGAAAGGATCAAGATAGCCTTTACTACTCCTTGGGGGACTTATGTATATGTCAGGATGCCCTTTGGTCTGATGAATGCTAGAGCCACCTTTCAAAGAGAAATGGATGTTTATTTTTTTGGTTACATCAATGAGTTTATTATTGTTTACCAAGATGATGTAACCGTGTTTTCAGAAATAGAAGTGATCACTTGCTTTGAACTTTGAGAGGATCTTGATAAGATGTAGAGAATATGTCATCTCACTCAATATAAAGAAGTGCCATTTTGGAGTGCAAAAGGAAAATTTTCTTTATCACATTGTGTCACGGGAAGGCGTGATGATTGATCCGAGAAAGGGTAGAGGCCATCAGCCCAAGTCCCTATTCCAAGAACCAAGAAAGGAATTCAGTCCTTCTTTGGGAAGATAAACTTCATTAGGAGATTCAAATCAAACTTTCTTTGAGTTGACCATTCTAATCACTTCCATTCGAAGAAAGACCAGGTCATCAAATGGGAGGAGAATGCCATCCATGCTTTCAATGGGATTAAGGAGGAATTAAAGCATGCCCCTGTTTTAGCAGCTCCAAACTATAAGAAACCTTTCCAACTATTTTCCTTTTCTTCAGAGAACACTATTGCTTCTGTCCTACTACAAAAGGATGATGAGGGGCTGAGAGGCCAATTTCCTTCTTCAGTAAGGCCTTAAAGGGAGCTTAGATGAAGTACACTATTATGGAGAAGCAGGCATTTTCCTTTGTAAAACCAACAAAGGTTTTTAGGCCTTAAATTCTAAGTTCTAAAGTAGTTGCTTATGTTCCCCACACCATGGTGAAGGACATCTTCTCAGAGATGGAAGTCTCAAGAAAAAGATGTAGGTGGGTGAACAAGTTGCAAGCATATGATATGGATATCCAAACCACGAAGTTGGTGAGAGGTTTAGGCTTAGCTAAGCTTATGGCTGAAAGTAACTTGCAAACTATTGAGGTAAATTAGGTAGATGAGGAAAGGGCAAGTGTTTTTGAAAGGTTGATGAGTTCTGAGTGGTATAAAGATGTAATTTTTTTATCTCAGACACTTATATTGCCCTGAGTATTTAAGTAAGAACCAGAAAAGATATCTTAAGTTGGCTTCCTAGAAATATATCATTACTTATTATGGGTTAGCTTGGAAAAACCCAGAGGGAGTCCTCTTATGGTGCATTACTGAAGATGAAGCTGCCAAGATAATTATTGATCTCCATTGAGGAGTTTGCGGGGCCCATTTTGCTGCAAGAGTCATAACACACAAGATCTCAAGGGTTGGTTATTGGTGTCCAACTCTCTTCAAGGATTCAACCTTTTTGGTTAGAAGATGTGAGAGTTGCCAACATTTCTCTAGAAAACGAAAGCTTCGGTGTCCCTACCTTTGTAACTTGTATCAATTGAAGCTCCATTCAAGCAATGGGAATGGATTTCGTTGGTGAGATTTCAAACCCTTTAGGTCTTTGCCATAAGTGGATTCTTGTAGCCACTTATTAATTTACTAAATGGGTGGAGGAAATCCCCACCAAGAAGGCAACACAAAAAGCTGTCATGGATTTCATGTTGAATCACATCATTTGCAGATTTGGAGTGCCAATTAAAATTGTAGCCGACAATTCCAAGAGTTTCAAGGCTAAACCTATGGTGGAAATGTGTAAGGAGTATGGGATCAACTTGACATATGCCTCTAACTACAATCCCCAAGGAAATGGAAAAGCTGAGTCCAGTAATAAAAATTTGCTAAATATTATTAGAAGAACCTTGGAGCTAAGTAAGAGAAAGTGGCGTGAACCGTTGAAGTTTGTTGTTTGGGCAGATAGGATCACTGTCAAGCGAGTTACTAGAAAGATTCCATTTGAGTTGGAATATGAGACTCAAGCCCTACTGCCCCTTCATATGCAATTATCCTCATATCAGTTTATTCAACAGTTGGAAGATCAAGAGCTTAGTTCTTATGATGCTCGCATTAACTAGATTGTTGAGCTTAATGAAGAGAGGAGGGCATCCCACTAGAGGCATGTAAGGTTCAAAGCAAGGCTGAAGAAGTTATTTGATAAGAAGGTCACTCCCAAAGCTTTCAATGTTGGAGATCTTGTGCTAGTATGGGATAGCAAGCATGAAGATAATGGCAATCATGGAAAATTTGACTTAGTATGGATGGGCCCTTACTCCATTGATATTAGGATTTGTGATTATACCTTCTTCTTGAAGTATTTGGATGGTGAATTGCTTGATTTTCCTATTAATGGCAGGCATTTGAAGCATTTCTTGGATTGATTCCCTTGAATCAAGCTAAAAATATCTTGTACAGTGTATAGTTTGTTGTTTGTTTCCTATTTTATGTGTTTTTGCCCGTTCTGGTCCTTGGTGACCTATTTTTGCTGGTTTCTCTATTTTTTTTTTGGGAGATGGCTCTATTTTTCTACTATGCAAAATGACTCCATTACCTAATGTATATTTTTGGCACTTGTTCTACCTTTGTTCTTGTGGCACTCATAGGGAGTGCCCATCCTCGAGTCGAGCCAATGTTGGTGCTCAAAATAGTCTCACCCCATTTTTCCTTTACAATCCATTGATTTATGGCCTATGCCACATATTATTTCCTTGTGTTGTGCTGGTAAGTCTCTACTTTCTCTTTGTTGCCATAATTAATCTGTCTTGGGTTGAATATCACGTATGGATCCAATATTTGTTTCCTTGTTTCTCTGTTTCTCTGAAGAAGTCTGTATTTGGGTGTAAAAACTCGGGCTTTCCCATTCTTTCCATCTTTGACAGTCAGGATTTTCTACTCTTGTCATTTTTTCCCCTAATACTTAAAGAAAAATGAATGGATGTAACTTTGAGGAATGCATTTGAGCCTTATAACAATCCTGAATTCTTTATCCTTGGAGAAAATTTCATCTCCGGGATCAAATGGTCATTTTTTTGCATTTTGCGGTTTGACAGGCGTTTCTCCCAGTCAAATTTGCATCTTCACATCAATATGGAATGTGGCCTCTTTTGGTTGGATGCGGCTCAGCTTGGTAGTTCAAAAATCCTATGAAAAGCCTCAACTTAAAATTTGTCCACATGGAGGAACGACGCTTGTTTGAATATTTACTTTTTGGTTTGGGCTTGGAGTAGCACTGGGAGGACATGTGGAGGTTTCTGCTACTTTTCCTGGACTTAGACAATTTTTTATGCAGCTGGATACAATTTGGCAGGACAGGGACATGTGGTGAACCTGGGCTCATTCAGAGTCTTAAACTTGGGAACCATTTTGAAGAAGCGCCAGGAGGACACTAGGAGGCCTCCGCTCACTTTGCATTTTTGTTTGGAATTTTCAATGGCCAAAGGAGATTGCCTTAGATCCGAAACATGGACCCTTTATTTGAGATTCAAGCCTTAAAAAAAAAAATTATGGGACATGACACGTGGTGAGCCCACACTCTTCCAAGGTCTCAAATTTTGTGGACCATCTCAAGATATTCCATTATGACGTGTGGCAGTTTGAAAAGTTAGAAGGGGCAAGGAGGTAGACCATCGGGGTGACTTAGATTTTTACCCGCCTAATATTTAAAAGATAAATACATTAAAATGACCCGCAAACCTGATAGAGGAAAGGTCAAAACTTGCTCCAGTCAACGGTGGAGGTGTGGACCTTCGGAGGAAATATTAGAAATTTTCCCTTTGTGGGAAAACTAGTTAAAAGTGAAAAAGGGAGTGTGGTTCCACTTTGAGATCCACATCGAGATACTAGAAGTGGAAGGGTGGAGCTGCTGGGGAAACTTGGAAATTTTTCCCTTTCCCAAAAAATAGGTACAATATCAGAATTTGGCTGCGGTTCCTTTGGCACCCACCTCAGGACACATGTCAAGCTCATTTCTCAAGGGCAGAGAGTGCGGAGAAAAATGGAATTTTTTCCATTTTTTTCAAAAGGTTGTAAAATTCAAAAAAGACCCTCGGGCCTATTTTAAAATTGAATCTTCCATGTGGACGACCAAAATTCAAACTAAGGATAAACGGTAGTTGTGTGTACGAATATGATTTTCTCCCCATATTTTGAAAATCTCACGGAAGTGAGAGTCTTCATGATTTCTTGGTATTTCCTACATGCCAAATAGAGATGGGAGTTAATTTTGATATATAAGTTTGGTGGGGAGATATGGAGACGTCTTTATTTGTTAAAATGATTTGGTTATTGGGCTCGATCGATCTTTCGCTTTTTTCCTCTTCGGGGCATGAAGAAGCCATATTTGATAGATTAGGGGTGGAAATGGTTGGCGAAGGGAAGGAATAATGATTTTCGAGAGGAAGGAGTTGAATGCGGGAGATATTCGAAGAGATTTTCCCGAGCACCTAGTGTCTTTTTATAGATCTGATTTTGGAAATCACGATCATAATCATGGTAAGCAACTTGGTGGAACTCGATGTCTGTATTTTTGGGGGAAAATCTCTAGAAAATTTTGTAAATTGCATGATTTTATCGTGCAAAGGGTTCAAGTTTTAGAGGTCGAAGAAAATTCCCAAGAGGAAAAGTTAACAAAAACTGTCTTTTAAGAAGCCATCTGAAAATCCTGTATATCTCTTTTGTTTTAAATTTGATCATGTCAAGGTGGTTACAAGTTTACAACCATTGGAAAGCTCTAAGATTGTTCTAGAAACTTTCCCTGCTAATAAATTTAATCAAACTTGAGTTATTTTGTCATTTTTGGGCAAAATGTATCTTTTCATTGTGTGAATGTCTTCCAACTATTTTTCCTTCTTCCTATCACAATATTGTATTAAAATATTCCTTAGTTACACATATCTCAATCCTTGTGATAGTTTAGTGGCATCTGCAATTTCATTTCTTAGAAGATCTTTCAAGCTGGGAACAAGATAAACGATTTAAAATCACGTTTCTTTCATTTGTTGACAAATATTATTTGTTAGCCTCTGGGTGTACATTAGGCATGATTGATCTTAGATTTTAATGTTTTATTGGGTCTTATAACTCAAGAATTTGTGTTAGAATCTCATAGATTATGTGAAAAAGTGCTAATTTGGGCCTCCATTGAAGCACATATTCTGGTTAAAGGAACATTTTAGCTATTTTGAAGCATTCTGTTGTCTAAGATTTTTCATTTTGTAAAAAATTTCAAAGATCGGGAAAATCAAGTTCATTCGCCTCACCTCCCACCAAAAATTCATTTAAAACAACCAATCTTACCCATACTACCCTTATTTGTCATGTGTGTATATAAATGTATTATTTTTACTACCAAAACATGTAGACACAATCAGGATTTCAAATGTCTTTAATATCCTAAACTTTACCTAGAGAATATCTCCACTATCTAGAGTGATAACTCGTGATAGTTAGATTTTGTTGCATTGATCATATTTTCTTAAGGGTCTCTTTAAAAACTTCATCAAGAAGGCTATCTCCATCTCCTCCACAATCAACAGGCTATAAAAGGGTTCTATTACCTTGGTTGAAAGCCACAACCTAAAATAGTGAGGATAGTCTAAATCCTCTTAAGGTACTACCCACTCCTTTCAAAGCTTGAGTGCTAAAAAGTGAGATAGACTGCTTCCCTAGATACAAAATGACATACATAGTCTTCTATCTACCTCTGGGTGTTCTTTCAAATCCATGATGCTTCTTGGCCTTGAAGGAAGTTAAATTTGGGTACCAACACATCCTTTGAGTACACCATATTCATCAATTCAAGCACACAACAAAATGGGGGAGTAGGCAACACTCCCTGCCCAACCAAGATATTGAACGAGGGAGAGAAGCCTTCTTCCCCATTGGCCCCAAGCCCTAACAAGGAAGAAATGATGGATATTTAGACAACCATGGAAACTCAAAAATGGCTTCCACATACACATTCAATCAATACATTCAAAGAATAAACACCATACCAATTTTATCACAAGACAACAAATATCAAAATACAAAGGCTTCATACTAAAGCCATGGAGGAGAAAGGAACATGGGGGTTCTTCTTATTCCTCCCAAGGGCTTGGGTGTCCACCTATGATCCTCCAAAAATTCCATCACAATACACACAACACTCTTATGCCTCCCTCCAAGAAGATACACCCATCCTATGCTTCCCTTGAGAAATAAACCCACTCTTATTCCTCCCTCAATATAATAACAAGATAAGTACATAACATATTTATCAACAAGGTGGACATCCCAACCCAAACCCCTCCTAAAATCCCAAAAACATTTCTCTTATGTCTCCCTCAAGTTTTTTTAACCCTCATTTCCATTTCTCCCACAATCTAAGAGTCAAGTCTATTTCCAACAAGCATAACCAATGTAACAATCAACATCTACATATAAGTTAAATAACAAGGTAAAAACAAAGGTTGAGATCTACCTCACAAACGAAGAGTATAAACACATAACAAGCTCCACGCCTTCCAAAATCCTAAGAAACCACCATCCATTCCAAGCTCCATTCTCAAACAAGCTCTCCCAATTTACAAGCATTCCCAAAACAAATGAGCAAGTAACCCCTAAAACAATAATTAAACATACATATAAAGGAAATAGAAGAGGAGGATGAGGTGGCTCCATGTAGGATGCCACATCACTCATCCTCAACTCCACATCACAAGTCAAAACTCAACCCCAAGGCATAATAAATGGGTGGTTGAGAGGTATGAAAACCCTCTTACACACACCACTTCAACCCACACCCCAAAGGACAAAATTTAAGAGACAAGAAGCAAAGTGCAAATAAAATATAACCTTTTACTTTAAAAAACACTAAATGTGGTATATTTTTGAGCCCCCAACCCATAGGTAGGGTTGGTATAATAATTTAAGAGGTGTGAGATAAGTTTGACTTGACCCACAAGCCCCCAAAATTGGCCCTTAAGGCCAAATCCGAATTTCTAAGGAGAGGTAAAGTGTACAACACTGAAGATCACATACTCAACTTAAAACACATAAACCAAAGAACCATCTAATCTAATAAATTACTTATTTTTCGCCTCCATAATTAAATTTACTAACATGATTAATTTACCTAATTAAGACACATTAATCAATAAAGATAAAAGGGAATTTCATCACCATAAAATCAGATACACTCAAATTAATTAAAGGAAATTAAAAGAGAAACACACAAACCCCTTGGTCACAGTTGGAGGTAATCCCCCCATGGGGACCCCCAATAACAAAAAGACAAACACACAACATAACACAAGTTACCATGGTGACTAGTTGCCAATACCCCACATTCCTTTGTTGTTGGTCTCCTACCCCCGTAGTTTATTATTGTGAAATAATTACCTGTAAAAATCACACAATACCTTTCTGGCCTCATGGCCATATTAGTGATATCGAACTAATAAAAATTCTTATATCTACATATCAATTTCAACGTCAAATATCATAACTACTATTGCTAAGACCAAGTGATTCAACAATTACTCTCAATTTCCAACATTTTGATTCCGCTAATACATCAGTTTGCAATTACGATCATAAACCAACTAAATCATCTAACTTAAGCAATACTTTCACTTGTTCACAATTTTGCCAATTCTCCAACATCAAAGGAATCACAAAATAACTTTGAACATCATAATAAAAATCAATACAAAAATAATTCAAAATATAAACATATATCTAAACTAACAACACATCATTTTCTTCCATACTGAAAGTCTATCAAAAGTTAATCAGTTCGATTAGAGATTTCTATCCTTCAATTTACATATCACAATGTGTTACTATCATCTATCTATTTCTATTTACATGTACAATGTGCAATGATGTCTATGTGTTCAATCACAGTGTTAGATTAAATATAACAAAATAATATCGAAGAGTAATGATATCATAATCAATTTATAACAATGCAACCATTCTAGCTAGTTGTCTTATTCTTAAATGCCCCATAGGTCCAAAGTACAACAGATAATCAAAGTAATAATAATAACCAAAGCAAAATAGAAACTCGATGTCACGCACCTTTTATTTGCATGCCAAACGAGAATACAGTTGTCAAGTCTACAATTATAAAACATTCGGAAAAGATAATAATGCTTCATTTAGTGTTGAAGAGAAGTGGGCATTACATCTTGCTCTTGTTACAGCTATGTGTCAACTATCTTTTCTCTCTTAAAACAATATGTTTACCGCTCTTTTTCCAATAGACTTCTTAGCCTAAAGAATGTTGCCTAAACAATTTATGCATTCCTTAAAGAATAAGAAATTTGTAGTGATGACACTAACATTATTATTATTTACTCGTATGTTCTTCATCACTCATCATTTTCATTTAAAATAGTTAAATTTAATATTTTAGAAATGACATAAATATTTTTATGTGTTTCATGATATGGTAGTTGTGACCTAACATATTCAGTTGAAATAATGAAGAAAATTTCTAGGAATGATATTAGAAATATTGTGTGTTTAGTGATAGTATTCCCATCCTACAATGTTCTTTATTAATTTATGGACATAAACAACCTTAAACCTTATCTTTTGAAAAAGGTAAAAAATATATAGAAGAAACAAAATAAAATATGAAACATGAAAATTCAAATATATATAATGGAAGATGGTATTATGCAATAGAATTAGATAAGGTGACAAAAATAAAGTATATAGAGATGGAATAAGTAACTTATTTAATTTTTTAATAACAAGATCTATGAAATGGATGGAACTAGTTAGCTGTTTACAATTGATCCTAAATAAATTTTTTTATTCTTTGGATATGCGTATTATGTTATATAGATAGAAATAGTCAGAATAATATTACTCATAAAGGAATACATAATGAATGATGTATTAGTTCATGCTTATGTAGAGGCCATTATTCTAGTGTATCATAAACATATTTTGAATGGTAAGAATATATTTACATTCATATGACACTCGGCTTGGTTCACCTTTATAGCAAAGTTTCATTATTTTCCTTATCATTTTTTCCTTACAAGATACTAATTTAATAATGTCGTGAAATCATTTGGAGTAGCTTTTGAAATAGACCTCTTTATCTCTAGATGTTATTATCTAATTTCAGTCTCACATTTGGCCAAATATCCCATATAATGTTTGACATATGGGAATAATAAATAGGCGATTTATATAAACCACACTACCTTCATGTATTTTATATTTCCTAATCTAAGGGATAGTTCTTTCAATTTTGTGATGATATTGACATATGAATCACTTGCACATTGAGATTTCCATAAATCTAATGTCACCTAATGGTGTACTTACTACCATTTTCCCAAATATCCACTAAATGCATCAGTTTACTAAATTTTAATAAACTATAAAATAACTAAATAAAATAAACACTTTTTAAAGTATATTTGTATGTATTTGTTTCCTCATTATATTCTATTCATATACACGTTCATCCCTTATCATCAAATTTTATTCTAAATTCATTAGGGACATGTGCATAAGCCAAACATTAAAATTATCTCATCTTAGCCAAATTGTTCTTTTTTCCATTATATACTTCGTATTGAATCAAATTCTTAACATTATTGTTTATAAACCTATTCATTATATAGAGTACAAGTTCTACAAATTTTTATAAATAATCATTTACTAAATACACGACCTTTAAGATGTTCCCAACATATTCCATGATTATTCTATTCATACTTCATTCAAAATTGTTATCTTGAGGTGTATAACAAAAAAATAGTCACTCTCTAATGCCAATTCCCAAGGGAATATTTAACAAATAATTAGAAATATACTTGCCAATTCTCTCTCTTATGATAAATTTTATATATTTTTACTTTTCTTATCAACGACGGCTTTAAATAGGTGATCATAAGGAAATATTTTAAAAATAATTAGAAATCTAGTTGCGACTCTCTATTATGATAAATTTTATATAGTTCTTACTTTTCTTCTCAACGGGGCTTTAAATGGGTGATACACTCCATTAAATATCATATTTGTGGTTTAGAAAGTATACATATGTATTCCTCTGTAATTATAGAAGAATGCTACAAAATATGTTCATTATACAATATTGGAAGGTGAGTGAATTTTTCCACACAAACCATAGTAAACAATATATAATGGTGCTCTCTCCTTAATAGAATTTTCCACTAGGAAATATTTTCTATTTTATTTTCCCAATATAAACCTTTCACACACTTTTTGTGCTTTTCATGAGTGATATGATTTTGACGATGCTTATATTTTACAATCTGTTCATAGCTCCATAATCTAGGCACCTAAACTAAAAATGATATATCCATTTTCATCCATTATATCCTATAAAAGGTTGCATGCAGTACTACTTTAGTACAATATCGAGTATAATTGTTTTATTAAAATTCTATAAAAAATTACACTTGAGGTGGTAGTTCTTGAGTGATATCTCTCGGGAATGCATGTGGAACTATGAAAGGTATAACTTGTAATGGTTCAATCATTTCATTTTTCCTTATTTTTATTTACTTACTTATGCTATTGGTGATGGGGATCTTAAGAAAATTCTACCCTCAAATTTGGTTCCAACTCCAAATGCAATATTCTATTGTTATTCATTAAAAATTTTACTATTATCTTACAATCTATTGTTGTTCATTTAAGATTTGTCTAGTATCTAACTTCTTGGAAGCTGTTCCAAAATTACACATTCCTTGTTTTTGAAAACAAATATCTATTCATGCTATAAAAATTTCCTTATTCTCACCAAAACAATTTGGCCTTGAACATAGTATATATTTGGAATATTTTTCTCCACCTACTTAGTTAAAATTTTAACATTCCCTTTACCCATGATTGAAACTCTATTATTATTCCTAAAGGAACATACAATTTAACTAACTTATTCACTTATTAAATTTATCCAAATATAAGAAAATAATTGATTAAATCAATCCAAATAGTCTATTAACCAAATGTCAAATCAAATAAACAATTATAATATGCATCAATTCGATCCAAACATTTTTAATGTTGTTGAAATCAAACACTAGTTTCACTAAACAATGATGACCGCACAAAATTCATTAGGTGAAAATTTTCTAGAAAACTTGATGACATGTCAATAAATATCACCATGATAGAAAGTTAAAATACAAATAAAAGGATCAATGAAACTTTTACCAATTTCCTTCACTTTTGGAGAGGAATCATAAATTAATTTCTTTGGTCAATACCCCAAAAAAGGTTTATATAAATTTTCATAAAAAATCTTAGTTTGGAACTGTCTTTCCAAAGGAAAAATTATTTTCTAAACAAATTTTAAGAATTAATCGAAAAAAACTATGCTTGAAATATATTTTATTATAAATACTTTATCAAATTTCCTTCGAACACTCAATCACAAAACAATAGCAATGATCAAAAAAATCATGTAATCATCTTTCCTAGTCAAAATACAACTCCATGTGTAGTGGAAATAAGATAATTCATACATATTGGAGAAAGTATCACTATCATCCTCCATCACACGAGAAGAAGCTAAAATGGTAACCTATCCACTAGTAAAACCCTTGCGAAAAGGAGAACTAAAAACTATGTAATATAAAGGTTCATTATATTGTCAATAACATTGCATTACCAGGCATGCTACTAATCATTATTCAAAAATATATCATTATGTATAAGAATCAGTTGATGATGGAGATAATGAATTAGAAATAAAAAATCAAATTATCAAAATTAAAAACATGCCACCTACACCAACATGTAATGAAGAGTTGAACATTGTCCTAAATTATTTACATGATAAAACTCAAAGAGATCAAGATGAAAAGGGTACAAGATCTATAAACCAATCCCAATCAATCTCTTCTTTGGATCCTCTTTCGTTAATTCAATAAAAATTTGAATACATTTCTGATAAATCTATTTAAACATCAAATGAGAACTTGAAAATGATATAATATTACTTTCTAACACAGGATACTAATGAAAAATATAAAGAAAAGAGTCAATCATCAACCATTGTTAATATTGATTCAACCCTTTCATTGCTAGATTCTATAGTGACATCCCTAATAATATTGTAGAGACACAACAAAAACAATTTTGATACTTAAAACAATGCAACCTTTGATGACCATAATACCTCAAAAAATCAATCTTAAATTTAATAATTTTTCACAAAAGTTATCCAATTCAGAGGATTCTTATGTTTTACATAACACTATTAAATAGTCAATGGTGATACCTGTGTGTAAATACATCCATATGGGTGTGTGCCACAAATAACATATTCCTATGGGTATATTCACACAACCATTTTGAGATTTAATTTCAAATCTATCATCAAAAAAATTAATCCAATTCCTAAAAGGAGAAACATTGAATATTTTCTCTCTACAACCGACAAGATTCCTAGGATGCCTATATATGGATCAATCCTTCACTCCCAGCATCATCCCATTCACGGATGAAGGATGTATTGATGTAAAGAAAATTTTAAAATGTAAATCAAATATATTTTCTATTCCACCTATGTTGGAAATCATTCACAAATTTATTAGTGAATATGTATCCCAAAATATTCCTTGCATTGAAAAAATCCATTAACATCACATAGGTTTTTTAATATCATCAAAAAATTATCCAATCACATACCCATTAAATTGGATATCCTCCATGCATATCTCGTTCAAGAAAAATAAAATTCTCTTCCGTAGACTTGAATCTCATCCATTCAAGTCCTGTAAATCCAACAAATGTTATTTCAAACATGGTTCTGAATGGACTTGGACTCATAGGAAATACAATGTTTGTCCTTTTAGAATTTTTAGTCATATGACATATGCACATGTTGTGTATGATGAGATAAGGAACAAGTTAAATAAAAAAGGAGAAAAGTTAATATTCGTTAGATACCCTATGTTTATACAAGTGCATATACTTGAACTCACGGTGTGATTGGATAACATGGGTACTATCTCCAAGTTGTGGGACTCGCTACTTGAGATAGACCTCCAGAGAAAGCTAGTTCTTGCTCCTAAACTACCTGCCACAATCTACTCTAATGCAAGGGAAAATAACTATTCTAATTTAAATTTCCAAGGGACCAAGGAGAGAGAATGCATAAAATGAAATCCTACACTAAAGCGGTGATACACCAGAAAAGGAGGGTGTGAGAGTAGTCTTCAAATGTGTGAGATACAGAAGCAAAGTGCACACTAGAAGGGGTGATGACAGTTCTCCATAATCTAGCAAAATGCATTCACAACAATATCTCAAACATACACAATGATAATGGATCCCTGCAAGAACATAATAATAGACACAATATTCTTGTAATCAAGGTTGAAAGGAAAGAAGAATGCAAGAAAAATACAGCAGGGGAAGATGCATCCACAAACTTATATTTTATTGCTTCCTGATATGCACAGTTCAATCGGTTACAAGAAAAGGGCCTAGATCACCATGCAAGGAGTCCACAACAAGGGCCTGCAACACATTAGCTTCACAAAGAAATTTTGGCAGAGCTTTGCTACAAAAACTACCTCCTTTACAATGAGCCCAACACTCCAATTTATAGAAAAAATGAGAAGAGAGAGAGAAGGGAAAATGGAAATCCCGAAATCTATCCTTCAACCACTTGTAAGAGGCATTAAATGGAGTAAAATGATTGTATATTACTTGAAAAAGGCTCCCCATACTGTCCCAGGTGCTGCAGCAGAGAAAGAATGGTGACCATGCCTCTTAATTGCACTCCCAACTACCAAATAAAACACTATTATGAACCCGGCCACGTTTTTAAAAAAATATCCACCTATTTCTCCTAAAATCTAGAATTTCTTGATTGTTTTATGTCGGGCTGGAGCCACGATTCCAACGGTACCAATTTTGTGTGATTTGTTGAGAAATGCAAAAGTTATGGCCTTCTGAGTGCGGGAAGCTATTTTGGGTCAGCAGGCGTTTTCTGTCATTTGACGGGAATGAGCATTAACTGACTGGAGCTGAATATGTTTATTTTATTTAAATATATCTACCCTCATTAAAAAAATGGGAGTTTTTTTGGCATAGAGGACATCGTGCTCGTTCCAGAAAGTCCAATTTTGTGAAAATCGGAGCTCGGAGTCAAAAGTTATGGCCGTTTGAAGTTCACGGGTCAAACGTTGACTTTTCTTCTTTGTTGCAGCTATTTCAGAAAAATTGGGTCCACGTGTCCCGCTGTCCTAGAAAAATTCTCCCGCATCGGCCGATTCGGGCTTCCTTGTCCCCTTTTGCGGCCTTTTCACCTTTTCGCGTCCCTCGCGTCCCGCGCGTACTTTTGTCCCGGCTGTCCCGGACGAAAATCTCTCGCACTGCCCGCAATAGACCATCTTGCGGATTTTCGGCCAATTCGCGTCCCACGCGTACTTTTGTCCGGCTGTCCCAAACCATGTGAAAAAAAAACTTGATGATTTTTATTGCCTGCGGCCATTTCGCCTTTTTGCGTCCCTCGCGTCCCGACGTCCCAACTGTCCGCAGACCGCCTGGGACAAAAATGTCTAACTTAGCTGATTTTCTTTGTATTTGTTCCCACGAACTTGGTACGATGAACCTTGGTATGACCCGCATTGGTACGATCCGCACCCTTCAGACCCGAAATGCTTTAAAACAATCCTGTAACCTTATTTTTGCATTTTTTCCATTTTTTCTAACTCGTTGGGATTTTTTTCCTTGGATGGGAGAGTTAGAGAGAAGTCGAGGGGGCCCCAAAAACATGATTTCGGGCCTTGAATCAATCTACTTTCTTGGGACTGAAGAATTTGATGCATGTTATCAAAATTACCTTGAGGGTGAATTTTGGATAACAATTTTGGTGACTCAGCGGGGTTATCTACCTGTCAGATGAAGAATGGCCAGCTGCTTGTAGCAATCCATTGGGCATGGAGTCTATTTGATAATCTCTCAGCTGATTTGAAATTTGAAAACCTGTATCCTTGAGCCATTGAAACATTTGTTGAGTTGGTTCTCCTGTGGATGCAAATTCTTTTCCAGGAGCTCGATGAACTGCAAACATGCACATACTAGAAGCAATAGGACATGTGCACAAGCACTTAGGGAAATAAAAACTACTCTAATAGCAGTACAATGTGCATAAGCACTTAGAGGAATGGAAATTCTAAATTAATATTTACAAGGGTGAGAAGCTATCTTTCTAGTAGCAATGTTTGAGATAGATTCCATTGACCGGAATCTGTAACTCTTCACCATCCAACTTAGCCAGTCGGAAGGCATTGCTACCTTTGCATTCAATGATCATGTACGGGCCACTCCAAATGGCATCAAACTTGGAATGCTTTCCTAGATTTGCATGATCTGCATCCCATTTCAACACTAGATCTCTAATTTGGAAGGTTCTAGCCTTGGCTTTCCTATCAAAAGTCTTCTTGATCAAGGCTTGATCCTTCTCTATTGCTTGGGCTGCATGCTCTCTAATTTCTTGGAGCTCCATTAATTCTGCATATCTAACCTCCATGGGTTCAAACTCAGCTAGTTCCAACTGTTTCATGAGTTCCAATGCTGGAAACTCGAGTGATATAGGTAGAACTGCTTCTTTCCCATACACAAGCTTGTATGGAGAGCTTCCTGTAGACCTCTTGGGTGTGATTCTATCAGCCCATAGGGCTGATTTGAGCTTTGCATGCCAAGTCCTTTGATTTTCATCCAGAGTCCTTCTGATGATTCTTAGTAGGTTCTTGTTCGTAGACTCGGCTTGACCATTACCTTGAGGGTAATAATTCGATGAAGTGCTGAGATACACACAATTCTTGACAGCCCATTCAATGATCTTTGTGCCAAGGAATGCCAACGCATTGTCGATATGATAGTGGTGGGGGCACCAAACCTCGTGACTATCCCTTCATAGAAATCCAATATGTTGGATTCACTTGCCTCCTTGAGTGCCACTGCTTCGGTCCACTTGGTGAAATAGTCTATTGCCGTAAGTATCCACTTGTGGCCTTGACTTGAATTGGGATTGATAACCCCAATGAAGTCCAATCCCCATTGCATGAATGGCTGATCTACTAAAATTCGGATGAAGGGGCAGCGCTGCTAACCTTTCTTCCCCTAGTGAAGAATGCACATCTCTTGCATTTCTTGACCCATGAGTAGCAATCATTGAACATCAGTAGGCCAATAGTAACCAGCTTTCATGATTTTGAGAGTTGTTACTCATGGAGCAAAGTGGCCTCCTGCTTCCCCGTCATGGAACTCGTGTAAGATCTTCTCAACTTGACATGTTCCAATGCATCTTAATAGAACACCATTGATGTCCTTCTTGAACAAGATACCATTAATGAGTACATATGGGATGGCTTGTAATCTAAAGTATCTCCTCTTTGCTTTGCTTATTTCTGGAGGGCACAAGCCTCTTTTGGAGGTAATGCACCAAGTCTTGAGTCCAACATGGAATGGGTGCATCATCAGTTGGTTGTTCTTGATCATTCTGTAGTAGTAGGACAACATCTTCTTCACCTTTTGACCCATCTGGTTGTTTGGAAGCGAGCTGCTCACACAAACCTTTGCCATGAACCAGCTTGGTCACTTTGATTTCAATATCATATTCCATCACCCGAGTGATCCAACCTACTCTCTTCTCGTTTAAATCCTTGTTTAGGAGAAAGTCCTTGACACCAACATGAGACACCAGCAGTTGAATCTTATTGTTTGAGACCAAGTGTCTGAACTTCTTCAAGCTCCTGATGACAGAAAGGACATGCTTTTCGATGAAAGAATACTTTATTTCGTAATCTTCCAAGATTTTACTGAAGAATGTTATGGGCTGTTCTGAACCTTCTCTATTCAACTGTGTCAAGATAGCTGAGATTGTATCTGACCCTCCAAAAGCATACAACATGAAATCCTTTGAAAAGTCAGGGTTGATAAGAGTTGGAGCTTGTGATATTGCATGCTTGATGTTCTCAAAATTCTCTTTGCCTTCTATTGTCCATTTGAATGCAAGACTCTTCTTCAACATCATTGTTAAAGGCTTCACAAGAGTGGAAAAATTAGGCACAAATCTGGACAAAGTTTATCCTTCCCAAGAAGCTTTGAAGAGATTTCTTGTGGTGTGGCAATGGAAGTGTTCGGATGGCTTCAACCCTTTCAGGATCAATTGTTAGCCCTTCCCTAGAGACAATGTGGCCCAACAATTTTCCCTCGTGTGCCAAGAATATACACTTCTTTGGATTCAACGACACTCGAACCTTCTACACCTCTGAAACACTTGTCTGAGGTGAAAGAGATGGTCTGCTACATTCTTTGAGAAGACAGTGATATCATCTAGGTATACCAGCACTATATTGTTGATTAAGCCTTTGAACGCCATATCCATAGCTCAGTTGAAATGTTGCTCCAGCATTTGATAGTCCAAATGGCATCTTCTTGTAAGCATACGTGCCCCATTTTGTAGTGAAGGCCATCTTGAATTGATCTTCTTCCTTCACCATTATCTGATTATAGCCTGAATATCCATCTAGCAATGAAAACCTTTCTGAACCAGCTACAACCTACAATATTTGTTCCATTGATGGAAGCGGATAATGATCTTTGAGTGATGCTCTATTTAGATCGCGAAAGTCCACACACAATCTTATTTCTCCATTTCTCTTTCTTACCGGCACCAAGTTTGCAACCCAACTTGAGTGTTTGATGGGGAAGATGATACTGGCCTCAATAAGCTTGCTTAACTCTTTTCTCATGAGAGGTTTGATATGGGGATTCACTGGCCTTTGCTTTTGCTTGACAGGCTTGGATTCGGATCCATCTCAATAGTATGTTGTGCCAACTTTGGGTTGAAACCTCTTAAATATTTGTAAGTCCAAGCAAAGACATCTGGGAACTCTTGACAAAGCTGAACAAAATCAGATTTCTCTTGTGGAGTACTTACTTTGCCAATTTGCAATGTCTTGCCTTCATCTACTAAAATAGGCTCTGAATCTTCACCCTTTACTTGAATGTTCGATTTCTCCTTCCGGAACTGATCATTCGGGTTGAAGATTGACTCCAAGGTTATGAGGCCTTTTGGTAATTTGTTAGTTCTCAACTGCACCACTTGGTCACCATATTGCTGCTCCATCTTGTCTTGATTTCTAGTGGAGAACTCAGCTTCTTCTTGTAGGAAATTAACAATTTCTGATCATTCTCGAAGACTTGCCAACTTGTATTGTTATCCGGAACAGCTGGTCTCACAACAAATTTGATATGAGGCTGAGTTTTCTCACTTTTGATACTTTCTACAACATCAAACGTAGCCCCAATTGCTGCCAATCATCTGTGCTGCTTCATTCTTTTTTCTTGGGATGGAATTGATGCTAAAAGCTTCAAAATATTCAATAAGATCCCATACCGATTTTTGTAGTTCTTCAATAGATCATTTTGGCGGCATTTTTCCTCTGACTTGGTTTACGATCAGCTCACTATCACCAAATACTTGCAAATTCTTGATGCCTTTCTTCCTTGCCCAGTGCAATCCGTGAATTAAGGCTTCATACTCAGCTGTGTTGTTTGAGCAAGAAAACTAAAAATGGAAGGCTGAGTAATACTTTATACCTTGTGGTGAAATGAGCATAGCTCCTCCTCCTGCACCTTGTCTACTCCTTGATCCATCAAAGAACAATTGCCATACTTCATTCTCATCCTTATGATCTGGCTTGGTGATGCTGGGGAGAGGTTGATTCTCTTCATGTAAACAATAAAATCCTAGCTCGGATTCTTCTATTTCTTGATAAGGATCAAAAGCATGCACCTTGCTTGCCCATTCATCAAGAGTCAAATCTGGGATGCTTCCAACCTTGGTGTCAGCTTCATCAGTGCTTGGATAATCTTCTTGATCAAATGTTGAACAATTGGTATTGATTTGGCTTGGAGTGTGAGGTTCAACGTGAAAGTTTGCAATAGGTTCAGATCTGATTGTGGCCTTAGTTCCATATCTTGTTTTGAACAACATGTGTGACCAATCAGCAGATAAGTAACCTCCAATCTTAGCTGTGAAATCCCTTGACAAACATAGGGAAAAGAGTGGTGGAAGATCTATCACTGAGATATCTTGCAAAACAACAACGTTGGGGCATGCATGCAAGGTAAGGCTCAAGTTTTTAATTACTCCCACTATTGTCACCGCTGTCCCATCTAATTGCACTACCCCTTTGGATATGACTTCATATTGAAGCCCCAATTGATCGGCTATTTGCTTGGGCATTACTGAACTACTTGCCTGGAGTCAATCATGCAATTGTGTACCAATTGGTCCCCAATGATCAATGAAACATAAAATGGAGGGGGCTTCAACATTTTACCTTGCTGTCCTCCATGATTCCCTTTAGGTTGGGCAGCATTTGTGAGTACCTTTTCTTGCATTTGGACTGTTGATTTGAAGTTGACCAGTCCTTCATGGCAGCTTGTAGCAAATCTCTTTGGCCTGGGATGGATAGTGATTCCCACATTGATATGTTTACATTTGTCTTCTTCATCTGATCAATGATGTTGAATGGGGATGAAGCATCCCTCTGTTGTCCTTTAGCTTGCACATTCATTCCTTGCACATGGGCAGCACGGATGGCATCTGAGTTGGTTTAGGAGCTGGTTTGGGTGGTCCTTGCATGTTTGGAACTGCATTTTGTTTGCCAACAGCTTGTGGAGTGGTAGAAGGTTGTGGATTACTTGGAGCCAATGGTTGTCCTTCACCCAAATTTCTCCTTTTTGACCTTGTGTTGGCTGCAACACTTTGAGATATTGTTTGATTCATACCACAAAAGTCTTTGGCCTGCCAATTTACAAGTGTGCTATCATTTGGAGCTGGTTGTTGCTGGGATGTTTCTTGCTGTTGGTTATGTCCTTGACTCCCTTCACCCTCCACACCAGTTGTTGTTACCATTAATGCTTGATTTAGGGCACCATTGAAGCACATAGACTGGTTGTGAGGTTCATTGCATGGGAAACACCAATCATACTCTTGAGCTATGTTGTTTTACACTGGCACTAATTCCTTAGAGGTAGATATAGCATTGGGATTATAGGGCTGAAATGTTCTATTGGCAGGAGGCCTTGCTTGATTTTGATTTGTAGCTAGATTGGGTGGTCTTTGAGGTTGATATGGCTGCCTATTAGGCTGAGCTTGAGGTTGATAAGAAGGCCTAAAACTTTGGGCTTGCTGCCTCTTGAGTGTAACCAGCTCATTACCTAAATTTTGCAATTGCTTCATGACTTCTTGAAGTTCATTTGAGGCACTAGAAGATGAAGTAGAAACTTCACTTGAATTATGATTTCTAGGAGTGGGAATAGGAGCTAAAATAGGAACTTGATTAGTACTTGGGCTCTCTAAACTTGGATATAATGGCATTGGAGGCCTAGGAGCTAGCTTGCCAGCTTGAATCAAACAATTTTCAGCTCTAATGGCAATGCTATAAGCAACAGGGATAGTTGTGCCTCCCATGGATTGAATCAACATAGAAATATCAGAATTTAAAGCTTTAAGGTAATATAGAAAAGCACCTTCTGCTACTGGCCTTACTGCCACTAGAATCCTTTCCCAAGTCATTTGAAATCTGAAGTTGAAGTCGGTCAGCTGCTCATTGGGAGCTCTCTTGATGGTTGTCAATTGTTCCAAAAGGGACAAGTTATCTCCCTTCTCCGAACTGCTCATGGAGGGCTATACATAGTTGGTTCCAATTTTGGATAGAGCCTGAAGCAAGACTCTGAACCATTGCAAAGCCTTCCCTTTGAATGAAGATGCCAACAGTTTGACAACAACTTGCATCTCATTGATCTCATGGATTGCACAAATATTAGCAATATCCTTAACATGATCACCAGGAGTGGTCGATTTTCTCCAGTAAAGTATGGAATGTTCTTCAATGCTGCAACTGGGATTGGATTTTGTGCATTGAGAGCAAGTGGGCTGCTACCAGTGAAATTGACATATGGATTTGGTTGTGCCATCCTGATTGGTCGAAGAACTCTTGTTGATTGGATGAAAGGCCTACCAGGTGGAGGTGTTGACAAGGTTCTATTAGGTGGAGATGGAGATCTTTGAGCTCTTCTTCCCCTTCTTTCTCTACTGGAGATAGGTGTAGATAAACAAACAATCCTTCCTCCCTAGTTCTTGACCTGGTCTATATTCTTCTCATAAATTTTCCAGGCTTGGACTGCTAAAACCAGTGGATTATGCCTCTTTTGGAGTCACAGATGTGTAATTTCAAAGCTCCTTCAAAGTTGGAACTTACAACAAGTGCACATCGATCTTGTCGTAGTTAAGTGAAAACCTCTAAGGTCCCACCGGGTGTGCCAAAACTGTTATCACCGAATCACAACACCCCTATGTTTATACAAGTGCATATACTTGAACTCACGGTGTGATTGGATAACATGGGTACTATCTCCAAGTTGTGGGACTTGCTACTTGAGATAGACCTCCAGAGAAAGCTAGTTCTTGCTCCTAAACTACCTGCCACAATCTACTCTAATGTAAGGGAAAATAACTATTCTAATTTAAATTTTCAAGGGACCAGGGAGAGAGAATGCATAAAATGAAATCCTACACTAAAGCGGTGATACACTAGAAAAGGAGGGTGTGAGAGTAGTCTTCAAATGCGTGAGATACAAAAGCAAAGTGCACACTAGAAGGGGTGATGACAGTTCTCCATAATCTAGCAAAATGCATTCACAACAATATTTCAAACATACACAATGATAATGGATCCCTGCAAGAACATAATAATAGACACAATATTCTTGTAATCAAGGTTGAAGGGGCAAGAAGAATGCAAGAAAACACAAGCAGGGGAAGATGCATCCACAAACTTATATTTTATTGCTTCCTGATATGCACAATTCAATCAGTTACAAGAAAAGGGCCTGGATCACCATGCAAGGATTCCACAACAAGGGCCTACAACACATCAGCTTCACAAAGCAATTTTGGCAAAACTTTTCTACAAAAACTACCTCTACAATGAGCCCAACACTCCAATTTATAGAAAAAATGAGAAGAGAGAGAGAAGGAAAAGGAAATCTCAAAATATTTCCTTAAACAACTTGTAAGAGGCATTAAATGGAGTAAAATGATTGTATATTACTTGCAAAAGGCTCCCCATACTATCCCAGGTGCTGTAGCAAAGAAAGAATGGTGACCATGCCTCTTAATTGCACTCCCAACTGCCAAATAAAACACTATTATGAACCCGGCCACGTTTTATAAAAAATATCCACCTATTTCTCCTCAAATCAATAATTTATTGATTTTTTTATGTCAGGCTCAGAGCCTCGATTCCAACGGTACCAATTTTGTGTGATTTTGTTGAGAAATGCAAAAGTTATGGCCTTTTGAGTGCGGGAAGCTATTTTGGGTGCAGCGGGCGTTTTTGTCATTTTGGGAATGAGCATTAATTGAATGGAGCTGAATATGTTTTTTTTATTTAAATATATTTACCCTCATTAAAAATGGGAGTTTTTTTGGTCTAGAGGATGTCGTGCTCGTTCCAAAAAGTCTAATTTTGTGAAAATCGGAGCTCGAAGTCAAAAGTTATGGCCGTTTGAAGTTCACGGGTCAAATGTTGACTTTTCTTCTTTGCTGCAGCTATTTCAGCAAAATTGGGTCCGCGCGTCCCGGCTGTCCCGGATGAATTCTCCTGCATTGGCTAATTCGGGCTTCCTTGTCCCTTTTACGGCCTTTTCACCTTTTCGCGTCCCGCGCGTACTTTTGTCCCGGTTGTCCCAGATGAAAATCTCTACACTGCCCGTAATCGACCGTCTTGCGGATTTTCGGCCGATTCGCATCCCATGCGTACTTTTGTCCCGGCTGTCCCAAACTGCGCAAAACAAAAAAACTTGATGATTTTTATTGCTCTGAGCCGTTTCGCCTTTTCAAGTCCCGCGTGTCCCTCGAGTCCCGACGTCCCAACTGTCCCCCTTTGACCGCGTAGGACAAAAAAGTCTGACTTAGATGATTTTATTTGTATTTCAGCCACAAACTTGGTACAACGAACCTTAGTATGACCCGCACTGGTACGATCCGCACCCTTCAGACCCGAAATGCTTTAAAACAATCCTGCAACCTTATTTTTGCATTTTTTACATTTTTTCCAACTCGTTGGGATTTTTTTCCTTGGATGGGAGAGTTAGAGAGAAGCGAGGGGGCCCCAAAAACATGATTTTGGGCCTTGAATCCATCTACTTACTTGGGACTGAAGAATTTGATCCATGTTATCAAAATTACCTTGAGGGGTGAATTTTGGATAACAAGATGCAAGCTACATTTCCATATAAAAATAGGAGGTTTGCAAGTTTTAAGTCATATTCAACCATACAAGAGATGCCACAAAGAAAAATAGAAGAAACTCTTAGGTACAAAATAGTTTCACCATCATATATTCTCTTGCAATGAAAAATAGGGTGTCTTATTGAGATTTATGATGTTGACAAAACTAACTCCTTTAAATTTTTGCATTGTTTTCTTAAGTTCGAGATCCAAAGATACTTTTAAGAGGTTATAAAAATGAATTTTGGTATCAAGCAATGGATGATGAGATATATGCCATAGAAAATAATCATACAATGGAATTGGTAGATCTTCCGAGAAAGAAAGGAGGTGATAGGATTGAATTGGGTCTACAATACCAAGTACAATGTAGATAGTAAAGTACTGAAACATAAAGAAAATAGGTTTTGAAAAACAAAATGTAGTAGAATTAAACATAAAATTTGCACTAGTAACATGTTTGGACATGGTAAGAATCATTTTAGCAATTACGAGATCAAAGCAGGTGGCCTATATATAAGATGTATGTGAAATTAGCATTACTTGAATGGATTCCTTAGAGAAGAAGCTTATGTGAATAAGAAAGAATGTTATGAGAATAAAGGTCATGAAGGAAAGGTTTTGAAATTGAGAAAAATTATCTATGGTGTCAAGAAAGAACATAGATCCGGTATATTATGATCGATTCTTATTTGATTCACAATGGTTTTAGTAGGAGTAGCAAAGTGAGCCAACAATGTACATCAAGATAAACGAACAAAGTAAAATTTTGATTGTTTATTTATATGTAGATAATTTAATCATTAATTGAAATATATCTATAGATTCACTAAAATCATACATGAACAAATCATTTAAGATGACATATATAGGTCTCGTGTGTACTATTTGTTGGACATTGAAGTTCAACAATAAAAATTTGTATTTTTATTTCCAAAGTATACTTGATGAATTTGAAGATATATAAACTTTAAAATAAGAATCCCATAGTAACATTATCTTCATCACAATATAATTATGTAGTAGTAACAAGAAAAACATGTCAAGTTGCGTGATTGAGGACAATATTGACATGATTTGAGACAAAATCATGAGGACACTAAACATATTTTTTTGTCAACAATTAAGCAATAGAATTTTCCAAAAATCAATTTTTCATAAGACAAAAAATCCTATAGACACGATGTTATTATTAAAAGTTATTAAAGATTCATATATACACAATTATTATAGATTCATAGGATTGTAGTCATAAATGCTATAACATTTATGTATTTCATTACCTTATTGCTTGTGTCTAATTTGTGATTTAGAATTTATATATTACATGTAAATCTATAATTAGGGTTTTACAAATTTTATATTTTTAAAATCATTGGAAATTTAGTATGTCATATTTATTTATTTGCACCAATATTTTTATAATCATTTCTTTAAAAATAATACTAGATATACCCTAGTTTTTTACCTTCATCATCCTAAAATTTTCTATTTAGTAGGTATGTGTGGTACATTATAATACCAATGGTTTTTTGAAGGAAAATGATTCACTACATGGAACGACGTATGGTGGCAATATTGTTGTGGCGTATAATGTCCGTAAGACACTTTCAAGGGGTAAGTACGATTATTGAGAAGGATAGTGGATTCTATTATAGGATGGAAATGTTTTCAAATTTCAAGTGATGAAGTTGTAGACATGTCAATGAAGGTTTTCTAGTGTGTGGAATAATTTATTGTTTTTAATATAGAAAACTTCTTGCACTTAGCTCATTGTAAAATGTTTTATAACTTGTTATTACTAGAGCATATGTCTTATTACATATTCTAACAACATATTTCTCTCATAAACTTATATATATATATATATATATATATATATATATATATATATATATTTCTCGAGTTCAAAATATTAGCTTAATTATCCTTTAATTTAATAAGGCTATGGGCAATTTTTATACCATCATGTTCCTATTTTTACATTAATACAAGGGTTTCATGTTTTTTCAGTTCTTGTTGTTGTAAATGGCCAACAAACATGAGAACTTATAAAATATTCAATCGACCATTTTGATATTTTTTGAATAGGTATTCATACCTTTCTTTCAAGGGATTGGTATACTACGCAAGACCATGAGTCAACAGATTCACAAAATATTGCACATATTTAAATAATTTTATAACTAAATTAGCCTAGATTTTTATTAAAGATAAATATAGTGATGTCTTATTGTATTACTTGATTATTTAATGAAAATGATGTATATTCTGGCTTGAATGTAGTGATGTTAGCAAATGATTCTATGGATATTGTTCTTAAATTCCTCTTGAAGGGAGTTATATATTGCCTTGTAAATCTAGTAAGAAAGAATCAACTCAAGAATATATGGCAACATGTTTGAAGGAGGTGCCACACTATCTTGTAAAACTAGTTAGAAATAATGAACTAAAGAATCAATGGCCACATGTTCCAAGGAGGGGCCACACTAAAATTTAAAATCAATAAATAAGTGTATAATTTATGTCAAGTGTAACACCCACAATTTCGATGCACATAACCCACATCAAATTCTACTAATTCATTAGGGAAGAATTTATTGGAATTTTTTTGTTTAAAAAGTGTTGTAAGAGATATAAACATCAACTATGTTTAATTAATTCTCATTAATAATTTCTACATATTCACAAGGTAATTGTATCCAAATTAACAATTAAATATTATTATTTAATCTCCAAAATCATTCCAAACTTTAATTCTCTTCTAAGGGTTCCATTAATCTTGACTTTATAACATTGGCTAATTAATTCATTTTAAAACAAAATCTACTTATCCATGCACAAATCATTGATTTAAACAAACCCCTATGAAATTACCACTAACTTAAAATGTTGTAGGATTTATTTTCAACCCAAGGATTAGATCTATTAGAGCACTTGGATCAAGGTTTCCCTAAAAATCCTTATAAGGTTCTTATATTCACATTTTCCCTAATTTTCATTTTATTTGTTCTTGTGGGTTTGGAGGAAAGCAGGAGGAGGCCATGAAAGCTTGGGAATCTCTCGGGGAGGTTTTTGAGTTGAAACATGCCCTCCAAGGGTTGTGTTATCCAATTTTTCCCTTTGTGAAAAATTGATCGAACAAAACCTTACACAGGAGAAATGGAGAGGTTGGTTCAGCCATGTGAGCTTACATTCAATCCCAAAAATCAAGTTGCAGGTGGGATCAACAATGGAGAAGAAAGGTCAGAAAATGAGTGGCCAATGGAAATGTTGAAGAAGATCAAAGCTCAAGTGAAATAATGGAGAAAGGCTTGAATTTTTCGAACTTCAAGTTTTCGAATCTTGGGAAATGGATGGTTGAAAAGATGAATAAAGATAACTCGATAAGTCAAAATAGAGCCCAGAGTCGACTTGAAGTGAAGCAAAATACCCACAAAAGGTTCCACGTGTCAGCTCAGCACACTTTAAAAAGGTGCAACAAAAGCGGAGACCCTAGGGATGTGCTTGACCGACGTGGATCTCAAAGACATATAATGGATAATTTACAGACTCAAAAAACCATCATATAAAAGCATAAAGCTTTGACAGAGGAGGAAGAAGATAAGATTGAGTGCGTATAAGATTTGGAGGGGTGCTTCAATGAAGAAAATAATATTGTCTCCCATACTCCGATTATGGCATTTTTGGGTTTCCCCTTTGTTTTTCTACGCTGCAAGTTTCCGAAAGATGCCATAATGGCTGAAATTTATCGCCACTATCTCTCTAAAGTATTTTGATTTGCATCCCTCCTCGAATATGAAGAACTTATTTGTTCACTCGAGGCCTGAATCGAATAAGTATAAGAAAGGATAGCAGAAGCCTCCACATGTCTCATTGGCGCAACTTCAATGGTAAAATCTAAAGGCTAGTCCCTAAACAAGTGCATACTCTGCACGTGCCCGAACCTAAGAAAGTTACATTGGCCATTGAAGAGTATAATCATGGGAAGATCTAGTGGAAGCCTCCACATGTCTCATCAGTGCAACTTCAATGGGAAAATCAAAAGGCTGGTCCCCAAATGAGCACAGGCTCTCCACGTGGCTAGAGCCTGAGATAGTTGCACCGCCATTGAAAAGTCTAAGAATGGGAAGAGCCAGCAAAAACCTCCATGTGTCTCGTAAACGCAACTTCAATGGTAAAATCCAAATTTTGGTTCCCAATAAAGCACAATCCCTCCACATGTCTAGGATCTAATAATGTTGCACCTAAACATAAGGGACTTAGCCAAAACACAAAGAAATCAAAGCATGCTCGTGGATGATGCCAAGTGTCCAACTGTCACAACTTCAAGAGTCAAAGGAGGGGGTAAAATCTTTAGAATGTGCAGGGCTTCCACGTGGAGCTAACTACAAAGGTCCCACCCAAAAGGGGTTTTGACATTATATATAGTGGGGCCCTTTACTCACCCAAAGGAACAAAGCAAAGCATGTTTGTGGATGGTGCCAAGTTTCGCACGTGGCATTCCACGACCCTAAAAGGAAGAAAAATCTTAAGAATGTGTAGGGCTTCCACGTGGATCTTGCACGAATAGACTCCAAACCCAAGCAGTTTGGAAAAGATTGGCGGAAGGTCAATTCAATGAAAGATGAATCATGAAGCCCACCAAGAATTTTAAATGCTTATATCTTTTAAAATATTGTGAGAGCCAGTGTGGAACACCCGACGTCGAATTTTAAATTCTTAGATATTTTAAAATATTAGAGTAGATTTTAGAGTAGACCATCCAGTAAATTGTATGTGTGCCCCGAACAGAGGAATAGGAATCAACATTCATCCGAATATCTCTCTTAATTAGAAAATTCCCACACTTTGAGAGATGCTCCATGTTATGTAATCACAGTGAGAGTCTCAACCCATCGAGTTGTATACATTCAACGGGTTTATGGTTATGCATCAAGAGGTTGTTAAAAGTGTAGTTTTTTTTTCTATTAGATTTTAGTAAAGAATTTACCCTATTTTGGCTATGGGCATTGTTTGCCCCAATTTTTTAACTTAAATCTGGTTATTCGCAAGTTGTGGGGACACACACACACATATTGTATATACATATATATATATATATATATATATATATATATATATATATATATATATATATTATAAGTATATAAATTTATATAAATATATAGCTATAGTTGTATATTTTTGTTTTATCTTATTTTAAACAATGTATCCATTCAAGTTTATCTATATAACAAAATATAAGGCATATGTAGTTTATATAAATTTAAATATATTTAACTAGGTGAGATAATTGGACTAATATATTTTCCATTCAACTAAATGCAAGATAGGAGAGAGCATTTTCTTTCTTGATTAAAATTACTAAATTTAAACATTATTCCTTGCAACATCTACTTAAAATTTGGCTACAACCACAACTCAAATCACTCCTTTTTACATATTCATTTGAAGAGAATGAAAGTATAACATACTTAAATGAAACTTCTTCTTTCTCCTTTTTAAATCAAGTTTGACAACAATACTAAAAGGGAAATCACATATATTATTCATACAAAAAACCCTTCTTTTTAAAAAAATGAATACATAATACAACTTTTGAGTTAAAATATAAATTTGAAATAAACATTTCCATTTCAATACAATTCCAAAGTTGTTTCTTTCAACAATACAAGCTTTGATAAATAAAAATTTACAAGAACTCTCCTTTTTAAAATACAAGATTTACAAGCCTTCACCCTAAGTGGAAACAACATGGCCAACTTTACAAAAATAGGATTATTCCATTGGGATCAAATACAAAAGTCTTCTTTTCAAGATCATCCTCCAAGCTTCAACTTTTCACTCTTTCATCTCTTCAATTTTGAATCACAATACAAGGAAGGGGGAGTAGGCGATGCTTTTCGCCAACCTTTATTCCAATAAGGAGGAGAATCCATCCTTATTATTGGTCCTTAAGCCCTAACCATGGAACAATATGGAATATTTACAACTTTGAAAACTTCAAAATTATAATGGATTCCATAATAACACACATATACATCTTTTAACATTCACTATATTTAACACTCAATCAATATTTCAATAAATTTCATCAAAATGGTAATTTTGCATTATTTTCCAAAACAAACATAAATTAAGATTCACATTTTCCTCAAAATCACAAAGTCTTCATAGCATTCCAAAAGGAGACAAGAATATGGAGTCTTGTCCTTATGCCTCCCATGTGGGAAGAGGGTCCACCTAATACCTCCAAAGTGGAATATCAAAATCACACACAACACCTTATTTCTCCCTATTCAAATGCAAGAATAACATATAAACCTTTACCATCCACATAGGTGGAGCACCTCTCCAACATTCCTTCCACATTTTCCTCACTAACTCCCTTTTTCCTCAACAAAATAACTTTGCTTCCTCCTCCCATACCACTGTCAAGGGAAAACTACCCATCTCAACATAATACATTCATATCACAAAAAGCACATACTCAAACAATCACATATTTCTTAATGAAAACATACAAAATAATAAATAACAATCACATTGACCCTAATATTCCATTTAAATCTTTCAATATTCACACCACAAGTTTCAATCAAATTAAAATACCTAAAAATCAACTCCCAAAGGCTCCAAGCAAGATCCAAAGTCAAAATTCCAAAATGCAAGAGTAGGAATGAGAAGAAGTAACCCAAAATACTCCAAATTAACTTCAATAAATAGAAAAGGAGGCGAGGATGATAGGGTGGATCCTCGTAGGATTCGAATTAATATTTTCTCAATTCATACTCAACAAGTCAACACACAAAGAACAATTCTAATAAATGAGTAAGTAAGGCTATGTCATGCACAAGTATACACTCTATACTTCCAAGCACATATTAAATGAGGTAAGTTGAAAAAGTGACTTTATTTAATCATGTTCAACCAACATATGCATTATGAAGGCTAAAATTTACTCCATTCTTCATAAGTATGGGTGGTGGGTGAGTTTGAGAGGCAAGGGAGAAGTTTAAATTGTCCCACAAGTCTAAAAATGTTGCCACTCAGTCAAAATTCGAGATAGGGAAAGGAGGAAGAATACACACTTCAAAATGCAATTCAGTCTATACAACATCAAGCAAATATCAATGACCATGTACCATATTAAATTATCAATTTGTCACATCTTCATTTTAGTTTACTAATTAATTTAAATTAACTAATTAAAAACTTATCAACAAGTACAAATAAAGTGAATAGATATTTCAAATAATGAGATACATATACCACAAAATAAATACCAAAAATTAAATAAGGGAAACATCACAACCCATGGCCACACACATGAGGTCACCCCCATGCAAAACCTCCTAACCAAACATAACAATTAAACAACACACGCATACAACATAATTTGTCAAATTGGCCTCGTTTGAAACATCCAACATTCTTCTAGTGTTGGTCCCCTAGCCCCTTCTAGTGTATAGTGATATCATTTTCCTACAATTAAAAAAAAATTTATTCTTCGTCCTCAAGGCTACATCAATAACATTGAGAAATTGTAACACCCACATTTTACACAACAATTACAACAAGAAAAATACCAGAATATTTTTCTTTTGACTTACATCAGCAAAGACATGTGACACTACAAGAGATCACTTAGGACTACACGCAAAACATGCTATGTTTGCACAACATTAATTCACATAGATAACATGAAAACATGTGACACACATCATGAACACTCTTTTTTTTTTTACAATGCACAACATAACAATTCAACTACAATATACACTTACAAATAAGGTCTACCCACCACATGATACATTAGGATTACACATTTATTAAAATAATGTTTCCTCTTTGACTTAAGTTGTAGGAAGGGTCATAATGTGAGAATCATATTGTCCCTTTTCCTTTTTTTATATTTCCTTTATATTTCTTAACATTTAACTTATGGTGTATCTCATTGAATAAGGGTCATCTACATTAAATCAATTACTTGTTTAATTCACTCATTTGTTAACAGGGTAATTAGTTGCATATAAGGGTATTTACATACACACATGGCGAGTAGGTCTTATTCATAATATTCACTCCTAAGGGCATGCATATTTATCTTATAGATCATACCTCTGTTACACAATGGAACAAGTGTAAGTTCAAGGGATGTGAAGTTCACTTTTTTATTTTTAAGGATTTAGGGTCAATTTTATATCATTCATATATAAATTGATATTTGAGCTAGTATACAAGAAGTATTATAAGAAATTAGGTTCTTTATTCATAGCGAGAGGTTTTATTAACATTACAATGAAGATATTGTTTCAGTTAACCCATGGAATAACATCTCGTGATCACACTTCCCAAGAAAAAGCTTAAATTATAGTTTTATTATAGTTATGTTTCGATAGTTAGTTAAGGATTCGAAGGAACTTAACATGGCGACATACTTCCTTACTTTGTTTCTAGAGTAGGTTTCATATGCCTTTTTGTTTTGAATTGTATACACATTTTTCTAATGGGGCATTTGAATTCTAAATGAGACCACTCGTCTTTGTCTTAAGGGATTTATCTCTAAGAAATGATCACATAGTTTCACATCATACATCCAATGCATAATATGATAAGTGAGAGAGAAATATGGAGTAATTCATCATTTTAAGGGGTTAAGGTTCATATTAGAGTTTTCATAACTTGGGCACGAGGGGTTCGCTTAGTAAAAATATGGTATAACACGTTTGTTCAAAGGGTATTAAAGAATATGCTTAATTCTAGTTTTTACCTTTAATTATTCAATTGATAATACCCCCGCCCATTATATTATTAGAATGAAAACACTCCCTATTTTTTCCATGTACCTTACTTACCCATTTTTCCATGACTAATTTATTTACCCCATTTTATCTCTACCCTAATACATTAAACAGAAAATATATCATATTTCTCGCTCAATTTTTTGTAATATGCATTTTCTCCTGAAAGATAGTTTGAAGCCATTCAATACCTATTACCAATTACGTTATAAATGTTAAGCTTTAATCATTTATCAATATTTCTTAAAATAATTAAGATGGTGAAATAATATCATTTATGTTGAAAAACATACTCAATCTTAGTTTTCTACAATGTTATTATTTATTGGTTGAGAATATCTTAATTGAGATTTCTTTATTCAAAAAGAGACTATAATTTAACTTTATGACCACACTTCTGAAATTGCATTTTAAGGTATTTAGTTTAAAAACTAAGGTTCAAATGTTTTATTTTTATATTAAAATTAAACATTCGTTTCATTTGGCCCACCTCTCGTAGTAATCGCTCCCAATACTTGATTCAAAATATTAATAAATTGAACCCTTTCACCCCCATGTCAACCAAGATATTGACTTTACTTCTATTAATTTTAATTACCTCAATATGAACTCACGTGCTAGGAAATTACCTAGATAATTAACCCCCGTGAGCTTGGGTCACACTTATCACCACAAGATGGTTTAAACATGATATGAGAATGACCTAAATTTCATCTTCCTCAAAAGACATCATCAATTGGTTACATTTGGACAAACTAATCATACACAAAAATGTTGTTAAGTTTCACAATAAACATTTCATACCGCATCATAAAACCCTAATGACAATTGAGATTGGGTATACAGTTCATATACGATCCTAGATATTAAAGGTGACTTCTAAGGCTGGTGGTTGATCTACGCCATTCAACATCTATGTTGGTTCAAGATGATTTTTCAAGTATGTTTAATGTTGGTTCCCTATGGATTAATCCTTTAATAGAACACATTCTCCAATCTACACACATGATTACCAATCCTAGAAGGGAACCACATACTATAGATAACGTTTAACGATGTTTTTACTAATTGGTGGGTACATGATGATGCTGCTAAGCATGCAAAGCTACGATGGAAATGTCAACTTGGGATCTTATATACTTAACTAGAAGGTGTCATCAAGTGTAATGATTGAATTTTATCCTAAGGTTTTAGTTTTCTATGCTAAAATAAATCACACATGAAGGGTGGTTATACACGAATTTTATACTAGGATTGAGTATTTCATTTAGATCACTTTATTACATTTACAAGGTAAGAATACAATGAACCAATTATTAAATCATACATTGCACACTAAAATCGCACTATAAACTATTAAATTCAATTTCACTTAAAAATATTTAATGTTACAATACAAAAATTGGAATTAACATAACACCCATCTTTAGACGAATATTTCCTTAAACACTAGTTTCTTAAAATGTTACAAAACTTCACTAGTTAACCTTTCAATTCTTCACAAAATGTTGAACTATCCTCTACCATTACACACACACACACACACACACACACACACACACACATTTATAGTAGATAAATCACACGTGAAGGGTGGTTATACATGAGTTTTGTACTAGGATTGAGTATTTCATTTAGATCACCTTATTGCATTTACAAGGTAAGAATAAAATGACCCAATTATTTGATCATACATTACACACTAGAATCACACTATAAACTATTAAATTCAATTTCACTTAAAAATATTTAATTGTTACAATACAAAACTTTGAATCAACATAACACCCATCTTTAGATGAACATTTCCTTAAACACTAGTATCTTAAAATGTTGCAACACTTCACTAGTTAACCTTTCAATTCTTCACAAAATGTTGAACTATCCTCTACCATTTCACACACACACACACACACAGAGATATATATATATATATATATATATATATATATATATATATATATCCAACCCCCCTTACCATCAGTAAATTTGAATTAAAAGAAACACCTATAGTTAAATGCACAATTATGAAAGCATGTCCAAAACTCGACATCTCATTCACGGTACCAAATTTCAATAATGAGTCTTTACTGTAACATAGCAATACATACATACATACATATTCCATTAACAAACAAAAATTACAATAATCCAAATTGAATTACAACCACATTGTTTTGCAATCCTACTTGTGTCCTATAAATACCATGTGAGCATGAAATCAACGATAAATCGCTAGTATGACATCCACCTAGATCTAACATAATTACCGTTTTTAGTTTCCCATTAGCATAATAGTAATAATTTTCATTCGAAAGAAGAAGGTTAGAGACATATAATCATTTCATTTCATTTCGCTTCATTTTTTAACCAAGGAGAGAAAGAGATAGGGAAGAGAGAGAAACACTATTTTTCCCAATGTCACATTTCACCCAACAAGCCACATGAAAGCGTTTCATTCAGTTACTTATATGTTTCCAAAAGTTTTCATGAAATTTTATTGCTTTGACTAGGGTCCTACAACTGTAATTCAATTTTTTCTACTAGTTGTGAAAATGCCTAACTTGGACTCGCAGCTAAAATACCACGTCTAGAAACTATCTTCCCATTCGAAATGCACAACATGAAAATTCCAACGAGTACTTCTATATACCAAGAATTCACAAGAACTGACAAAATTTGAAATTGGTGAATGGTTTTTAATTGGCAGCTAGGTTTCTGGAGCCACGAGGTTGTAATAAGTCTAATTACAACAACCAATTTTAGCTCGAGGGCTAAGAAAACTTCAAACAAAACTACCCTTCGATAGAAGAACATGTAACAAAAAAATTCCTACATGCTATCCTATATATGGATAATTCACTAGAGTCAACGGAACCGAGAACTCGAAAAACATCTTGTAAATTGCAACACAAATTTTTGAGCCACCAGTCGTAGTTGAGATAGTTTGACCAAGTCAAACAGTGACCCGAGGCCGAAAAAAATTCCTTCGCCAAACTATATAGGATTCTTTTTTTCCCTCAAACTAAAGTCTACAAGTTATTTTCTAGCAAAATACTAGAGGTTTGGAAAGATGGATAAACACTTCGTTGCTTAGGGTTCAAACGGCGGCAGAAACTAAACCCCACTTTTATGTTTTAATAACCTTATGAAAGTGAAAAATTGAGTAACAAGGCTCCTATTGGAATGAAAAAGAGAGTACAAACAAGTAATTTGGGGTCAATATAAATCTTGATACAAATTTTCTCATAACAAGGAATGCATACAATGTTTGTCATCTCTTTTATTGCCTTAACATGTTGTTTAACACGTCTCTGGAAATTGCATTTTTCTACCTTTGCTAGGTAGATAGAATGGTTGTTTTAGTTAGCGACTCAACTAGCACTCGCCAATGCCAATGGACACAAGCAAAAATTTTGATACCATGAGTTTAGCAATGCATAAGGTTGTGGTCGCAACCACGGGTGACAATCAAATTACAAGTTAGTAATGTAAATCATAAGGAGAAGTTTTATTGTTCTGCATTAATAGTCTTGTTATAAATTATTCTAGATTGTGTCTGAAGGAGGGGTTTAAGTTTATGCTTGGCTACCAAGTGTTATTTGGGTTACATAAGTTCCAGATGACATTTTATTGTTTTGCAAAAACATTTATATAAAATAATCAAATATGAGATACTCCAAGGTTTTAAATTTATTTCATTGCAAATGGAAAACTAAAGTATGAGAATTATGAAGGACAAGGTGAGATGAACCATGCCTAGGAGACATTTACATTTCATAAGTCAAAACAAAGAGTCCAAGCGGTTTCACTTGCACTCCGCAAGACTTCATCCCTCTACCAAGCATTCTGTCAAATGGTTTACATGCTTTTCTAGGCTCCCATGCTTTGAAAATAAGACTATCAGGAAAACCACCTCTGCATCTACAAATTTTCACCATTCTTGATGCACAATGGGAGTCCTTACCCTATTTTGAATCTCCGAATTTGCACAAGTAGGAATGAGGCTCACAAAGGTCTCAAATTTCATCTAGATCTGCCAACGATATTTTCTTAAATCCCTATGAATATCCATGAATCTTGTTTCTTCTTTGGCATTACTCTGATTTTGGTAATTTTTATCTTCTCTAGGATTGCTCTTCTCTAAGAGCAAGGATATCTTATCCTCCCTATCTAGATTACAAAACACCTCATACGTTGTTTTCCTCCATTCCTCATCAATAAATGCTATTACCTCAACTGGGCATGGAAGTTCTTCTAATTTTCCACTAATTTTGAGATCCTTGATTGTAGCCAGAGCACATATGATACCCAAGGACCCATCATACATTCCAACATCAACAACTGTATCCAAGTGAGAGCCAATGAGAAGTGTTGGGCCACTAGCATTCACTCCATTAGTCCTCCCATGTACATTTCCCATTTTATCTACCCATGTTCTCAGTCCAGCATCCTACATCCATTCTTCAACAATCCCATTTTGACGCAGTGTCGGGTTGGGAGTATCTTTGGCAAAGGTTGTGGGATTTGGAGTTATAACTACCAATGTCATTTGCTTGAAATTTTCTAAGCCTTTTCAACAAACACATTTTATCTACATCCTATAACCATTGCCAAGTCCATGAGGCCGTATCTCTCAAGTACTCTGTCAAATAGTTCACATGCCAAGTGCATGGTTCCACATTTTGCATACATACCTACTAGAGCACTTGCAACTACAACATCTAAAAAAATGATAGCCCCTTTTTCATTATGATTAGGTTTCCTACAATCATTGTAGTTCATGACACATTTCTTTTAGGAATTTAGTCAAAACAGTTCATATGCGAAGTACATGCTTCCATATTTTGCATACATATCTACCAGAGCGCTTGCAACTACAACACTTGACAAAATTCCTCTATCTTTGTGCATTATTGGACATCCATACCATGTTCCAGCGCTCACATTTTTCCACATGTTGGGATTACGTGACAACTATAAACCCGATCAAGTTGGAGACATGTTTGTTGCATCGATGAAATAGTGTGATTGTGTCATGAGGAACCCTTGTCTCCTATACGCTGCCATTGGTGTCATTATATAAATAATGATAAATTTTTACAGTATGAACTTGGGTTTTGTTATCCCTGCAAAATTGTCGAGGTAAATTTGCAGGTAACCATACCCAAAAAATTTGTTTTGGCCCCAAGGAAGTTTGACAACATTTGAAAGAAGCCCAAATTTCTCTTCCGAAAATCAAGTTTTAAGGACTTAGCCATTTTTCAGTCTTTTTCAAGCAAGGCGCTGAGAATGTCCTGTTGACATGTTGAAAAGTGCACCCAAGGGCACTGATAAGTTCATGTTGACACGATGAAAAGTGTGCCAAGGGCGCTAATAAGTTCCTGTCGACATGCTGAAAAGTGTGCCAAGGGCACTGAGAAGTTCCTGTCGACATGCTGAAAAGTGCGCCCAAAGCGCTGAAGAGTATTTTATTCCTGGGATCCATTGATCATTCTTGTAACATATTTAAAAAGCATGTTGGCATACACAACAACTTCATCCATGTTGCACCATGGGATGTTGCCATCCAAAAACTTGCCCAAGTCAACTGTTGACTTTTTAGATATTTTGTAAGTGGTTGGTTTGCTTTTTCCTTCTTTCCTTCTCTTCTTCTATAAATACTTGGATACTTGTAGTATTTAGAGGTGGACATTTTTTAGATGAAAAATAGAAGTGAGAAGAAAAGGCTTTGCACTTTTTGTAATAGAAGAAAACATTAATACAAATATTGAGACTTTGTGTTGAATATGTGTGTTATGGGCATCTGATCTTTCTTATGTCAAATCTATGCGTTTATTCTGTTGGATCTATCTCTACTTTTTTGTCATTTGTTCATCAATATTGCTTTGTTTTTCTATGCAAGTAGGTTCGGCTCTGTTTACTACCAGCCCAAAACATAGACCCTCTGACCTTTCTACTTTGGAATTCATTTCTTTTCTCCCTTCGATCCGTCTTCCTTCCTTTCCTTCCTTCATTCCTTTTTGTTCTTCATTGGAACTACCTCTAATAGGATGAGATCCTAAACCCCCGAAGGCGAATACTATAAGACTTGCACGGAGTTCTCCCGCCGGTAGAATAGCAATAAACTAGTTTCGCTTTTCTTTGTCTCAAAGAGGGGCTATTCCACGCACTTTGTTGGCTCGCCTATCCATAGATCTCGCTCTCACAATGATTTTCGGACCAACGCTTTTTGATGACTCTATGGGGATTGAATAGATCTATCGATCTATGATGGTGGTGTGTTTAAAAAATTAGTGAAAATCAGAAAAATCATTACCGGTTTAAATCGAACTTTTGCTTAAAATCCAAAATTTTTACAAAATACTCCAAATTAAAAATTTTCTTTTGAGATCCATAGATCTAGGGCTAGTTAGAGATCTTTAGTTCGCTGAGTTTTTACAAAAATCTGTATTTTTCCGTAGATATGAGTTTTTGACAGTTTACCAAAATTTTCAAACTCTTCAAAAAGTCAACTCTAGATCTGAAAATCAGCTTACTAAGCTTTACCATCATTTTATCCTCATTGTTCTTTGTCATTAAACCACAATCGGTTTTCAAAAGAGGGATAAAATTAAATATTTAGAAAAGTACATGCTGCTGATTTTTGTCAGAAAAATTAGAAAATCAGCAAGTACAACCAAAAAGAGTTTTTAAATCTGCTCCAAAATATTGCAGATCTGAAGGATACGCTAGCGGGTGAACCATTTACTCGTAGCAGGAGAGCTCGTGGAGAAGTTGATCCTACTTCAGAAGCATAACTTCAAGTATTACACTAGCACCATTTTCATCGGTGAGTTCGGTGATCGGTCACCAAGTGTCTCACCTCCACGAAAGAATTATTTTTCACAAGGAGCATCCACATCACTTTGCAGTGCTTTGTTGCTCAGTGGAACTGTGCTTCCAGCTCGCGTTATTTTTCCAGCTGTTCAAATGGCAGTGCCATGGGGAAATGCTATGGGCCCTTTGGCTTTACCACATCCTATTCACACGCTCCCACATGGAAACCGAAAGAATTTCCCAAGATTTGATGGGAGTGGGACCAAAGTACGGATGTGCATATATCTACATTCATCATGTCATACAGCATCTTGGATGTGACCCATGAAGATGTGTCAATTCACCTCTTTTTAGAGACCTTGCAAGGACCCGCAGCAGAATGGTTCCAACATTTTCCAGCTGGATCTATCACCAGTTGGGCCACGTTGCATACCGCATTTGAAGATAGATACAAGCCTTCAGAAGATGCATTTGCATTGTTATCACAAATCACTCACCTGAAGAAGGAGGCCAATGAGACCATGCACAATTTTATCGCCAGGTTCAATGCATTAATCAACCGTGTGCCTGTTGCCATGTTGCCAACACTAGAAAATCAAAAGTGTTTCTTTGTGAATGCAATGAGCTCAAAAATAAGTTTTTTGCTTCTACATGAACAAATAACTACCTTGCCTCTTGCCCAGGCTGCTGCCATTCGGATAGAGGACAACTTGCTTATATCTGGCGAATTGAAATGAGAGTTGTCTAAGTTCAAAGTCAAATCCTTCTCAGGCCACTTCGTCAGATCTGACATTCTAGAAGATGGCAAACGACTTGCTCACATTAAAGAAATAGCTAGCTCAGGATTCTCCAAGCACCTAATACCGGGATATCCCACGGAGGAATTTTGTTTCCAACAATGTTCCGAAAGGCGCGTTTACCTGCAACTACTCCACGGTTGGTGCTTGAGGCTCCTCCGGTCAATGCTCTAGTCGAGATCGAGGAGGAGGAACAAATTTATGAAGAACCTTCATCGCAAGGTGAAGATGATCAAGATGTTGATGAACCGACTGACGACTCTACTATTGGGTATATGGAATTTGAAGATGAAGAGTCTGATGAAGAAGAGGGTACCCAAGGATATGCAAGCGGACAGTTATATGCTGTTTTCACCCACTCCCAAGGAAAAGAAGCAAAAGTTGTCAGGATGAAGAAAGAGAAGGCCGTGTCAAACATGCCTCCAACCATCGCTAAAAGAGGTAATCCCCTTCTTGCTTAACTTGTTATTAAGTCTTTTTCAAAAAAATATTTTTCCCCTGTCTCCCCTCCGAATCAGTCCTCTCATATTCCTATCAAGACCAGCAATCCTACCCTACCATCACGAAGTGAGGGACTCATTCCTTCATCAACACAACCCTTGGCCAAATTTGACATAATTGACCACGCTAAAAAGACCAAGATCCAAATGTCTGAAGCCGAGTACCTTCAGTCAAACCCCGAACAACTTGTAAGGTTGACTGAATACATCCAAAGTCAGGCTATCATAACTAATCAGGTTTCCCCAAAAGGAATCCTTTCCACCCCTCCTTCGTCCCGCATAAATGTTGCCTTGACTTTTACATCATGCAAGACAGAACCTTTCTACCTCTCCCTCCTAATCAATGGCCACAAACTAAGCAATTACATAATTGATTTTAGGGCTTCCGATAATGTCACGCTGGCAAAAGTCGCCCATGCTCTGGGTCTCACCCTTACCAAGCCTTTTGGACAATGTTATTCCTTGGAAACCAAGCAAGTTCCGCGATCGTTCAAATCAAGGACGCTCGGTTCGCATTTGCGGCGTTCCCAGAGAAAAGAGTAAAAATTACTGTCCTTGTTGCCGATATTCCAGCAGCCTATGGAATTTTGCTGGGAAGGAGTTTTTACAAAGTGAGGTTGGTGGAGAGATTTATATGGACTAGTCTAAGGCTAGGATCCTGTCAAAGGTGTGATGCAAACTTTGGAGCCTGAACCACAAAAAGAAGTACCGGTTACATTAACTCCGATGACCCCAAAGCCCAAATTCTCTTCGAATCATTAGGGATGGGAAAATATTTCTTGACCGCCGAGTCGACCAAATGGATGTCCTCATCCAAGCAGAAGATCTTAACAAGATCTGGACTTTGCAGTTTGATGGCAGCTGCGCAACTAGTGGGTGCGGCGCTTGAGCCGTGCTAATATCTCCCGAAGAGGAGATTATCCCCCTCTCTTTCAAGTTGCAATTTTTCAACACGAATAATACTACTAAGTATGAATCTTTGCTACTTGGCATGCAAGCCGCAAAGGAAAGAGGAATCAAGAATCTGAAAGTACAAGGTGATGCAGAGCTGGTTGTAAATCAAGTTAAAAGGATATACCAAGTGAAGAATGAAAGGCTCAGACATTACCGCAACGCGGTATGGGACAACATCGAGGAGTTTGATGCTTTTTCAATAAAAGCCATCCCAAGAGCTCAGAATGACATGGCCGATTCATTGGTCATTTCAGCATCCCTCATGCTCCCTCACCCGAGGTTTGAAAACAAACAAATATACCATTGAGGTGGTTTTCCGCCCAAGCGTCTTAGGACAATTCTTAGCACTGGTAGGTATTCAACGATGACAATCAACTCATTGCCTTTCTTGAAAAAGCAGAAAATTTTAGTGAGCTTCATTTTGAAGGATCCACTTCTACATGTCGTGAATCGCCATCGATCAAAAGGAAGAATCAAAAGGAAGCGACGGCATATGTCAGCTCAAAGGAAATAAAATTCTGAAAGGCCTGGTTTTCCTAGAGCGGTTGTTCGACATGTATGATCGTTTTGTAAAAAAGAAAAGGCAAGATGATCCTGGCTCCTCCCCAGAAACCGAACCGATCAATTTAGGTTTGGTTGAACATCCACAGTTTGTAAACATCGGAAAGTGTTACACACCTGAGGAAAATCGGAAGTTCATCAAATTGTTGAAGAAATACATGGATGTATTGGCATGGTCCTATGCCGACCTAAAGTCTTTCTAGCCGAAGGACGTCCAGCATGACATCCCGTTGAAAGAAGATGCAAAACCCTTTCACCAGAAACAAAGGCTGAAATACAGAAGATGTTGGATGCAAGGATCATTTTTCCTATCCATCACAGTACTTGGGTGGCAAACATTGTGCCAGTAGATAAGAAGAACGATGAGATACGCATATGCGTAGATTTTCGTAACTTGAATCAAGTGTCCTTGAAGGACAACTACCCACTTCCCATAATGGATCAGGTTTTGCAAGCAGTAACTGGATCAGAAATGTTGTCCATGCTTGATGGTTTTTGGGCTACAATCAGATTGAAGTCTCGCCTGAAGACCAATTCAAAACAGCATTCACTATACCCTGGGGTACATTTGCCTATAGCAGGATGCCTTTTGGTCTGACCAATGCCGGTGCCACTTTTCATCGGGCCATGGACTTTGCGTTCAAAGGTATAATGGGGAAGGTCATCATAGTCTACTTGGATGATTTAACTATGTTCTCTAAACGTTGAAATGATCATTGCGATCATTTGGAGCAAGTATTGATTAGATGCCGAGAGCACGAGATCTCCTTGAATCCGAAAAAGTCGGTTTTGAGTCACGAGGGAAAGTTCTTTGGGACATGTTGTTAGCAAAGAAGGGATGAAGATAGATACCGAAAGAGTTAAGGCTATTCAGAGCCTTACTTTACCTACAAGCAAGCAAGGCGTTCACTCTATCTTCGGAAAGGTGAACTTTCTCGGGTGATTTGTTCTCGACTTTCTTTGAAAAGACTTGCCACATATCAAACATGATGAAAGGGTCACCAGCTTTCCAGTGGAGCAAAGAAGGAAAGAAGTCATTTGAGGAGATAAAATCCTCCGTCGCCCACGCGCCGATCTGGTATATCTTGATTTATCCAAGGATTTCATTATGTATAGCTATACATCGAGCATACTATATCGACCATCTTAATGCAAAATAATTATGAGGATGTCGAATCCCCGATCACGTTCATGAGCTCTCCCCTCAAGCCTCATGAATTAAAGATGTCTCAGTTTGAAAAGCATGCCTTTTCTATTGTCAAAGCAGTCAAGAACTTCAGGTATTATATTCTAAACTCTCACACAATGGTGCTGGTCCCTGACACGGCAATCAAGTCAATCCTAACTCAATAGGAGTTAGGGAGTTTGCGAGGAAATTGGATTGCAAAAGTCCAAGAGTATGATCTCGATATAAAACCGACTAAGTTGGTAAGAGGCAAGGGCCTTTGTCAGCTCATGGCTGAAAACCGAGGTTCAGAAGACCCTGACGGAAAAGATGATTGCGCCAATGGAGCGCAAAGCCAACTGGAGAAAGCCGATTCACTACCCATGGTTCTATTTGTCGCAACTAGTGACGAATGGTATTCTGATATCGCTTTCTTTCTCACTTATGGTGAGTGTCCAGCTCATCTAACTACAAAGGAGAAGTGTGCTATAAAGCTCAGAGCAGCCAGATATGTCATCTGGGATGACGGTTTATACAAACGCGGAATAGATGGCATCTTCTTGCGATGTGTTGACAAACCACAACAGACAAAGTTACTTCAGAGTTTTCATGATTCAGCCTATGGTGGTCACTTCTCCTCTTCCGTGACAAAGCACACAAAATCATCTGGGCCAGGTACTATTAGCCAACGCTTTTCCAGGATGCAGCCACTTGGGTAGCAAAATGTGAGCTCTACCAGCAATTTGTCGGTAAGCCAAAATTGGCTGCTTTTCCCCTCAAGCCGGTCATCATTGATGAACCATTCAGGTAATGGGGAATTGATTTTATTGGTGCACTCAATCCCCAATCAAGTTTTGGACATAGTTATGTCCTGACAGCAACAGATTACTTCACGAAATGGGTGGAGGCCATACCTGTTAAGAATGCCACTTCTGAAGTTGTTTGCAACTTCATCAAGGAAAATATCATCGTGAGATTTGGTGTTCCACACAAAATTGTTGTTGATAATGCTTCCAACTTCTCCTCATGGGAAGTTATTGGTTTTTGCTATGGATACGGGATAACCTTGGCCCATGCCTCGGATTATTATCCTCAAGGAAATGGTCAGGAAGAATCCAGCAATAAAAACCTAATGACCATCATACAGAAGCTTGTCAATGAGAATCAACGGTCCTGGCACAAGTCATTGTATGACACTTTGTGATTAGACTGAATTACTCCCAAGAGGTCTCTCGGCATGTCACCTTTTCAAGTGTTATATGGAATCAATGCCGAGCTTCCCATTTCTGCAGAACTTCCTGCTCTGCGCTTGACACGAGTGATTGAAGATGAAAATTTCCAAAGTTCTCTTGAAAAGAGGATCATGTATCTAGCAGAGCTTGAAGAAAAAGAGTAAGAGTGGTCGACAGGATCACCGAACATCAGAATCAAGTCAAGAGGTTGTTCGATAAAAAGGCCAAGCAGAGGGATTTCCAGGTGGGAGATCTTGTCCTTCTATGGGACAAGCGAAGAGAGCCAAAAGGCATGCATGGAAAATTTGATTCTCTATGGAGAGGGCCTTTCAAGATCAAGCGGCTCAATGGAGAGAATAGTTTCTATCTCTCATATCTGGATGGAACCGAGCTCTCACTTCCCTATAGCGGGCAACATCTGAAGATCTTCAGGAAGTAGAGCTTGCTCTCTTCTTTATACGGTTGCTTTAGTTGTGTGTTTGTTTTTGTCGTGTGTTTGCTTTCTGTTTGTTGTGTGTTCCTTTGTTTGCCCTTCGATCGCCCTTATTTTTGACTCTCCAACCCAATGGATACGCACATGAAAATCTGGAATTCTCTACCCTTAAGCTTCGCTTAAAGATAGTCCCCAGAAAGAGCCAGTTGTTATCCTACAAAATTGTCAAGGGAAATTTGGAGGTAACCATACCCAAAAATTTTGTTTTGGCCCCAAGGAAGTTTGAGAACGTTCGAAAGAAGCCCAAATTTCTCTTCCAAAAATCAAGTTTTGAGGACTTAGCCATTTTTCAGTCTTTTTCGAGCAAGGCGCTGAGAATGTCCTATTGACATGCTGAAAAGTATGCCCAAGGGCGCTGATAAGTTCATGCTGACACGATGAAAAGTGCGCCAAGGGCGCTGATAAGTTCCTATCGACATGCTGAAAAGTGCGCCAAGGGTGTCTTTGAGAATTTCTGTTGACATCTTTGAAAAGTGCACCCAAAGTGTCAAGAGTATTTTCTTCCTAGGATCCATTGATCGTTCTTGTAAAATATTTAAAAAACATGTTGGCATACACGATGACTTCATCCATGTTGCACCATGGGATGTTGCCATCCAAAAACTTGCCCAAGTCAACTATTGACTTTTTAGATATTTTGTAAGTGGTTGGTTTGCTTTTTCCTTCTTTCCTTCTCTTCTTCTATAAATACTTGGATACTTATAGTATTCAGAGGTGGACATTTTTTAGATGAAAAATAGAAGTGAGAAGAAAAGGCTTTGTACTTTTTGTAACAGAAGAAAACATTAATACAAATATTGAGACTTTGTGGTGAATATGTGTGTTATGGGCATCTGATGTTTCTTATGTCAGATCTATGCATTTATTCTGTTGGATCTATCTCTGCTTTTTTGTCATTTGTTCATCAATATTGCTTTGTTTTTCTATGCAAGTAGGTTCAACTTTGTTTACTACCAGCCCAAAACATAAACCCTCTGACCTTTCTACTTTGGAATTCATTTCTTTTCTTCCTTCCTTTCCTTCCTTCATTCCTTTCTGTTCTTCATCGGAACTACCTCTACTGGGATGAGATCCCAAACCCCCTGAAGGTAGAATATTGTAAGACTTACACAAGTTCCTGCTGGTAGAATAGCAATAAACCAGTTTCGCTTTGCTGTCTCAAAGAGGGGCTATGCCCTACACACTGTTGGCTCATCTATCCATAGATCTGCTCTCACGACAGATTTTCGGACCAACAGGTTTCAACATGGTTATTGCCTCTAGATCTAAAAATAAAGTGCATGTATTATTACGCCAAGAAAGTGACTAATTCAGAGGAAATTTTGGGATGTCAGAATTCCATACATCTTCCTAAACCATGACAAAGTGGTAGATAATATTGTGAGCTTTTCGTCGGTGCACTGAACGCAGCGTAAAATGGACTTCGTATGCTCAAGTCAGAGCGGTGAAAAGATTGGTCAACAAAAAGACCTACAGAGAGGCAATCGACCAACGTGGCGGCGACACGTGGTGGAAGCAGAGCGTGAGCATGGAGGAGAAAAAATATGGTTTTGTGACACTAATATCTAGACAGTAGATGTTGCATCGATATTTTACCATGTGGTGGGGCCTTAGGCCACCACGTTCCCTGCCACCATGATCATGCTATTATACCGAGCCAACTCGGAGTGGATGAGCTCACTATTGACATGGCAAGTTATCTATTCAGCTTGTTGAGTTTGTTATTACATTTGGCGAGTTTATTATTGTTTGGTGATAGCTCGGGTCAGTGAGCTACTCTCTATATTGAGCGAGCTAATCATAGCTCGTATGTCATTGCATGGTTCGGGTTATACGTGGCACATATTCCACATCCACTGTTTATTCCTCACGGCACATGTTTAATTTCACCGGTGAATGGATATGGTGCGACCCACGTGGCACTTCAACATAGTCACTACCCACCATTACGGGCTCCATATTATTCTTTACCGCCCAAGGAATGAGCCAGAACTATGTGGAGGGGACCAAAATCCTAAGAGGTCTATGGACAGGTCAAAGAAGGTTTTTAAGCCTTTATTAAGAGTGTAGGTTTTAAAATCCACGTATGCGGGACTATGAATAACCCACCGCCCATATGGAGGCTCACGTGGCAAAGGAGGGGGCGGTTACATGGAGTATAGGGTGGCACATTCAAAAATACCAGCCACGTGGAAGTAGAGTGCACGGCGGTTCAATCAGGATGACCAATCCTTTTTAAAGACATACTTAAATTCTAACCCAAATATGAATTCCCACCGCCCATATAAATATGAAGGTATACGTGGAGTTTAAAGCCTATGTTATTTCCACGGTGATGTTTTTATTTGGCCGTTATAAAATATTAAATCCATATTTGATTAAATAGCTATATGCTATTTTTAAATGTAACGGTGGAATATTAAAATTAATAGCCCAGTGCTATTATCACATGTATATGGCTAAATACAAACCCCTCACCATGGCTCACCATGTATAAATATGAGCCTAGGGGTCATTTGTAAACAACCGGGAGTTGAAGCCTCCTTAATGTGGTTCCAGAGTAAGCCTCCTCAGAGCATAAGTTTCCTCTTGTAAGGCCATAGGCCATAAGGAGTGCTTCACAAGTTTCTCTAAGTTTGTTTTGTGTAAGGCCATAGGCCATAGAAGGGAAACTTTATATATCATTTTATAGAGGGAGTTAGGCTCAAAATTAGCCTTAGATAAAAAAGGAAAATGCTCCAAATTTCCCTACGCTCCTAGTGATATATTCATCTTCCCATTATGGAGGCGTTTCGACACCATTTTAATTAACGTAAGTCATATCATCATTTGGCATTAATATGGAGTCGTCATCGGCGTCCCTCTCTTCCAAGGAAGATTATTGAAGACCTATACTTACGTGACGATCATCATCGGTGGGCTTCTACTTCTCAAAGCAAATGGAGAAGTGTGTCTTCATATTTCTAGTTCGAGTAACCTCTTTGGATCATGGTCACTTTTATTTATCTAGTTCGATTCGTGTGCAATCGGCTAGATATATGATCATAGAGGGCAAAATCCCTATAGTACTATCATTTGGGTATCGAATAGACATGTTCACTGGTATCTGAATTTATATTCATTGCTTCATTGTACTAGTTTGCATTTAGAAGCGTAATGAATCAGCTCATATGAACCCGGAGATGTAGGCATTGTTGAACTCCATTGTCAATTTTTGTGCAGTGTGTATGTGCTTCATTTTACATTGCATTTTCCATTTTGAAGTTGATGTCATCTATGGAGTATAAAATATTGCAGTTTTATAGGGGTCCGTGCGTAGTTAAAAAAATTACTCTTTGTTTACGAGATCAATGATAGGTCTCGAAATGCATTGAGGCTTCTCATGCCCTTATCGGGGATACCATAATTTCTCCAACCACCCAAATAAATCCTGCCAACATCTTCCCTCTTTTTCTTTTTGATTCCATTTTAATGGTGGCACTACATTCCCCCCTTATAAAAGCATCGTCCTCGATGTGACACAATGCCAAGGTTAGAAGAGGGTACTCATAAGCAAGGAGGAACAATCAACGACTCATGGCACTAGCGAAAAGAAGATAATAATTGTAAAAGTACAACCACACGGAAGGGGAATTAATGTTACGTGAAGATTGGCAATTTTTGGTTTACATTATTACCTAGTTACTCTTTTCTCTTAAAAATATTTATAAACCTCATGTTGTTAATATTTCATTTTTTAAAGAATTTAGTTTGTTTATTTTTGTGGGTGCCCAACAAAAACTAACATCACAATACCACACAAGGGCCAAACAAAACACCAATAGTCCACAAGACATCATGATATGTACTTTCATAACTATATTACATCACAAAACTCAAACAAACCATGGAAATAACATACACAATCCACACACATAGTACTTTTCATATACATGTCCTTGGCACAAATGTACTCGTAACATAGGCATACTATAACAACATGGAATTCCCAATAGTGCACATACAAATGTTTCACACCACTTGAAACCATAATTATAGCTACATAGTGTCAAGATGGAAGCAACATCACAAGACATAGCCTAGACTCACAAGAATACACATAACTATAATATGAATACCATACTACTCACAAAATATCACAAAACAACTCCATATACCTCCTAAAGCATCACAAACAACTCCATATACCTCTTGAAGCATCACAAAAAAACTCCATATACCTCCCGAAGTAGCACAAAAAAACTTCATATGCCTCCCAAAGCATCACCGCCAACTTCATATACCTCCCAAATTAGCACAAAAACTACATATACTTACCGAAGCAAAGCACGAAATAACTTCATATATCTCTGAAACATCACAACAAACTCTATAAACCTCTCAAATCATCACAAAACAACTCCATATACCTCCCAAGCAATAAAATAAAGATAATTTTTCCTTTTCTCTCCCCAAAAGAGTCCAGTCACCCTATAGCCCTATGCACATATAGTCTAGACACTTCTAACCCAAGTGACATAATAACTCATGGTTCAACAACGCGCTAGTTATTTGTAAATCGTTGGGGCATACCCCCATACAATGAAGAGGGTCCATAGGTTCCACCACTCCATGGTGAATCTCATGACCGTATTCCACACATTACAACATTAGAACCAACATAACAATCCATTTCAAACATCAAGTGGCAAATATATGAAGTCTTGGGCTAGGCTATATAAAAAAATTAAACTTAATACAAAAATTTAAAACTAAGTAAAGAAAATGGATAAATAACCATAGTTAGTGCAAAAATCCACATGTTAGTGCAAGAACCAAATAAGATGCCCAAAATATACGAGCACATCAATCAAGAAAACTGTTAGTTCTAGCAAGAAAAAGAAAATGTTCAATTTACGAATAAAGTATGTATAGAGAAATACCACATCACAATTACTATGCCACCTTATATGGCCACCAAAGGGGTACTCAATGAGTTACCGGCACTCGGACATCAAGCCTCATCTCGGAAAATAACATATGAAAAATTACAACTATCATTATCTCTATTTGAATCATCTTTCCACTGCTTCCACAAGGCTCAACATAGTTGCAACTACACTTAGGTTGACTCCATAAGATAACCATATAGGGAGAGAGAAAGGAGTGCAGGTCGCCATCTACTAAGCCTAAGTTTTCTGTAAAACACAATATGCATGACACCCATTAATCAAGTGTCATACATACCAAATGAATAAAAGTGGGTTTCCATCCTATGTAAGACTTCACTTCCTATCTCATACTTTCCTCAACCGACTAGTTAACGGTACACATTTCCCCACTCCAAACATACACATTTTACCTATTTCGTTAGGGCCGGTTAGTGTAGGGTTCACGACATAAAACATAACTATATCACTAACACAATGGTGAGTCACACACATTAATGACAACATCTTACACATGGTGTATATACATGGTATAAAAAAATCACTACTTTCATGAGTTACGATACATCACATTACCACATGATGTACCCAAAGCGCAATCACTATATAATAGGGATCATACGTTCACCATATGTTCCTATCACGACATGAACCATCACCTATTACATGAATTATATGTATGATGAACACAATGAGTAACATTACAACATAAAATCACTTGCTATATAACATGGTGACACACACAATTCATGACAACATGGTGGCAACATCATGATACAATCCAATTCACTATACACCAATTATGTCATGCAACACATTAGCACACCTACATACCACAAAATAACAAGAAACTCCAACACTATGCAATCCAAAATAACATTATTTTCACACACACCAAGGCGATAGGCACATCACACATGAACTCCAAATTGAATCCATGAAAAAGAGATTGAATTCTCTCATCACAATAGCATCAACATCGTAAAAATACACACTAAGTGACATGCACAACATGTGCATTCATAATATCATAGTTATGACATTGGTCACATAAAAACATATATCACATTACTCTTCTAATCTTAACAACCACTACGATACAAAAATCATCAAAGCGTAATCCATCCCAGAGGTTCGAGAGCATGAACCTCTTCTCTGATACCAAATGTAATGCCCATATTTACACACACAATTACAAAAGTAAAAATACCAAGATAATTTTTCTTGACTTACATTTTAGTACACATGACACTACAGGATATCCCTTACGACTACACGTAACACATTCTATGTTTACACAACATTAATCCACATAGATAACATAAAAACACATGACACACACCAAGAAGACCCTTTTTTTTGCAAGGCACAACATAACAATTCAACTACAATATACAATTATAGATAAGGTCTTCCCACAACACAATATTTTCAGATTACACATTTATTAATATCATATTTCCCTCTTTGAATTAAGTTCTAGGAAGGATCATAATGTGAGAATCATACATTCCTTTTTCCTTTTTCTATATTTCCTTTCTAGTGCTTAACATTTAAATTATGGTGTATCTCGTCAAATAAGCATCATCTACATTATATCAATTACTTGTTTAATTCAGTCATTTTTTAATAGGGAATACACACATGGCTACTAGGTCTTATTCCTAGAATTCACTCCTAAGGGTATGCATCTTGATCTTATATCATACCTCCGTTACATAACAGAACAAGTGTAAGTCCAATGGATGTGAACTTCATTATTTGTTGTTTAAGGATTTAGGATCAAGTTTCTTTCATTCATTTATAAATTGATAATTGATTTAGTAAACAATAAGTATTTCAATAAATGAGGTTCTTTATCCATAGGGAGAGGTTTATTCACATTATAATGAAGATCATGTTTCACTTAACCCATGGAATAACATATCACCATAAAAATTTCCAAGGATAAACATCAATTATAGTTATGTTCTGATAGTTAGTTAATGATTGAAAGGAACTTAACATGGAGACATGCTTCCTTACTTTTTTATAGATTAGGTTTCGAGTGTTGTTTTCTTCTAACTTGACAGGTTTTCCCGACTAGAATCATACACCTTTTTGTTTTGAATTGTATAACCTTATTTCTAATGGGGCATTGGGATCCTCAATGAGACAAGTATTCCATGTCTTAGTGGATTTATCTCTAAGAAATGATCACATAGTATCATACATAAAATACATGACATGACAAGTGAGAGAGACATATGGGGTAGTTCATCCTTTTAAGGGGTTAAGGTTCACATGAGATTTTACACAATGTGGGTCTCTTTTATCACCTCGGGATGGTTTAAACATGATATAAGAATGACCTAAAATTCACCTTCCTCCAAAGATGTCATCAATTGGTTACGTTTTCACAAAATAATCATACACAAAAAAGTTGTTAAGTTTCACAATAAACTTTTCATACTCCATCATAGAACCGAAATGAAATTTTAGATTGGGCATCGATTTCATCTATGATCCTAACTCTTAAAGGTGACTTCAAAGGTTGGTGGGTGATCTACGCTACTCAACATGTATGTCAGGCCAAGAGGGTTTTACACTATGTTTAATGTTGGTTTCGGATGGAGTACTACCTTAATAGAAGACATTGTCCATACTACACACATGATTACCAATCCTAGAAGGGAACCACATACTCTAGATAACATTTAACCATGTCATTCCTAACCTAATGGTTCACGATGATGATGCTAATCATGTAGTATATGATGGAAATCTCAACTTGGGATTTTATCTACTTAACTATAAGGTGTCATCAAGTGTAAAGATTGAATTTTATCCTAATTTTTAGTTTTCTATGCTAGAATAAATTACACGGGAAGGGTGGTTATACATGAGTTTTATACTAGGATTAGTGTTTCATTTAGATCTCTTTATTACATTTACAAGGTAAGAATATAATGCACCAATTATTTGATCAACCATTACACACTGGAATTGCACTATAACATAATAAATTAAAGTTCACTTAACACAATATCCAACTTTTACAATACAACACTTGGAATCAACATAACACCCATCTTTAGATAAAAATTTCCCTTAAACATTAATATATTAAAATATTACAAAACTTCACTTTTAAACTCTTCAATACTTCACAAAATGTTGAACTATCCTCTACAATTTCACTTAACATATATATATGCAATCTGCCCCTTTACCATAATTAAATTGGAATAAAAAAGAGACACTTATAGTTAAATTCACAATTCCCAAAGCATGCCTAAATCTAGCATCTCATTCATGTTACCAAATTTTAATAATGAGTCTTTATTGTAACATAGTAATACACACACACACACACACACACACACACACACACACACACACACACACACACACACACACACACACACACACACACACACACACATTCCATTAACAAACATAAACTAGAACAATCCACATTTATTTACAACCATTTTCATTTCTCCATCATACTTATGTCTGCAAAATTGTGTGATCATGATATCGTTGATACATTTCGACATTGCATCGACCTAGATCCAACATAATTAACATTTATAGTTTCCCATTAACATAATAGTAATAATTTTCATTCGAAAGAAGAGGGTTAGAGACATATATTCATTTCATTTCATTTCACTTCTTTTTTAACGAAGAAGAGAAAAATAGATAGGGAAGAGAGAAAAACATTGTTTTTCCCAAAGTCAAATTTCACCGAAAAATCCACATGAGAGAGTTTCATTCATTTATTTATATGTTTCTAAAAGTTTTCATGACAATTTATTTCTTTGACTAGGGTCATATGGCAATAATTCACATTTTTGTACTAGTGAAAATTCTTACTTCAATCTCAGAGGCTAAAGTACCACGTCTGAAAACTATCTTTCCATGCAAAAATGCAAAATGGTTAAATTCCTACAAGTAATCCTCTATACCAATAATTCAAAACAATTAAAAAAATTTAAACTCATGAATGGTTTTCAATTGGGCTAGGTTTCTTGAGCCACCGGTCATAATCGGTCTAGTTGCAACAATAACCAATTTTATCTCGAGGGATAAGAAAACCTCAACCAAAATTACCCTTTGATTGAAGAACGTGCAACGGAAAATTTCCTACATGATTTTCTATATATGGAGAATTCTCCAGTCGACAGAACTAAGAACCGACAAATTACGAAGAGTTTTTACGGAGCCATTGGTCATAGTTGAGTGAGTTTGACCTAGTCAAATAGTGACCCGAAGCGTATAAAATTCCTTCTCCAAACTATGTAGGAGATATTTTTCCCCAAACGTAAGGTTTGAAGCAATTTTATAGTCAAATACTAAAGGATCACAAAGGGGATAAGCAATTTGTTTCTTAGGGTTCAAACGACAAGCTGAAACGAAACTCCACATTTCAGTTTTAGTAGCCTTCTAAAAGTGCAAAATAGGGTAACATGGCTCTTAAAGTAGTGGAGAAGAGAGTAAAAATTCTCATTTAGGGTCAATCTAAATCTCTATATGACTCTTCTTATAACGAGGAACACAGATGATGTTTGTTATCTCTTTTATGGGCTCAACATGTTCTTTAACACGTCTCTAGAAATTACATTTTTTTAACTTTGCTAGGTAGACAAAATTCTTGTTTTAGATAGCAACTCAACTTTCGCTCACCAATGCCAATGGACACGAGTACCAAATTTTGATACCGTGGGTTTAGAAATGCATATGGTTGTAGTTGTAATCATAGGTGATGATCAAATTAAAAGTCGGTAATTTAAATCATAAGGAAGAGTTTTATTGTTTTGCGCTAATAGTTTGGTTACGAAGTTTTCCAGATTGTGTTTGAAGGAGTGGTTTAAGTTCATGCTTGGCTCCCAAGTGTTATTTGGGTTACATAAGTGTTAGATAGGATTTTATTGTTTTTCAAAACAAGTTTATATAAAACAATCAAATATGAGATACTCCAAGGTTTTAAATTTATTTCATTGCGAATGATAAACTAAAGTACACAAAATACGAAGGACAAGGTGAGATGAACCATGCCTGGGAGATATTTGCATCCTCATGAAAAATATAGTCCACGAGGTTTCACTTACACTCCACAAGATTTCATCTCTCTACCAAGAATTCCATTAAATTGTTTACATGTTTTTATAGGATCCCATGTTTTGAAAATAAGACTATAAGGAAAACCACCTCTATATCTAGAAATTTTTCACTTGTCCTTAATAACAAAATGTGATTCCTTACCCTATTTTGAAGCTCTGAATTTTCACAGGTAGGAATGAGGCTCACAAAGGTCTCAAATTTGATCTAGATCTGCCAACAATATTTGCTTTAATCCCTATGAATATCCATGAATCTTGTTTCTTCTTTAGCATTACTCGATTTCGGTATTTTTTTATTTTCTAGGCTTTATCTTCTCTAAGAGCGGGAATATCTTGTCCTCCCTATCTAGCTTACAAAACACCTCATATGTTGTTTTCCTCCATTCCCCATTAATAAATGCAAATACCTCAACTAGGCATTGAAGTTCTTATAAATTTTGAATAATTTTGAGAGCCTTGATTGCAGCTAGAGCACATATGATACGCAATGACCCATCATACATTCTAGCATTAACAACGGTATCCAAGTGAGAGACTAGGAGAAGTGTTGGGCCACTAGCATTCAGATCTATTAGTCCTCCCATGTAACTTTCCCATTTTATGTAAGTATGTTCTCATCCAACATCCCGCATCCATTCTTCAAAAATCCCATTTCGGCGTAGGTGGGAGGATCTTTGCGGGAAAAGGATGTGGGATTTAGAGTTATAAATGCCAATAACATTTTCTTGAAATTTTCTAATCCTTTTCAAAAAACCTATTTTGTGAATATTTTGCAGCGATTGCAGTCCACGAGGCCATATCTTTTTGGCACATTGTCAAACAATTCACATGTCAAGCTCATGCTTCCACATTTTGCATACATACCTATTAGAGAACTTCCAACTACAACATCTGAAAAAATCCTATCCCTTTTTTCATTATGATTTGGTTTCCTACAATTATCATTGTTCAAGACACATTTCCTTCAAGAATTTAGTCAAATCAATTCATATGCCAAGTGCGTGCTTCCATATTATACATACATATCTACCAAAGTGCATGAAACTACCACACCTAATAAAATTCCTCTATCGTTATGCTTTGCTAGACATCCATACCCTTTTCTACCGCTCACATTTTGGAAAATCTTGGGAGTGTGTCACAACTATAAAATTAAAAGGTTAGAGATATGTTTTTGCATCGGTGAAACATTGTGACTGTCACATGAGGAACCCTTGTTTCCTATATGTTGTTATTATTGACACTATCTAAATAATGCTAAACTTTTACAGCATGCACTTGGGTTCCAGTGTGGTTGTTTCCTCTACATATAAAAAGAAAATGCATGTATTATTATGCCGGGAAAGTGATAGGTCTAAAATCTACTCAGCCGCCCATGCTCTTATCATGGAGACCATGTGTATCCACATGAGTTACATAATTTCACTAACCAACCCAATAACTCCTTCCAATGTATTCCCTCTTTATCTTTTCCTTTTTGTTTTAATTGCATTTTAATGGTTACACTATAGAAATAACACATACATATCGATCAATAATTATCATCAAAATTAAGCAATTCTATCAACTATATATGATTTCTATTTACTTTGATTCTACCATTTTACTAACATCAATGAGATCACAAGACTAGTCTGAACATCCGAACATAGGAAATGCATCACGAATATAATGTGTCTATATTAAATATTAACAATGCAAATCAAAATTTATAAAATTGTCCACTAATGTCTGCTAGCATATCATAATAAAAAATATGAATCATAACATATTGATAATCCCAATGCCTATATAGTATATCCCCTACTAATTAAAATGAAACATTAATGTCCATCTACCAATGTCTACTAATCAAAATATAACAATAATTTCCATGTCTCTAGTCCATAATAATAAAAAATCATAACAAAATAGTGTCGAAGAGGAGTGGGTGATACACCTCATTCCCCTTAGAATCAACTTCCTCCAGAATTCATTGAAATAAGTGTGGAAACTTGGGCCCGTAACAAAGTAGCAGCCTCTCATGTAGTTGTGGGCTCATCATACCTATTCCACTAGACTCACACCTAATCAATCTTGTGGCCTAAAAGGCCCAAGGTCCTATGGTCAGTAATATGTACGAGCTCCACAGTCACCTATCCTTCTCTTGTACCTACATTGTGTTCTAATCCAATACATGAGAAGGATCTTGAATGTATTTCCATAATACAGAAACATGGAAAAAATCATGGAAGTGAGATAAGATGGGTGGAAAAGCTAGACGGTAGGCTAAGGGACTGATTTGATCCACGATATTAAATGTACCTACGAATCTCAAAACTATCTTAGATCCTTTTCTATAATGGATAGGGATCTTAGGACCTCGACTCTCAGAAACACCTTCGAGCCCACCTCATAACTGCGGTGAAATTTCCTCTGATCTGCATACTTCTTCCTATCTTGTGCCTCTTGTAACCTCTATCCTCTAGCATGTCCTACACTATTTAACATGGCCCAAGAGATACTCTATCCTCTAACATGTCCCAACTCAAAGGATTCCTATAATCTCTACCATATAATGCTAATAATGGTGTCATGTTGATGGAACTCTAGAAACTGTTGTTATAAGAAAACTCTAATAGATATAGGTACTCCTCCCATCGTGACTGATGATCCATGAAGTACATGCAAATAATATCCTATAATATCTTGTTTACCCACTTAGTTTGTCCATCTATCTTAGGATGATAGGATTTTCTGAAATTGATATTCGTCCTTAGAGAAAACTACATAGTGGTCTCGAAGAGGGAAGTGTGTGAAGGATCACGGACACAAATGATCTTCTGTGGAATCTAGTGTAACGTCACTATCTCATCTAGATATAATCATACCACTACACTAGATGTATATGTGGTCTTCGCCAATGAAAATAGAGCTAATTTTTTCAATTCATCAACTGAGACCATAATCGTGTCGTGGTGATATCTCGACATCGTTAGCCCCACTATGAAATCCATGAAAACGGTGTTCCATTTCCACTTCGGTATAACATGAGGATAAAGAAGACCAATTGGATGCTGATGTTTGGCCTTCACCTTCTGGCACTCCAAACATTGAGACATAAATCATGCTACATCTCTCTGAATCCCTCTCGAATGATACAACTATCTCAATATGATGTATATCTTCTTTACCCCTAGATGGGAAATAGGGTGCATAATGATCTTCTACAAGGATGTCCTATCACAATCCTCCATATTTGGGTACATAAATTTTACCACCGTATCAAAGGAGTATGTGGAGAAAACATAGTATTACATTAAGGGAATACACACATTGGATTCACGTGTGGGAATAGGGTGTATTTGAAGCCATAGAAGGATAGGGAGGAAAATGCGTGCTAGAACATTTGGTTTAGGACTTAACCATTTTTTCAATATAGGTTATTTTGGAGATATCATAAGGAGCACACATTGGGATTGAGACTTATGTGACACACAAATAGTATTTTGGGAATAAGCCATTGGAAAGTGCCATGAATAGGTTAAGCTAATAATAGTATTGCTTCTTCTTGTTAAGTATAAATGTCTATTATTAGGCACACTTACATGTATGCATGTTATTGTGAAGGCACATGGCTATTATAAGTATGCAGCCTATTCTTTTTTGGAAGTGCATGAGTGGTGAAGGGAAAGTCCCCACCCCTATAAATATGTAATTAAGTCATTAAGAAAGATAAAAGTATATACATATAGAGATACACGGAGGCATCTACAGAGACACACTGAGACTGAGTTGTTATAAAGTTATGCTACTCGACCTAATGCGCGCATGACTTATGGTGAAACTATGTAATATAAGAAGCTTCTACGATTTATTGTGTTTAATGTAATGGAGTATGTTGGATAGATAATGGTGTTAAACATGCCTGTAACTGGCTCTTGTATGGTTAATCTCATCATAGTAATGGTTGATTCATGATTCTTTAAGATCTAGATTGGGTTATGCACTATGAAATATGTTTAGCTATGGATGTATATATGTTTTATCTTCTTAACACTAACATCTTGCACAACTAACTCTAAAGAGGGACAAGGTACCTTTGTGTGATTTTGGCGAGTTCTCATCTTAAGTTGGATGATGTGCCAACGTGCTTGGGTTATTCATGGTAGATTTTACGCTACATCACTTGGTTCCATTTCCAGAGACTTCTTTTCAGTTGTTTTTAGGATGGTTCGTGATGAATACATATGAATTTACCTTAGCAAATGTTGAGGAGTGGATACAGAATCTAACCCATTTCTCAAATAAGACCCATAAATTCTATAGCCCATTTCTAAAGTGGATTTGCACTAGAAATAGGTATTAACGCAACTTCATCTCATTGCTTTAGGTTTTCTAAGGCACTAAAAGTGATCACACGCCTTATAATACTCTTTACCATCCTTCAGAGGGTATCCCACCAAAATATAGCAAGTAGAATCTTACGCGGTGGCATCACCTTCATAGTGCCCACTGCAATACCACCAAGAGCCTCTGTTATGATATCTGGATGCTCTTGTTCCAATACACATCAAGGAAATACTTCATCATAGCCTAGTTTGTATAAATCTCCACTTATCAACATAAAGGAGGCCACACGAATTGCAAGTTGTTTCCTTTCTAATGATTTCATTCTTTATGGTGTCATACCTGTGCATAAAAAGACAAAAATATCATCCAATTATTGAGGTGCATGATGTAATCCGTAAAACTATGCATCTCACATATTATCTATACTGATTATAATCTATACAACTAGGCATTGTCCTCCCTAAAGTTATCTTAGATAAGTGGTCTAGGCCAAAATTACTTTTACCTAGTTTTACCACAACTATGAAATCAAATTCCTTGAACAAGAGTACCCATCGACATATGCGCCCTTGTAAAACCGTCTTATTTAACAAATATTTTATTGCCATGTGATCAACGTAGAATACAAAAGGTGTCGCTAGAAGATTGGTGTCCCCAAATTTCACCCCTGAAATCTGGGACTACCCTATGTAAAAAAAAAGTAATTTCAATATAATGGGTCGTTTTATGTTTTTATTGCTAGAAAGTGTCCAGTATTGTGTCGAGATATTCCTAAGGCACCATATAAGCCAATTTTGACAAATACCCGGATGCCCAAAATTGTTATACTCTTTCGCTAGAATTTGCCTGCGAAAAATTTGTATTTAATTATTTTGAGCCCTGTTTAAGGTAAATTGTGCTCCGGTTTAACCCTGTTGTGATCTTACATGTAAATATTCACATACACTAGTAGGGTTTTAACCAAGAATGAATCCTGGGATTTATCTATGACTTCTGGCAATGTTTTATGTTTTTGGTGTTTTCCCATTTTGTTTTCTATGAAATTTCTTTTGGTCAATTCCTCTATCGGTTTCATGATTTCTTTCCTGGAGTATCTGGAGATCACCTATGGACGTTATGCCAGAAGGAATTTATCACAGTAGGTTTGTTTCTTTCTGAAAGACGAAGTCATGCACAAAAAAGCTTCTTACAGGCGGCAGCCGCTTTTTGGAAAAAGAAGGTTTTAAGCTATAATGGGATTTTTGGTGGCAACAGGTAGGTGGGAATTTTGTACCTACCTAAGTAGGGTACTTTTTCCCATGAAAGTAAAGTCACTTAAGTCATAATGGGAAAATCGAGGCAACAGTACGTGGGAATTTCTTACCTGCCTTGCAGAGTGAAAATTCCCATTGTGAAATAAAAGAAAACAAATTAAGGCATTGATGGGAATTTCTTACTTGCATTGTAGGGTAAATAAACACATTATGAAATTCAAACAACTTAAGTGGATTATGGGATTTTTGAAGCTGCGGTGTAGGGTGAATAATCCCATTAGAAATTGACTTTTAAAAATAGAATTCACCCTTGCCAAAAAGTGTGACCCACCTTGGGTGAATAATAATGCATTTAATAATATGTATTAATATTTATTCACCCAATTTTGGTGCCCAAGCAAGAGGAAAAGTCAACGCAGGATGAAAGGACAAAAAATATTGGAAATAGAATTCTAAGATTAAATAAATTTTATTTATTTAATGCAGCCCCCAAAAAATGTGCCCCATATTGAAGAGGAATAATACTTTTTAAAGTATTAATTGATGTAATTAATTCCTATTTTTAGTGGATGAGGTCAAAGCACACTATGAACCTTAAGTGAACTTGAAGTAGAGAGTTAAAATTAAATAAATTTAATTTATTTAATGGGAGCCATGAGCATGCACAAAATAGGTGCACCATTTGAAGAGAAAAGGGCTGTTAATTAATTAATTAATTTCCAGAATAGGAGGGGAAATAATTAAATTATAGAATGATGAGGGTTATATAAGCATGGACTGCCATAAGGGTGAATTAATAAATTCTTTAGCAAGGAAGTGCAGCCCAGGCAATTTTGGCGCCCAATTAAGGAGGAATTTTGCACATAAGAAGGTGTTTTTACTGCTGGAAGGATTCAAAGTTTGGCACCTAGGTTTGAAGGAGCTTGAATTAAGTCGATTAATTTATCCGCATAGTGGTACAGTGCTCAGGTAAAGTTGAGAAAATTCATGCTTTCTTTACATGCAAACAAAACATCACATTGTTGGGTAGCAGCTTGATATATGCGAGACTTTTATAATTAAAATCAAGTGTTCTTGTTCCGATTGCCATATTTGTCTAAATTAATTACAGGAATTCATTACGTATACTTTAATAGGAGAAAGGAGCTTAAGTCAATGTCCACTACATTGAACATATCCTCTAAATCTAAAGAAATATCCAAATCTACACCGGTTGTAAAGAATTTTGGCCAAATAAAAAGAAAACTAATTACTCGGACAAATATCGCTCCAGCCATGGCAAAGCGGGGTGAATGAAAAGATCGCCAGAATCATGCACAGATCGATTCAGATCCACATTCAGATGCAGATCCATAATTACAAAGGTTTCATCCTCTTATTTCTAATACAACTCGTGTAGAAGTCGGTGCATGGAGAATTCTTTCCAGGACCTTGTGCATGTTCTCCCAATCTTCCAGTTGAAGCCTTCATTGAATTTGCATTCATCAAGAGTGCTTTCCAAAAAAATTAATTTCTCATATGTAATTAAAAATAAAAAATGATGAGTTATTTGTGGCAAACATTGACCGATGCATGTACTTGGAGAATAAGCGCAAAATCTTCAAGGATAAGAGGGAAGACATGTCAAAGGCAATACCCACAAGAAAATCATAGTCACTCACTTCCAGATCCAGTTTGGTGAGAATCAAAGGAAAAAGAATCATCTGCATGTAGAATATGAAAAAGGACAAGACTGAAGCTTTCCTCTTTCTTCTTTCTCTTATTTCCTTCGATAAAGTAATTGAGTGATCAATTAAATTATAAAACCTAAGTGATTGGTTTAAAAGCTATTACTTAAAGAAATGAACTACTTGGAAATAGGTGGCAAACATGCAAAATAGAAGGCACTATCTTTAGTTTCAAATCATGCATTTCATGCAAAGAAGAATTATAGGAGAGAGATTGTCAATTGCTTCCTTTCCAAATTCCACACGTGCCAATGCAACTAAAATCTTCCTATTGATAATTTCCCCTCTACATGCTATAAGTAGAGGAAGAACCTACGGGTTAAAGGATCAGAATTTGTAAGAAGAATTCTTGTGGTCCAGACTTTGTGCTAAAATCCTTGATAGCTATTTGAAGCAAAGGAATAGAAAAGAGCAGATTTTTGGAGAACTTTGTGTCGACGGTGCATTTTGTTTCTAGCTTTTTATCTCAGATCTACTTATAAACTTTGTGTTATTTTAGATCTATATATGAAATCTTTCTTCACTTATAATTCAAAGTGTGTGTTAATATCTATTGGTCATGTCTATGTGCATCCAATCAACTCTGTAATCTATTGATTGGGTTGCACATCTTCCCTCTTTCTTTCCTATTTTTATTATTTTCCTTCTTCATTAGATATTTCCTTTCTTTAACAAAGTTTGCTTACTTGTTGTAAAACTATACACTATGGTTAATGAGCCGTATGGTTAAAATAAAACCCCCATATAGATACTAGCATATTTTACCGACAAATCGACATGGGAGCCTCACCGGTAAATGAGGGAGATTTATCTCATGACCGCCTAGGTTTTTAGCTATGCTTTGAAAATCTAGCCAACATTATTTAGCGACTCCGTTGGGAAGAATTATCTTTGCAAATCAATATTATCTTTCGTAGATATCGGTGTTTTCCCATTTTACTTTCAACTTGGCTAAGCTTCCATTCACCCAATCTATGAAGGCACAAGGAAGGACATTTATTCATATTGCAGGAGCAATTCAATTTCAATCATCCTCCTCAAGTTAGAAGCCATAGATCTAGTCTCTCACTAGGAAGAAGAGTGCAAACACATCTATATCCAGATCATCTTCAGCATAATCCGATGCCTAGAATTATTCATGAAGTCTATTCTCAAAGAAGACGTGCTCCTTTCATGATGCAAAATCAGCCACTTGCCCTTGCGCGCATGTTCCATGGGGGGCCTTTGACCTCGAATTTTAATCCTCCTATGCATGATCTACCTAAAGGGATGAGAAATAATTTTCCAAAATTCTTTGGAGATTTTAATCCAGATGACCACTTTGCTATGTTTTTCATATCTGTGGAGTTCTTGCGATCGAACATGAAGATGTCTCTGTTAGAATCTTCATAGAGACTCTACATGACTTAGCTGGAGAATGGTTCTACGGCTAGCTCTTGGTACCATAACCAATTGGGCTACTATGTGGGATGCATTCCTAAAAATATTCAAGCCAGCCAAAGATTCCAGTACATTGATTACTCAACTCACTCAGTTGAAGAAGGAGCCACATGAGCACATGCGGGATTTTATTGCAAAATTCCAAAGATTACTTTATAAAATTCTAGCTTTTGCTTCTCCGAATGAAAATAATAAAAAAGTATTTATCATCAATGCTTTACTTCCTAAAGTAAGCTATCAACTACAAAGATCACGTCCTCTTGACTTGTTAGAAGCTTAAAACATGACGGTTGAGATTGAAGATGACCTCATCATGGCTGGAGAGATAAAAAGAAGCACTTCTAGAGCTGAAATTTCATCATCTTCTACTAAATCTGATTCAAGATTGCAAAATTTAGCAAATGAGATATTGCAGATGAATAAAAAAATGGATAAAATGGCTCAAGGTAGCAACACTACCCCTACTCAAAATTTAAACAACAATCGGAACCTCATTGCTAGTTCCCAAATATTAGCAATTGAAGATGCTCCCAGAAACAATGTGGAGATGAATGAAGAAGACCAGGAAGTTGATTCTTATCAGCTCGAGGATGATGATTTTACAGGTCTTGCTTGTGACTACAACATTAATTACCTAAAATAAAAATCTGAACATGAGTATGAGGAGCTTCTTGAAGATGATCATGGTCATGCATATGCAGTACTTACAAGATCACAAAATCGCCAAGTGAGGCATTATCGGATGATACCCTTTACCTTCTTTGTTAGCTCTTGGAAGTAAGCATGTGAGTTCTTCATCTCAAGCTGGAGAAAGCAAGTCGGGTATCTAAATCTATTTCTTCTTTTGACATTATTGAGCATGTTAAGAAAAATAGATTTCAAATGTCAGAAGATGAATATTTGAAAGCCTTTCCTGAGCAGTTAAATAGGCTAGTCAAATATGTACAATCACTAAGAAATTCCAATACATCAAAAGGCCTTTTCCCTAAGCCCAAAGATACTCCCCCCCAGAACAACATTGTAGTTGTTATATCCTCACCATCTTCTGAAAGAGTGGAACCATTCTATGTTTGCCTATTGCTTAATGGTTTCAAGCGAAGCAACTGCATTTTAGATTCAGGTGATTTTGAAAATGTCATGCCAGCTAAAGTTGTAGATGCTCTTGGGCTTACCTTGACAAAGACCATAAAAGGTGCTACTCCATGGAGAGACAAGTCCCTTTAATCAGACAAATCAAATATGCACAAGATGTTCGGTAGTTTTTCCCGATAAAAGATTAAATATGACAATCTTAGTTGTAAATATTCTTGTCTCTTATAGGATGTTCATTGAGAAGAAACTTCTACAAAGAGTGGGAGGAAAATTAAAGCTAGATTGGTCTTGTGCTCATATTCCTATCAAAGGAATAAATTAGAAGTTGGAGCCAAAAATAAGTCCAAGTACATGGTGAAAATATCTAAAGATCCTAGATCTCAGATTATTTTCAGGGGTCTGACCATGGTGTATACTTCTTGGAAATGGATAAAGGTGTTCCAAAGCTAGAACTTCAACCAGAGCCAGCACCAAAAGGAGCTGAAAAAGTTTGGACTCTAGAGTTTAAAGGCACCTGTTGTTCTTTTGGATCAGGAGCTGGCATTCTATTAATATCTCTAGATCATGAGATATTCCCATACTCCCACAAGCTGATGTTTGAGAACACCAGTCATATGGCGGAGTATGAAGCATTGTTGCTAGGAATGGAGTAAGCAAGAAAGAAAGGAGTAAGACTCCTCAAAGCCCAAGGAGATGTTGAACTTCTAGTAAAGCAGGTTTGAGGGGAAAGTCAAGTCAAAAGAGATAAGTGGAACATTATAGAGATATATTTCTTTCTACCACATTCGATTTTGTAGCCTTCTCTATTGATTTCATTCAAACAAATTAGAATTCCAAGGTAGATTCTTTGGTAGTCACAGCTACACTATTGAATCCGAATAGACCACAATCCATATTTAGACAAGGAAACTATAAAGTGAAGATGGTCAACAACCCCAAAGTCCTTGAACAAACATCTGCATGTCTGCATGTTGAAGGGATTAAATCACCACCACTATAAATAGTCACAGGAAAAGATGATCCAAGTTATGATGAAAGTAGTGGAGTAATCCACTAAAAATGTAGAAAAATTTCTAAGCTTTTAGTTTCCTTAGTGAAGACTATTGAAAAGCATGATCGGTACTGAATAAGAACAAAGAATGTGGTGATTGATGAGTGCATTTTTGGCTCATTTATATCATTTATTCAGACCGGAAATACTCTTTGTGATATGACTTATTAGTATATGGGGATGTTTTGTGTAGTCATGTCTTAGTAGGTTGATGCATTCTCCTTGCTATTATTTATGAAAACTATTTATCCCATGAACTTCCTACTAACTGCCTTTATGAGATCAAATGTGATAATGTGTGCAGGGCATAATGGAAGTTTCTTGGTGGATAAGAAGCCTGAGTTCGAAAACATGCACCAAGACTGTTTCCATCAAATTGACCTATTAGCTTAGGGTTGACTCTAACAGCCCGTAGGAATGTATGAGTTTTTAATTGATATTTGATGGACATTGTCTTATGCCACCCGATATGGTGGATCTTGTAACCAACATTATCTATATGAAGACGTTGTCTTGAACTTGAAAGTACAACTTTTTGGATTATGAAAGAAGATTATCTCGCATACTATTCTAGATTTGTTTTTGATATGTTATGAACTCATTTCGAAGTTAATGAAAGCTACAACATTTTGAGAATTATAATTTATTGATCACTCTATCCCGAAGAAGAGAAATGTCCCACTCGACCGAGGAGATACGAGGTTACTTTGATTTTTTCATGCATATAGTCCTTCGATTAGTTTTACTATAATTATCATTTGATGAGTTTTGCATGCATGCTTTGATTAACTATCTCTACTTTCTCCATTATTGCTTTTACTTAGAGTATATGCTTTTGTTATGCAAATCTAGTTCATGAATAGTCTTGCTTTCTGCTAAAAATTCCAGTTATTCAGTTATGGTTTAATTTGTTAAGAATAAGTGTGTGCGTATTTTATTCTACAGTCGAAGATTAGTTGCTAAAATTCCTTTCATTGCACATAGTTGAATTCTGTAGATTTGTATTTAATTTCCATAGATTTTAACTACACTTCCATAGAATAGTCATTAAAACTAAGCAACCCCCCAAAAAACTCAACGTATAACTGGTTCTCCTAGACTCCATTGCATATTGCCTTGGACACAACCCTGGTTTAGAATGACACTGACAAAGATTATGTTAGTTAAATGATTGGAAGAATACAACGACCCATCATTTTTGGTGCCATTTCCACGGAACAAATAACCATAAGCTCCATTATTTTATTCCATATGCTATGGGTGTTAATAGAGTTCATATAGGAAACCAGTAGTTCTCTCGGACCTCGATTTAAACCAACCAACCTAGATACATAGATCACGAGATAACCAAGGGATATTTATAGCATGCAATATTCAACAAATCTTTGTAGACACTTCATAAGAGAGAAACACTGAGAGTGATCTGATTCCAATTCCACGCCTAGAACCTTTTTTGAGCAATCATTATCCTCTTCACATCATTCTCGCAATGGGGATCTTGGGAATGGTGAAGAACAACCTTTAGGATGAACATTTACTTACCCCATTGTCTTCGATGCGAGATGAGGATGCACCCATGAAAAAAAAATCTCACGATCCATCCTCCCCCTCTTTCGAGGAATTACCAAAGAAGACCCCGATCAGTTTCTATTTGAATTTACAATCCATTGCAGACATATGATTACTTGAAGGCGATAATGAAAAATCAAGTTATTTCCCTCTACTCTCAAATATTCTGCTGTAAGATGGTTTATGGGGTTACCATCTAACTCCATTAATTCTGGGAAGCCATGGAAACAACCTTTCGGATAAATACCAAGACTATTGTAGAGGAATGGATAGGAAGGAGGAGTTCTTCCAAATATGGAAAAATGAAGATGATAATATAGAGGATTATTTAGATAGATTCTGTTTCTCCATAAATGCAGTGGGTATGAGTTACATGCAAACATCACTAAAATAGTCTTTCTGAAAGGACTAGATGAGGAAACCAAGGATTCTCTCCATCTCATGGGAGGTGGAGATGTGCATAAGCTTACCATGGAACAAATTACTGAGCTATGTAGAAGATATTCTAGAACACATGGAGGAATAAGAAGGAAACAAACATCCAAGTCTTTGGGTACCTCTGAACTTCTAGAAGAAATGGCCAACATGAAAATAGACATTCTGCTGCAATTAACATCCACCATAGATGGACTCAAGGCAAAATCCACCCTTGATAAATAACCGTTGGACATGTATTGCCCTAAATGTCGGAAGAGACACCCCTTGAGATAATGTCCTTTGGATGTCATAGATATGTGCTTAATCTACGAAGTTACTAACCATGACACTAAACATTGCACACTTTTACCACAATTGAAGGGAGGTTTGAATGCCATCTCTCAAACAAGTGCTGAATTAAATTTTGTCCAAAGACCAAACAATCATGGTGGGTTCCCATCTAGACCAACTCAGAATCCTTGGAGAATGCCATGGCCAAATCAAGCCTCTCGGTCTTCTTGGGACAACCCGAGTGGGAAAACTCAAAGCTGGATGAATTATCCATATCCACCACCTTGGACAAATCCCTACACTCATTCGGTTTGGGCTCCACCACCCTGACCAATCCTTGGTAGAATCAATAGTGGGGTCCTCAACAAAATTTTAGCCAAAATCAGTCCTGGGCACCACCACAAAAGAATAATCAACAATGCAGGTTCTAGTAGCCACAACAAGCTTTAATGCCTCCACCTCAAGCCTACCAAAATCAAGGACAAGTAACAAAAACACAAACTTTGGCTCAGCCGGTATCCAATCCTAAAAATTAATAGAAAACTTCGATTGATGACATAGACGTAGGTAACACCTTGCAGGTTAACACTATTGGTAATTTACGATTACTATTTAGCAAAAGATTGAACCCTCCTGTTTTTATCATAGAACTTCCTGATGATGCCGATAAGGAGGAAAAACTTGAGGGTAATAATGGTTCTTCATCAATGCCAGATAACCAAGATGATCAAGTACCCAAACCAACTATAGCCCCTTTTCTTGAGTGATTACAGGACACTCGAATTGCAGATGAAACAAAACTAGTTTAGGAATTGAAAAAAGTACATATTGAGGTTCCACTGCTACGTGTAATAAGGGACATCCCTGAACTCAACCAAACCATTAGAAATGAATGTATAAAGATACCAAGAAGAAAAAAGAAATACTCAAAGATTGTCAAATTTGAAGGGAATTTGGATGATTTAGTTGCTAGCACCCTCATCTCACCAAAATATGGGGATCTTGGGAGCCCTGTCATTACTATTTGTATAAAAACTAGTTAATATCTAATGTTTTGGTGTATCTTGGTGCTACTATTAATGTCATCACAACATAAATGTTTAGCCTACTATCCTTGATAGGACTTCAACCAACCAATATTGTTCTGCAGTTAGTAGATCAATCCATTACTGTACCTGATGGTGTGGTTGAAGATATAATGGTCATCCGCTGAATCATGGGAGTACCCATTTGATTTCATGGTTTTACAACCTAAAGCTTGGAATTTGGGATATCCAGTAATCTTGGGAAGACCTTGGCTAGCTACGGTTACTGATTACATCAATTGTAGGTCAGGCAACATGAAAATTCTAAATGGGTAAAAATCTAAACACATTTCATTATATCCTCTTGCCTAGCCTTATATGAACAATTGTGACCAGGTATGGGTGGATTCTTTGGATGCTAACTCTTTGAATTCTTCTTTTCTAGCCACTATTGCAGTACACAATCATATGACGGAAGCTGCAGAGTCATATGCGCTGACTGATTCCAAGGACTCTGCAACTACGGAAATCAGCACTACTTCTATAGAATTCAGAATATCAGCAGTAGACATTACCTCTGCTGAGTCTGGTAGGAAACTCTATGCTTATAATTCCAAACATTTAGTTCCTAATTTCTATTGTCCTTTAACTAAGGTTCTGTCTTTTGATAACATATCCATCCTACACATGCTTCAACCCCATGTTTTCCCATTGAATTATTTTATCACTAGTACAGAGCTTGCTCTTGTGAATGATACTAAGAAGGTGCTTGTCAGTATGGGTAGAGAGCTGACTATAGGAAGCGACTTGGAGGTTAATTAAGAAGCTAGGGTGCTTGAGGTTTTGAAGAAACATTCTCATGATTTTTCTTGGGATTAAAATGATATGAAAGGAATTCATCCTCGCATCTCTGTACACATCATATTTACATCGATGACGTCAAACCTATAAGGCATCTGGAATGAAGAATCAATCCAGCATTGAGAAACATAGTCAAAACAGAGATCGAAAAGCTCCTAAAGGTAGGTTTCATTTATCCTATATCACGATAGTCAAGTGGGTTTCCCCATTAGTTATTGTTCCCAAGAAGAATGGTAAGTGGTGAATATGTGTTGATTACAGTGGAAATTAACAAATCCACCAAGAAAGATTATTTTCCCCGCCTTTCATTGACCAAGTTCGGGAAAATTTGGATGGTAAGAAATATTTCTCTTTCTTAGATGAGTTTAGTGGGTATAATCATATTAGTATATCCCTACTAATCGGGATAAAACTAATTTTTGTGCCCTTGGGGTACACTTGCTTACTGAGTCTTACCTTTTTGGCTTTGTAAAGCCCCCGCCACATTTCAATGGGTAGTCTTGACCATTTTTGTAGATCTTGCTAACGAATGTGTTGAGGTTTACATGAATGATTTCACTATCCACAGATCCACTTTTGAAGAATATTTGAATAATCTTGAGAAAGTACTCGGTCGATGTGAACAACACCAACTATCTCTGAGTCATGAAAAATGTCTAATGATGGTTGATCAAGGAATTATCTTAGGTCACCATGTTTCAGACCAAGTTATAAAGTTAGATCCCAAAATGATATCAGGTCATCACCCAATTACTTATATCAGCTAATCGACCGACATCAAAATTTTCCTTGATCATGTAGGTTATTACCGCTGATTTATAAAATATTTTAACAAAATTTCCACCCCAATGTTTTAATTACTAACCAAAGATTGTGTTTTTGAATGTTCTTCTTAGTGTCAACAGAATTTGATTCTATCAAAGAAAAGATGACGATAGCTCCTATCTTACATGGCCCTAACTAGGGACAACCTTTCCATATCCACACTGATGCTTCTAATACATCCATGGGCACTTTGTCCTTGGACAAAAAGACTCGAGGAGATCGTATGTATGTAATTTATTTTATCAAAGAAAATCGACTCTACGGAAAAGAATTACACTACTACGGAAAAAGAGTTTTTGGTTGTGGTATATGCTTTGAATAAATTTCATCATTACATCACTGGATATAGAATTTTTGTTTACACTAACCACTCTACCATTCGATATTTGATGAACAAACCAGTGGTTGGCGGAAGGCTCATTCGTTGGTTACTCTTGTTGCAAGAACTCAATCTCAATATTATAGATAAGCATCGGAAATCTAACATTTTTGCCGACTTTCTTTCTAGAATAAATGTTTCAGGTGATGATGAAGAATTCCAAGATCAATTTCCTGATGAACACTTGTTTTCTATCTCCACTAAGACTCCCTGGTTCGCTGATCTCACAAATTATTTAACAACAGGGAAGTTTCCTGCTTATTTTACTCATAAGGAAAGAAGGCGATTGGTTAGAAATAGTGCAACATATAAATGGTGTAACAAATTCTTATTTAAATGTTGTCCTGACATGGTTCTTCGTAGGTGTGTTCGAGAGGATGAGGTACATGACATACTGCGAGCATGTCATGATGAGTGGGAGGTGAACATTATTCAAGAAATGAAAAATTCACAAGATCCTTGGAGTAGGGTACTATTAGCCTTCCCTCTATAAGACTATCAAAAGTATGTGTGGCAAGTGTGATGCATGCCAACGAATGGGAAAAACTACACTTTCTATGGAAATTCCTCCGAACCCTTAGTTGGTTCTAGGACCATTTGAGAAATGGGGTATTCATTTTGTTGGACAATTTGATCCTCCATCTTTCGGGAAGGAGTATCTCTTGGTATGCACTGAGACTATGTCACCAAATGGGCTGAATTTCAAGCATTGGCATCTGCCAATTAAGATGTTGTTGCTGATTTTCTCTACAACCGGATATTGCTGCGATTTGGAGCACCAAGGGCCATTGTATGTGATCAAGGTCCTCAATTTGTTTCAAATATGATTGAATCTTTCTTAGAAATCTACAGAATTAGGCACCGGAAATCATAACCATATCACCCCCAATCCAATGGGCAAGTGGAGGTAACCAATCGAGAGCTCGAGAATATTCTAACTAAGGTGGTCAATGCCAACAGAAATAATTGGGTACCAAAGCTTTCCAAGGCCGTCTGGGCCTACAACATGACTTGGAAAACAACTACTGGTTTCTCTCCCTATGATCTGGTATTTGGGAAGAAGCCTGTTGTTACTTGTGGAGTTCGAGTTGCGCTTTGGTGAACAACGTTGGAAGTTGGGATCGATTTGTATGAAGCACATGGTGAATGAGTGTTGTAGTTAAATGAATTAGATGAATTGCAGATGGAGGCACGGAGGCAGATTGAAATTCTACATCATCGAGAAAAAAACTTGGCATGATGCTCACACATAAAAAATGGGTATTTCATAAAGGACATCGGGTTTTGATCTTTGATTCCCACTATCATTAGTTTAAAGGAAAGTTGCGTATACATTGGTTAGGTCCCCGTAGGTAAATCAAGTGTTTGATAATGGCTCTATTCGATTTATATTGATTGATGGAGACAAACATACTCTTCTGGTAAATGGGCACAGGCTCCGAGTTTATCACCCACCACTGGATAAGAAAACTTTCACCGACGAAATTCTATTATGAACAGACATGCATGCTGAGGAGGCTCTTTTCCTCTCACGCATGGAGTAATTAATCTTTTGCAAATTCAATAAAGGAAGATGGTCCTTCATTCGATCTTCTTCCCTTAGTAGTTTTTATAGTAATTTCCAATAAATGCAAAACAAATTGTTATTTCTACTACCGCTAATCATGTTTCATCCCAAATTATAGGGCATAGGAATCTACGGATATCGGTGACTAAATGTAGCATGGGTAAGTGCATTTATCTTGCTAATGATATTTCTATGCGAAACATTTCCCCATGTAGTCATTTGTCATTATGATGCCATCATGAAATGATTGCTATGATCATCCTGAATCTCTTCCAAATCCAGCTTTATGAATGATGGCATAAAAGGAGTAATGGCTCATAAATCTCCACATGCTTTGATGTGTCACACTCTCCAACATCAGGATAGATGGTGCTTGCTCCTCAACCATGGGATATGTGCTGCCACAAAAATATTAATCTCACACAGGTGGTCAGTCTCATCACTATTTTTTTACCGTCACCTTCGCTTGATGTTGCGCTACCCAAGGAATATGGTGTCATTTGAAATTTAATGCTCTACAACCACTTCTTCCCATTGTGGTATGCACATCAATCATGACTAGTTTTATCAAACACTCAATGGGAAGTGGAAGAAACACTCTGCTCTAGTTTTTCCACTACCGTGTATTTCTTACTTTTTGGCTCAGCATGGGACCGCGAAAGACATCGAACTCGCTTCACCCGACGCCTTTCTCCGAATGCTGCCCTTTCGTAGGTATTTCATGATTTCAGATGGTTAGATTTCATTCGGCAATTTGAAGGTTTTGATGAGAGCATTATGGAAGAGTTCTTGAACAATTTTGAGTCCACATGCTCGCAAGTTGGTGGATGAAGAGTTGAAATTACTAGTCAGGTCATTTCTGACCTATCTGGCCTACCAAATTTTGGTTTAAAGGTTATGAAAAATGCCCCTTTGCAAATTCTAATTGCTCAGTTCCACGATGAAGGAGAGGCACTTGTGGAGGTCATCCTGACTCCATTGGGTGTCCAGAAGGGTTTTAAGGGGAAATTTTTTCCTGGAATCTGGGGTGAGATTGCTAAATGGGTCAACAGGTATTTTATATGCGACGGCCAGGCCTCTAGTCTAGGTCGTGATGCGCTCAAAATGCTCATTCACCTTAAAAAGGGACATGTCAACATGGACCTTCGGGTAAATTTTCTAGAGTACCTCGCAGATTCTATCATTAAGGTATGCCAGAAACACCAGTCTAGTGGGGGCAAGTTTATGCTTAAGAACCCGGAGTTGATTCATCTGTTGTGTTCACACCAAGTTTTCTTTCACCCAAAGCGAAGGCTCAAGGGATGTGTTGGTGGCAAAGGGTCCAGGCCTAAGTAATTAAAATCTGGTCTCTCTTCTACACCTCGGTCTACCCTTGCATCGGGCCCTTCACATAGTCAAGCAGAGGCAATGACATTCCTGAGCACGCCGACACAGTTGGTACTCTGAGGGATCATCCCCATCCATTTCTGATTCAAAAGGAAAGTGTCCCATGGCCCCATCTTCCTCCATGCAACTATGGTCTCGGTGGCTTGGCTCATTTCTACAGACAGGTGGTTTCCAATCGGAGTCCTTACCTGATGACACCACCCACATTCGGGAGGAACTACATACGGAGGATGTCCCGCCACTCCATCATCTGCTATTTCGTCATCTATGGAAATTCACACTGTAACTCCGAAAATGATTGACACTCAAGTGGCACCTTCTTACAACTATCTGGAGGAGATAGCACTGCTAAAATCTCAGTTACAAGGTATGGAAGAATCCACCCTTTTATTACAAGCTGAATTTACACAAAAGACAGTAGAAAAAGTTTGGGAGATTGCTGCCCTGCAGCATGAAGTGAGTTGTCTAAAGTGACAACGTGATAAGGGTCTTACCCTCTTGAATAATTTCCAGCATAGATTGTCCCTTCAGGAAAGGGAATTGCAGAAAGAAAATCAAAAATTAAAAAAGGAAAAAGAATCTCTGGAAGAGGAAAAATGAAAATTAACATCTATCTTAGACTTTGTTTGTCCTTTAGCCATCAAACTACTGTCCTATAGGAAACCCTCCTTAGTCTACAACATGTATGTCTAAGAACAATTTTATTCTTGGCAGTTATTTCAATTGTGTTCTCAAGCCCCTCACGAAATTCCCTGATGGACCTAGTTTTTTATCAATCTACAAGAACAACACTCTGGAAATTCAAAATTTTCTCTATGAATTTTATCTACATAACATGATAGTGACCAATGTCCCTAATTTCTTGATCAACCTAGTCATGGGGGATTTTAAAATTAAATCCTTTCAGTCTGTATTGTAGAATCAGATAATTTGGAGGCAACAAATAGACATTTTCAATAATACTACTCAGTCCATCGGATTTTACATTCGCCCAACTCATCATACAGATGTCGCCCTATAAAAAAATTTAGATCATTGTACTATCAGGCAGGGGTTGGGGTGAATACTTCTCAGATTTTGCTTCAGTGTATTATTGATTTTGAAAATTATAGTCAGGAGAATTTTGGGGCTACTTGGCAAGCTTGCGATAGGAGATGGGATACTTTAAGCCTACCTTTGAAACGTAGGGAGGTCCTCTCTCCCTAGAATTTGAGCTGGAGCATGTGAAGGGGTGATGCCCTCATCACCATTATCAAACAAACTACAGAGAAAACTAGCCAGCAATACACTGATGAATGGGTAGGCCTCCAAGTGCGGCCACCACTCCTCTTAAGCCCTCTCATGACTTGGAAGAATAATGCAGCACAGTCCCATGACAGTTTCACTGCTTGGGTGGAAATGACCTCCAATACTCAGGGCTGCAAGAATACCACAAAGCAATATGCTGATCAATTCGAGGAGTATGACATGGCTGACCAACTTGGCAGGAGAGCAGGGCATAGATGAGTTGCATTGGGACATGCAACAGGTAAAGTCAGGGGAAAATGATGAGTGCATTGTTTGGCTCATTTATATCATTTCTTCAGACCGGAAATACTCTTTGTGATATGACTTATTAGTATATGGGGATGTTTTGTGTAGTCATGTCTTAGTAGGTTGATGCATTCTCCTTGCTATTATTTATGAAAACCGTTTATCCCATGAACTTCCTACTAACTGCCTTTATGAGATCAAATGTGATGATGTGTGCAGGGAATAATGGAAGTTACTAGTGGATAAGAAGCCCAAGTTTGAAGCATGCGGCTGAAGACTGTTTCCATCGAATTGACCTATTAGCTTGGGCTTGACTCTAATGGCCCATAGGAATCTATGAGTTTTTAATTGATATTTGATGGACAATGTTTTATGCCACCTGATATGGCAGATCTTATAACCAACATTATCTATATGAATACTTTGTCTTCAGAACTTGAGTACCACTGTTTGGATTATCAAAGAAGATTATTTGCATACTGTCCTGGATTTTTTTTTGATATGTTATGAACTCATTTCAAAGTTAATGAAAGCTACTACATTTTTAGAATCAGAATTTGTTGATCACTCTATCCCAAGGAAGAGCAAGGGCCCACTCGACCAAGGAGATATGAGGTTACTTTGAGTTTTTCATGCATATAGTCCTTCGATTAGTTTTACTGCAATTATCATTTGATGAGTTTTTCATGCATGCTTTGATTAACTATCTCTCGATTTCTCCATTATTGCTTTCACTTAGAGTAGATGCTTTTGTTATGCAAATCTAGTTCATGAATAGTCTTGCTTTCTGCTGAAAATTCTAGTTATTTAGTTATGGTTTAATTTGTTAAGAATAAGTGTGTGTGTATTTTATTCTACAGTCGAAGATTAGTTGCTAAAATTCCTTTCATTGCACATAGTTGAATTCCGTAGATTTGTATTTAATTTTTGTATATTTTAACTGCACTTCCGTAGAATAGTCATTAAAACTAAGCAACCCCCCAACAAACTCAACGTATAATTGGTTCTCCTAGACTCCATTGCATATTGCCTTGACACAGCCCTAGTTTAGAATGACACTGACAAAGATTATGTCAGTTAAATGATTGGAAGAAAATAATGACCCATCAATGATGGTGATAGTTGTTCCTCGAAATGTAGATGGTAAACTGGGAACGGAGGAAGTTGATGCAAACTTATCCAATACATAGAGAAGAAAGGATGAGCCACCACCAAATGAAGTTGTTAAGGACTTGCCCAAGGTATTTGATAAGAAGGCCGAGAAGGGAAATTCATGATTGAAGACTAGGTACTCGGTGGGATATGAGACATGAATCGAAGTGCATGAATGAAAATATGATTCACTCTGGAAAGGGACTTTCATGATCAAAAGAGATGCTAGAATGGACACTTTCTTCCTTTCCTACTGAGATGGAATTGAGTTACCACTACCTTTCAACGGGAAACATTTGAAGATTTTCAGAAACTGAGATAAAGGGTAAAACCTGTATATATATAAATAAATCTGTCTATTTTTCTTTTTTTTCTCTCTGTTGTGTTGTTTTTGTTTTTTTGACCCGAACCCAATGGACAAGACATGAAACTAGAGAATTTTGGATCTTATCTTCACTCCTTTCATTTTAAAATATGTAAAGATGTCCACAGATGGAGCTGAATTGTGTCCCCATATTTCATCCCGAAATTTGGGACTACCCTATGTAAAACAATTTCATAATTTTAATATAATGGGTCGTTTTGTGTTTTTTATTTCTAGAAAGTGTATGTATTGTGTCGAGATATTCCCAAGGATCCATATAAGCCAATTTTGACAAATACCCAGATGCCCAAAAACATTATATTCTCGTTGGGTTTGCCCACAGAAATTTGTATTTAATTATTTTAAGCCCCATTCAAGGTTAATTATGCTTCGTTGTAACCCCTGTTGTAATCTTACATGTCAATATTCCCATACACCAGTAGGGTTTTAACCAGGAATGAATCTTGGGCTTTATCCATGACTTTTGGTAACATTTTGCATTTTTGGTGTTTTCCCATTTTGTTTTTTGTGAAATTTCTTTGGGTCAATTCCTTTTTTGGTTTAATCTAATTTCTTTCCTGGAGTATCTGGAGATCACCTATGGATGTTATGCCTGAAGGATTTTTTCACAAGAGGTCTGGGTTCTCTCTCGAAAAGACGAAGCCATGCACGAAAAAGCTTCTTCGAGCGAGTGCTACATTTTTGGGAAAAGAAGGTTTTAAGCTACAATGGGATTTTTGGTGGTAGTAGGCAGGTGGGAATTTTGTACCTACCTAGTAGGGTACTTTTTCCCATGAAAGCAAAGTCACTTAAGTCATAATGGGAAAATTAAAGGCAACAGGTAGGCAGAAATTTCTTACCTACCTTGTAGGGTGAAAATTCCCATTGTGAAATAAAAGAAAATCACTTAAGGCATTGATGGGAATTTCTTACCTGCCTTGCAGGGTAAAAAATCCCATTATGAAAGTCAAACAACTTAAGTGGATCATGAGATTTTTGGAGCTGCGGTGCAGGGTGAATAATCCCATTAGAAATTGACTTTTAAAAATAGAATTCACCCTTGCCAAAAAGTGTGACCCACCTTGGGTGAATAATAATGCATTTAATAATATTTATTCACCCAATTTTGGTGCCCAAGCATGAGGAAAAGTCAACGCATGATGAAAGGATAAAGAAGATTGGAAATAGAATTCTAAAATTAAATAAATTTAATTTATTTAATGCAGCCCCTTCATTTCAAAAAATGCGCTGCTTATTGAAGAGGAATAATACTTTTTAAAGTATTAATTGATGTAAGTAATTCCTATTTTTAGTGGATGAGGTCAAAGCACACTATGAAGCTTAAGTGAACTAGAAGTAGAGAGCTAAAATTAAATAAATTTAATTTATTTAATGGCTGCCATAAGTATGCACAAAAAGGCGCCCCATTTGAAGAGAAAAGGTTGTTAATTAATTAATTAATCGATAGGAATAGGAGGAAAATAATTAATTATAGAATGATGAGGGTTATATCAGCATGGGATCCCATAAGGGTGAATTAATTAATTCTTTAGCAAGGAAGTGCAGCCAGAGGCAATTTTGGTGCCCAATTAAGGAGTAATTTTGCACAGAAGAAGGTTTTTTTACTGCTTGAAGTCTTCAAAGTTTGGCACCTAGGTTTGAATGAGATTGAATTAAGTCTAATTAATTGTCTGCATAGTGGTACAAGTGCTCAGGTGAAGTTGAAAAAATTCATGCTTTCTTTGCATGCAAACAAAACATCAAATTTTGGGGCAGCAGGCTTGATATATGCAAATTTTTATAATTAAAATCAAGTGTTCATGTTCCGGTTGCCATATTTGTTTGAATTAATTATAGGAATTCATTATAGGTGATTTTATAAGAGAAAGAGAGCTTAAATCAATGTCCAATACATTGAACATATCCTCCGAATCTGAAGAAATATCAAGATATGCACCGGTTGTAAAGAATTCCGGCCGAATAAAAAGAAAAATTATTTCTCAGACAAAGATCACTCCAGCCATGCAAAAGTGGGATGAACGAGAAAGATTGACAGAGAGTCACGCATAGATCCATATTTAGATCCAGATCCAGATGTAGATCCATAATTTCAAAGGCTTCATCCTCTTGTTTCTAATGCAGCCCGTGTAAAAGTTAGTGCATATTCTCCTAATCTTCTAGTTGAAGCCTTCATTTAATTTTCATTCACACGGTGTGCTTTCTAGAATTTTTAATTGTTCATATGCAATTAAAAATAAAAATTATGAGTTATTTATAGAAAACATTGCATTGATGCGTGTATTGGAGAAGAACTAGAAATTCTTCAAAGATAAGAGGGAAGACATGTCAAAGGCAATACCCGTATGCAAATCACAATCAATTCCTTCCAAATCCATTCGCTTCCAGATCCAATCGCTTCCAAATCTAGTTTGGTGAGAATTAAACGAAAAAGAATCAAGCTGCATGCGAGAATATGTAAAAGGACAAGATTGTAGCTTTCCTCTTTCTTCTTCTTTCTCTTATTTCCTCCGACAAAGTAATTGAGTGATCGATTAAATTATAAAACATAAGTGATTGGTTTAAAAGCCATTACTTAAAGAAGTCAACTACTTGGAAATAGGTGGCGGACATGCAAGATATAAGGTTTTATCTTTAGTTGTAAATCATGCATGTCATGCAAAGATGAATTCCGGTAAGAGGGAGATTACCAGTTGTTTCCTTTCCAACTTCCACATGTGCCAGTTCACCTACAAGCTTCCTATTTGTAATTTCCTTCTACATCCTATAAGGAGATGAAGAACCTATGGGTTAAAGTATCAGAATTTATAAGAAGCATTCTTGTGTTCCGGACTTTTGTTGAAACCCCGATAGCTATTTAAAGAAAAGGAATATAAAAGAGAATATTTCTATTGAACTTTGTGTTGATGGTGCATTTTGTTTCTAATTTTTATCTCAAATCTACTTATAAACTTTGTGTTATTTTATATCTAGATTTGAAATATGCATTTTCTTATAATTTTGTGTGTGTTAATATCTATGGTCCTATCTATGCACATGCAATCAACTCTGTAATCTATTTATTGGGTTGCAAAACTTCTTTCTTTATTTCTGTTTTTATTATTTTCCTTCTTCATTAGATATTTCCTTTCTTTAATAGTTGCTTACTTGCTGCAAAACTATATAGCTATGGTTCATGAGTTGCATGGTTAAAGTAAAACCAATATATAGATAGAAGCATATTTTATTGACAAATCGACACGGGAGCCTCACCGGTAAATAAGGGATATTTACTTCATAACCGCCTAGGTTTTTAGATATGCAAAAATATAGCCAACTTAGATACTATCTGAAATTTATGCAACTCGTAGATCATTGACAAGGCCTCGTGATCTATTGTTGTATAATTCTACTCCGTAGGAGTTAATTTTCTACTAGAAAAATAAATAGTATGATCTATAATACCCTCTTCGAGTTGAGCTAACATCGACCAATGATTGTGCTAGAGGCATCCACATGTACATGGAATGGTTGGTTCCATGAAAGGAAACACAGAATAGGCACTATTATAAGTCTCCCCTTAAAAGTCTAAAATGCACGCACTGTGGTTCTCCTTAATAGTCCGTCCATTTTCCTTAGAGTAAATCTTCCAAGGGCACATAAATATTTACATATCCTTTGATGAATTTTTTGTAATACCTTGTGTGACCAAAAATCCACACACCTCAATCTAACCGGTAAGCTCTTTGCAGCTTACAATAACTATAACCTTAGCTTGATCTACCAATAATCCTTTCTTACAGATGATGTTCCCTAACAAAGTTTCAAAGGGCGTAGCAAAAATGCATTTCTTGATGTTTAGCAAGATGCTTAGCTATGCAAATATTTCAAAAATTAGGCACATATTGTCACAATGATCCTTAACAAGTTCATACAACGTCAATAATCTAGGTAAACCTATAGGAAGTTATGAGTAAAATATTGGAATGCTTGAACCACTATGCGTGAAAATACTACAGTGCTTTTTTCTACCCAAAGGGACTCACAATATATGCAAAATTCCCATTCAATGGTGAAATTCATTTACTTGATGATACCGTAAGAATCCATCTCGTAAACAAATAAATTTCACGCCTTGTAATTCCTTCTAATATTTCCTCCGTGAAAGGCGTAGGGAAAGGATCAATCACACATGCAACATTCAGTTCCCTTTAATCCACACAAATCCTAATCTGACTATCTTTCTTTATACTGATTACCATGGGGCTAACCCTCTCAAATTCCTCTAAGGGATTGATTATGCTAGACTTTAACATGTTATAAATATCTTCCTTGACTTTTACCCATAGGTTATGTTTCATTATGTAAGGTCTCTTACTAACCAGGCGTGCACCTTCCTTTAAGTTAATATTCATCTCCCCTATGACTCATGGACACCGTTTAATTCATGGTATCCCCAAGGGAACATATCTTGGTAATCATGTAGTGATTCAATGATTTTAGGTACCTCGAGAATCTGATGAATAGTCTCTAGTGATCACCTCTTAAGGCTCAATGTATGTACTAATATTCACCTTCTTAGTCTTCATATGCTCATGATAGGTGCACATGTTTTTATCCACACTATATAATACCTTGCACACACTAGCTGAATGATCTATATCTAAATTTCCTACTTCATCATCCATTATGTAGACCATCTTACATTTTTCCTTCTCAAGGTAGGTGCACTTTGAATCGGGGTGAGCTCTATCTCTTCTACTTCATCTAGATGCGCTCCCGAGTCTTCCTCACCAAATAACTCCTGAATGATTCCTTCATCGTTTGTGATGTCTCCCATAGTTTAACACCTTATAACCCTTAGTGCCTCTTCTACTAGAGGTCTAGTTGAGAAGTAGTCAAAAGTATGGGTCCTTTTTGTAACCAAGTCCTTCCAATTTCCGTTTCCTATGTAATTCGCATAGACATACCAAGCATGTGTGTAACCCCAAAAAGTGGAATAAAGTTTGTGCACCCATGGTGATGGAGGTAAGGCCTCCTTCCCTCTATCCAAAGTCTCTCACCTTTGTTGAACGTGGTGCTAAACAAGACTATTACCATGGTTTATGCCGGTTTGAGTAGGTTCATTTCTCTGGAGCATTGAGTAGCTAGAGCAATTCTAACTTCATTCTATTCCATAAGGTTATCCATGTGAACCATCCACTAGTGATTTTTTGTCCTGCTCAGGTTATATACCATCATATTTCTTCTTTCCACTTGATTTGTCCACTGCTCCTTCATGGTGTGAAAGAATATTGTAGGATGTCCTTCTCTAGTGTACTTGAGGGACATATTTGTGACCTATCCTACAAATACATTGATATTTACTTTTCCACTTGAATGTAATTCTTACTTTTCACCTAACCATATCATAGGTGTCATATGCCCAATTATCATAGGAAACACTTTTAGTGTCATTAATGGACAATGCATCATCCCACTTGAGGATTCCTACTTTAGATAGATCAAGTACTTCGGGGTCTTGAATGGCACACACAAATATTTTGTTTAGGTCTTCCTCACTTAGTCATTCCATAAATGGCACAGACTTCCCATCTGTTAAAGGAATGATAACTTGCTCTTCCTTATTTTTAAAGCTGATGTAACCATTTTTGAACCGTAGATCAACATTATTTGTATAACAACATGGGCACCTGAGTAAAGATGGGAAGCTATCGGCTTCTGCAAGTGCCAACACCTCAAAATCCCAAGTGAACCTTTCTCCTAATATAGTAATCGATGCATCCTTAAATATGACAATAGGGGTGGCATTACTTTGATTTTCCATTAATAGTACATTAGAGGATGGATGCAATGGAGGATTACCCATCTCGCACCAATGCATCTAAAGTAATCACATTAACTTCCGTTCCTTTTTCAATCAAAATATTCCTTAAAAGCCAACCATCCACAATAGCATTCGAGTGATCTCCTTATCATAATCCAAGCTACAAGGGGGAAGATTAGTATGTAGGATATGCAGTTCATTCTCAACACTTACGTACAAAGTGTTTCCCCTTATCCATTTCCCTCATAATGGAATAATGTTCTCTTGGTACAACATCTTACATACCTCATTCAAATCATGAACATCAAAATGGACCATATCTATGGCCTTCTTTTGTTCCAGATTTCGTGAATTCTCTTTTAAATGTTGTATTTCACCTTGAATATTTGTGATAACATGGTGTCCTTGTACACCTCCTTATGATGTGTAAGATCTAGGTACTGGGCATGCAAAAACTCATCCTTAGTAATCTCTAAAATTTTAATCTATGCAATTGTGCATTGTCCTCCCATGATCGTATCCTGGATAAGTGGTCTAGGCTAGAATTACTTTTACCTAGTGTTACAACAATCTGTGAACTCAAATTTGTTGAACAAGAGCACCCATTGACATATTTCCATGTGATGAGTTGTTCATTTCCCATTAGTAATGATATCACTATACACCGGAAGGGACTAGGGGACCAACACTAGAAAAATCTTGGGTGTTTCAAATGAGGCCGATTTGAAAAATTGTGTTTTGTGTGTTTTGTTTAATTGTTATATTTGGTTAGGAGGTTTCCCATGGGGTGAACTCATGTGTGTGGCCATGGGTTGTGATTTTTCCTCTTTTAATTTTGGGTATTTATTTTGTGGTGCATGTATCTCACTAATTGTAAAATCTTTTCACTTTATTAGTACTTGTTGATATTATTTCAAATAGTTAATTTAACTTAATTAGTAAACCAAAATGAATATGTGACAAATTGGTAATTTAATAGGGTCCTTGATATTTGCCTAATGTTGTATAGATTCAATTGCATTTTGAATTGTGTACTCTTCCTACTTTCCCTATCTCGAATTTGAAATTATTGGCCACTTTTTTAGACATGTGCGACAAGTCAACCTTGTCCCTTTCCTCTCAAAATCACCCACCACCAATAATTATGAAGTATGGAGTCAATTTTAGCCTTCATAATGCATATATTGGTTGAAAATGAGTAAATAAAGTCACTTTTTCAACTTACCTCATTTAATATGTCCTTGGAAGTATGGAGTGCATGTTGGAGTGTATACTTGTGCATGACATAGCCTTAATTACTCATTTATTAGCATTGGTCTTTGTGTGTTGACTTTTGAGTAGGAATTGAGGAAATATCAAGTGGAATCCTACAGGGAGCCACCGTATCATTCTCACCTCCTTTTCTATTTATTGAAGCTAATTTTAAGTATTTGGGGTTACTTCTTCTCATTCGTACTCTTACTTTTTTGGGAATTTTTACTTTGGTTCTTGCTTAGAGCCTTTAGGGATTTGAATTTTTAGGTATTTTGATTATATCAAGCTTGTGGTGTGAATATTGGAAGCTTTAAGTGGAAAGGTAGGGTATTACACCTTTATTTTATTATGGTATATGTTTTGATTAAGAAATATGTTATTGTTTGAGTGAATGTTTTTTGTGCTATGAATGTATTATGTTGGGCTAGGTAGCTTTACTTTAAGAGTGCTACGGGAGGAGGAAATGGATTTTTTTTATGGAGGAAAAAGGGAGTTAGAGAGGAAAATGTGTAGCGAGTGTGGGAGAGGTGCTCCACCTATGTGGAGGAAAAAGGTTTCTATGTTATTCTTGCATTTGAATAGGGAGAAATAAGGTGTTTTGTGTGATTTTGATAGTGCAATTTGGAGGTATTGGGTGGACCCTCTTCCCACATGGGAGGCATAAGGAGAAGACTCCATATTATTTTCTCATTTTGGATTACTATTAAGACTTTGTGATTGTGAGGAAAATGTGAATCTTAATTTGTGTTTGTTTTGGAAAAAAATGCAAACTTACCATTTTGTTAAACTTTCTTGAAAGATTGATTGAGTGTTAAATATATTGCATGATTGTTAAAGGATGTATGTGTGTGTTATTGTGGAAGCCATTATAATTGTAAAGTTTTAAAATTTGAAAATATTCCCTATTGTTCTATGGTTGGGGCTTAGTGGCCAATAATGAGGATGTATTATCCTCCTTGTTGAAATAATGGTTGGGCAAAAAGCGTCTCCTACTCTCCCTTCCTTGTATTGTTATTCGAAATTGAAGAGATGAAAGAGTGCAAAGTTGAAGCTTGGAGGATGATCTTGAAAAGATGGATTTTTTATTTTAGCCCAATGGAATAATCCTATTTTTTAAATTTGGCCATGTTGTTTCCACTTAAGGTGGAAGGCTTGTAAATATTTTATTTTAAAAAGGAGAGTTCTTGTACATTTTTGTCTATCAAATCTTGTATTGCTGAAAGAAACAAATTTGAAATTGTATTGAAATGGAAACGTTTATTTTAAATTTAGATTTTAACTCAAAATTTGTATTATGTTTTCATTTTTTTAAAGAATGTTTTTTTGTATGAATAATTTATGTTATTTCCATTTTAGTATTGTTGTCAAACTTTATTTAAAAATGAGAATGAAGAATTTCATTTTTGTATGTTATACTTTCATTCTCTTCAAATGAATATGTAAAAACGAGTGATTTGAAATGTGGTTGTAGTCAAATTTTAAGTAGATGTTCAGTAAGGAAGAATGCTTAAATTTAGTAATTTTAATCAAGAAAGAAAATGCTCTCTCCTATCTTGCATTTAGTTTAATGGAAAAGGTATTAGTCCAATCATTTCACCTAGTTAAATATATTTAAATTTATATAAACTACATATGCCTTATAATTTGTTATATAAATGAACTGAATGGATAGATTTTTTAAAATAAGATAAAAATATATACAACTATAGATATATTTATTTATCTAAATTTATATACTTATAATGTGTGTGTGTGTGTGTGTGTGTGTGTGTGTGTGTGTGTGTGTGTGTGTGTGTGTGTGTGTGTGTGTGTGTGTGTGTGTGTGTGTGTGTGTGTGTGTGTGTGTGTGTGTGTGTGTGTGTGTGTGTGTGTGTGTGTGTGTGTGTGTGTGTGTGTGTGTGTGTAATACTAGTGAATAACAAGATTTAAGCAAAAAATTGGGGCAAACAATTCCCATAACCAAAATAGGATAAATCCTTTACTAAATTCAAATAGAAAAAAAAATTACACTTTTAACAACCCTGGAGGTCATGTTTCAACTTAAACACCTCCATGAGAGATTCCCAAGCTTTCATGCCCTCCTCCCTTCTTTCCTCCGAACCCAAAAGAACGAATGAAATGAAAATTAGGGAAAAATGTGAATATAAGAACCTTATAAATATTTTTAGAGGAACCTTGATCCAAGGGCTCTAATATATCTAATCCTAGGGTTGAAATTAAATCCCATAATGTTTTAAGTTAGTGGCATTTTCATAGGGATTTGTTTAAATCAATGATTTGTGCATGGATAAGTGTTAGGAAATAAGGGATAAAATATGTGGAATAATCCCTCATGAGTAATCGCAATAGTAGAAAATAATATGCAGAAATTATTACTTATCTCAAACAAAATTGCAGAATAAAATAACACAACACAAAGAGTATTTAACATGGTTCACCCAATTTAGGCTACATCCACCAAGAATCACTTGCTCAAATTTTATTACAAGCCACGGCTCTCTCAATACAATACCCCAGATCTGTTTGGAGCTATGCTCAACAAACTCTACGAATTCACAGCCGAATTCAAAACACATCTCGTAGTACATTTGCTTGTACATCTATCATATGCATAACACCATATAAATAGACAATCGCTAAGCAGTTTTACAAAACCGTGCATATCAAAACCATGGGAAAACCCATCCCATAAACCTATGGGTAAAAAAACTTGCCCATATGAGAAAAGCACGTTTCCCGATATGTCGGGTGCATTTTTCAAGGCCAAAAAATTTAAGTACTCTTAGTGTACAGTCTTCAACACTTTCACACATGAAAAATAGGCTACACAACCTAACAATAAGTAGATTTTGTTTTAAAAGGAATTAATTTGTCAATGTTATAAAGTCAAGATGAATGGAACTCTTAAGAGAATTAAATGTTTGAATGATCTTGGAGATTAAATAATAATATTTGATTGTTAATTTGGAGACAATTACCTTGGGAATATGTAAAAATTATCAATGGGAATTAATTAAACATATTTGAAGTTTATATCTCTTGCAACATTTTTTAAACAAAAAAATCCCATAAATTCTTCCCTAATAAATTAATAGAATTTGATGTGGGTTATGTGTGTCAAAATTCTGGGTGTTACACTTGACATAAATTATTCACTTATTTATTGATTTTAAATTTTAGTGTGGCCCCTCCTTGGAACATGTGGCCATTGATTCTTTAGCTAATTACTTTTAACTAGTTTTACAAGATAGTGTGGCACCTCCTTCAAATATGGTGCCATAGATTATTAAGTTGATTCTTTCTTACTAGATTTACAAGGCAATATATAACTCCCTTCGAGAGGAATCTAAGAACAATATCCATAGAATCATGTGCTAACATCACTGTATTAAAGAAGAATATACATCATTGTCATTAAATCATTAAGTAATATAATAAGACATCACTATATTTATCTTTAATAAAAATATTGGCTAATTTAATTATAAAAATTATTTAAATACTCTCAATATTTTGTGAATCTGGTGATTCATGGTCTTGTGTAGTATACCAATACCTCAAAAGAAAGGTATGAATACCTATTTAAAAAATATCAAAATGGTCGATTGAATATTTTATAAGTTCTCATGTTTGTTGGCCATTTACAACAACAAGAACTGAAAAAACATGAAACCCTTGTCTTAATATAAAAATAAGAACATGATGGTATAAAAATTACTCACACCCTTATTAAATTAAAGGATAATTAAGCTAATATTTTGAACTTGAGAAAAAAATGAAAATATAAGTTTCTTAGAGAAACATGTTGTTAGAATATGTAATAAGACATTTGTTCTACTAATAAGAAGTTATAAAACATGCTACAAAGAGCTAAGTGCAAGAATTTTTCTATATTAAAAACAATAAATTATTCCACATACTAGAAAACCTTCGTTCACTAAAACCTTCATTGACATGTCTAGAACTTCATAACTTGAAATTTGAAAACATTTCCATCCTATAATAGAATCCACTATCCTTCTAAGTAATCAAACTTACCCCTAGAAAGTGTCTTCTGGACATTATACTGCCACCATACGTCCTTCCATTTAGTGAATTGTTTTCCTTCACAAAACCATTGGTATTATAATTTACCACACATAACTACCAAATAAAAAAATTTAGGATGATGAAGGTAAAAAACTAGGGTATATGAAGTATTATTTTTAAAGAAATGATTATAAAAAATATTGGTGCAAATAAATAAATATGACATACTGAATTTTCCAATGATTTAAAAAATATAAAATTTGTAAAACCATAATTATAGATTCACTCATAATATATAAATTCTAAATCACAGATTGGACACAAGTAATAAGGTAACGAGATACATAAATGTTATAACATTTATGACTACAATCCTATGATTCTATAATAATTGTGTATATATGAATCTTTAATTACTTTTTATAATAACATCATGTCTATAGGATTTTTCTCTTATGAAAAAACCAATTTTTGGAAAATTATATTGCTTAATTGTTGTCAAAAAAATATGTTTAGTGTCATCCCGATTTTTTCTCAAATCTGTCAATATTGTCCTCATCCACGCAACTTGACAAGTTTTTCTTCATATCGCTACATAATTATTTTGTGATGAAGATAATGTGACTATGGGATTCTTATTTTAAATTTTATATATCTTCAAAAATCATCAGTATACTTTACTTGTGAAATAAAAAACTCCAAATTTTGATTGTTGAACTTCAATTCCCAACAAATAGTACACACAATACCTATATATGTCATCTTAAATCATTTGTTCATGTATGATTTTAATGAATCTATAGATATATTTCAAGTAATGATTAAATTATCTACATATAAATAAAAAATCAAATTTTTTCTTTGTTCTTTTATATTGATGTACATTGTTGGATCACTACTACTCCTACTATAACCATTGTGAATCAAATAAGAATTAATCATAATATACCAGGATCTAGGTTCTTTCTTGACACCTTAAATAATTTTTCTCAATTTAAAAACCTTTCCTTCATGACATTTAATCTCATAACATTCTTTCTTATTCACATAAGCTTTCTCTTTAAGGAATCCATTGAGTAATGCTAATTTCACATACATCTAATATATAGGCCACTTGTTTTGATCTGTAATTGCTAAAATGATTCTTACCATGTCCAAACGTGTTACTAGTGCAAATGATATGTTTAAATCTACTACATATTGTTTGTTAGAACCTCTTTTCTTTATGTTTCTATACTTTACCATCAAGATTGTACTTGGTATTGTAGACCCAATTCACTCCTATCACCTCCTTTCATTTCGGAAGATCTACCAATTCAAATGTATGATTATTTTCTATGGCATCTAACTCATCATCCATGGATTCATACCAAGATTCATTTTTCATAGCCTCCTAAAAGTATACTAGATTTGTAGCTTGAGATAACAATGCAAATACTTTAAAAGAGTTAGTTGTGTCAACATCATAAATCTCAATAAGACATGTTATTTTTCTCTGCAAGACAATGTATGATGATGAAACTATTTTGTACCTAAAGGTTTCTTCTATTGTTCTTTTGGCGTCTCTTGCATGGTTAAAGATGACTTAAAACTTGGAGACCTCCTAGTTTTATATGGTAATGTATCTTGTGCTACAACTTGAGATGCATGTCTAAGATTAGAAGATACAATACCTTATTCTTATATATCTTAGTTGTCATACCATCAAGAGGATTAGTTTCTTGTATGTTAATCTGTTCTATCAATAATTCTATCCCATGCATCATTTATGAAAAACTATACATATTTTCTAATTATGTCTTTTATAGTGATTGAATTAAATAACTTTTAAGATTTCGTATTATTCTCTTAATATCTAAAAAATATAACCTTTTCTCCTTTTTTTCTATAACTTCTTCCTTATCTCATCATATGAAACATGTGCATATTTCACATGAATAAAAATTCTAAAAGGAAAAACATTGTATTTCCTATGAGTCCAAGTCCATTGAGGAACCATGTTTCAATTTTTTTTTGGTGGATTTACGAGACTTAAATGGATGAGGTTCAAGTCTATGGGAAGAGAATATTTTTTCCGAACGAGACATGGATGGACGAGATGAAATTCAATGGGTATGTGCTTGGATAATTTTTTGATGATATTCAAAAACCTATGTGATGTTAATGGATTTTTTTAATGCAAGGAATATGTTGGGATACATATTCACTAATAAATTTGTGAATGATTTTCAACATAGGAGGAATAGAAAATTTATATGATTTACATTTTAAATTTTTATCTACATCAATACATGTCCTTCATCTCGTGAATGGGATGATGACGAGAGTGAAGGATTTATCCATATGTAGGCATCCAAGGAATCTTTTCGGTTGTAGAGAGAAAATATTCAATGTTTCTCCTTTTAGGAATTGGATTAATTTCTTTGATGATAGATTTGAAGTTAAATCTCAAAATGGTTGTGTGAATATACCCCTAGGAATATGTACCTTGTCGCACACACCCATATGGATGTATTTACAAAAAGGTATTATATAATGTTATGTAAAACATAAGAACACTCTCAATTGGATAACTTTTGTGAAAAATATTAAATTTAAAATTTTTTTGAGGTATTATCGAAATAAAAGCTTGCATTGTTTCAAGTATCCAAAATTGTTGTTGTTGTGTCTCTACAATAATATTAGGTATGTCGGGTATATGATCTAGCATTGAAAGGGTTAAATCAATATTAACAATGGTTGATGATTGACACTTTTCTTTATATTTTTCATTAGTATCATGTGTTAGAAAGAAATATTATATCATTTATAAGTTCTCGTTTGACGTTTAAGTAGAGTTGCCAGAAATAATTTCAATTTTTGGTTGAAATAACGAAAGAGGATCCAAAGAAGAGATTGATTGGGGTTGGTTTATAGATCTTATACCCTTTTTATCTTGATCTCATTCAGTTTTATCATGTGAAGAATTTAGGACAATGTTAACCTCTTCATTACATGTTGGTGTAGTTGGCATGTTTTTAATTTTACTAAATTCATTTTTTTTATTTCTACTTCATTGTCTCCTTCGTTAATTGAACCTTAGATGTAATGAGATATTTGGGAATAATGATCAATAGCATGCCTAGTAATGCAATGATAATTATAATATAATGAACCTTATATTTGCATAGTTTTTAGTTCTCCTTTTTTAAAGCGTTTTATTAGTCGATTGGTTACCATTTTATCTTCTTCTTGTGATGGAGGTTGATAGAAATACTTTCTCTAGTATGTTTGCATTGTATTTTTTCCACTACACATGGAATTGTTTGTTTACCAAGAAAGATGATTAAATGATTTTTGTGATCATTGTTATTGTTGTGTGATGGAGTGTACGAAGGAAATTTGAGAAAGTGCTTATGATAAATTATATTTCACGCATAGTTTCTTTTTTTTTGCTTAATTCATAAAAGTTATTTAGAAAATATTTTTCCTTTGGAAAGAGAGTTCCAAATTCATATTTTTATGACAACTTATATAAACCTTTTGTAGGGTATTGACCAAAGAAATTAATTTATGATTCCTCGCTTAAGTGAAAGAAATTGGTAAAAGTTTCTTTTATCCTTTGCTTTGTATTGTAAATTTCTATCAAGGTGATATTTATTAACATGCCATCAAGTGTTCTAGAAAATTTTCACTTGATGAATTGTGTCACGATCATCATTGTTTAGTGAAAGCGGTCTTTGGATTTCATCAACATTAATGCATATTATAATTGTTTATTTTATTTGACATTTTTTTAATAGTCTATTTGGATAAAGTGAATAAGTGAGTGAAATAGTATGTTCCTTTATGAATAATAATATATTTTCAATCATGGGTAAAGGGAATGTTAAAATTTTAACTAAGAAGGGGAGAAAAATACTCCAAATATATACTATGTTCAAGGCTAAAATTATTATGGTGAGAATTGGGAAATTTCTATAGTATGAATAGATATTTGTTTTCAAAAACAAGGAATATCTAATTTTGGAACAATTTACAAGAATTTAGATAATAGCTAAAGCCTAAATGAACAACAATAGAATGTAAGATAATAGCCAAAATTTAAATGAATAACAATAAAATATTTCCTTTGAAGTTGGAACGAAATTTGAGGGTAGAATTTTCTTAAGATCCCCTATCACCAATAACATAAGTAAATTAATAAAAATATAAGGAAAAATTAAATGATTGAACCTTTTCAAGTTATACCTTTCATAGTTCCACATGCATTCCCGAAAGATATCACTCAAGAACTGCCACCTACCATGCAATTTTTAATAGAATTCTAATAAAACAATTATACTCGATATTTCACTGAAGTAGTACCGCATGAAACCTTTTTATAGGATATAATGGATGAAAATGGAAATATCATTTTTAGTTTAGGTGCCCGGATTATGGAGGTCCGAACAAATTGCAAAATATAAGCATGGTCAAAATCATATCACTCATAGAAAAGCACAAAAAGTGTGTGAAATTTTTATATTGGGAAAATAAAATAGAAAGTATTTCCTAGTGGAAAATTCTATTAAGGAGAGAGCACCATTATATTTTGTTTACTATGGTTTGTGTGGAAAAATGCACTCACCTTCTTATATTGTATAATAAACATATTTTCTAGCATTCTTCAATAATTACGGGAGGAAGACATGTATATACTTTGTAAACCACAAATATGATATTTAATGGAGTGTTTCACCCATTTAAAGCCCCGTTGAGAAGAAAAGTAAGACATCTATGAAATTTATCATAATGGAGAGATCGGCAAGTAGATTTCTAATTATTTGTTAAATGTTTCCTTATTGTCATCCATTAAAAGCTCTCGTTGAGAAGAAAAGTAAAAATATCTAAAATTTATCTTAACAGAGAGATTTCGTAAGTATATTTCTAATTATTTTTAAATATTTCCTTGAAACTCGGCATTAGAGAGTGACTATTTTGTGTTATACACCTCAAGATAACAATTTTCAATGAAGTATGAATAGAATAATCATGGAATAGGTTGGGAGCATATTAAAATCCATGTATTTAGTAAATGATTATTTATAAGAAGATGTAAAACTTGTTCTCTGCATAATGAATAGGTTTATAAACAAGAAAGTTAAGAATATTATTCGATGGGATGTATAGAATGGAAAAAAGAACAATTTGGCTCATATGAGATAATTATAATGTCTTTCTTATGCAAATGTCCCTAATGAATTTAGAATAAACACCGATGATAAGGGATGAACGTGTATATATATAGAATATTATGAGGAAACAAATACATACAAATATACTTGAAAAAGTGTTTATTTTATTTATTTATTTTATAGTTTATTAAAGTTTAGTAAACCGATCCATTTAATGGATATTTGAGAAAATTGTAGGAAGTACAACATTAGGTGACATTAGATTTATGGAAATCTCAATGTGTAAGAGATTCATATGTCATTATTTCTTAATAAAGTGCCAATATCGTGGCAAAATTGAATGAAATATCCCTTAGATTAGGAACTATAAAATACATAAAGGTAGTGCGGTTTATATAAATCACCTATTTACAATGCCCATATGTCAAACATTATATGGGATATCTAGCCAAAAGTGAGACTATAACTATATGCTAACATCTAGAGATAAAGAGGTCTGTTTGAAAACCTACTCCTAACGATATCACTAAATTATTAAATTAGTATCTTGTAAGGAAAACATGATAAGGAAAATTGATGATGAAAATCAAAGCACCCCGAATGGCCTCCGATCCGGGTGGGGAATTCGGTGTGATTGCATAACATTGGACCATCTCTTAGGTGTGGGGCTTGCGAACTTGAGATGGACCTCCGGAGAAATCCGACTCTTACTCCTAAACTACCCGCCACATGCTATTCTAGTGCGAGACAACTATCTAATCCTCATCTAACCTTCCAAAGGACCAAGGAGAGAGATTGCATGAAAAAAAAGCCGACACTAAAACAGTAGGTTTCTGGTCACAATCTCAACTTCCTAAAGTGGAGAGAGGTGAGAAAAGGAGAGGGTGAAAAATATGCTCGTCTAGGGGTTCTTGGAGTATGGTTAAAATTCTTCCCTCTCTCCTTCTCTCATTATTCTATAGTGTAAAGGAGGGGCATATTTTAAAAGGTTGGTAACCTTTTCCCTCCTAACCCCCTCTCTCTTTCTTCCTTAGGGTAGAATGTGGAGTCTAAGCCTCCACTTTTAGTTCTGTAATGGCATTTTCTTGCTTCTTTCCCACTGATGTTGTGCTGCGTGAAACTTTTGATCAATAAAATATGTTTTCGATGCTTTTTGTCCATCCTTTTCTTACTTTGTTGTCTCTTTTCACCCGTCATTGTTGCAGGGTATACTATGTATATTTCTTATGTCAATTACATGTTTTGGGAGCTATGTTTAATGGGTTGAAGTGGTGTTCTTTGTGAACTTGATCTCTGTTCTGTGGTGCATCTTGTCCACCCTCTCCTTTGCTCACCTCTCTCCACTTCAGGTAGTTGAGATAGTAAGCAACGACCTCCTTTTCTGGTGTATCACCATTTTAGTGTAGACTTTGTTTTCATGCACTCTCTCTCCCTGGTCCCTTGGAAGGTTAGATTAGGATTAGATAGTTGTTTGTACTAGAATAGCTTGTGGCGGGTAGTTTATGATCAAGATCGACTTTCTTCGGAGGTCTATCTTAAGTTCACAAGTCCCAAAACTTGATATATGGTCTAATGTTATGTGCAATCAGATCAAATGCCCCACCTAGATTAGAGGCCATTTGGGGGTGCTGTGATTTTGCATCAATAGTCTTGGCATGCCCGATGGGACACCGAGGTTATATTTTTCTCATCTTTCTAAGGTGTCTCATTATCAAAAGCAAATCTTAAGCCACTATGTGACCACATCAATAGTTTTGGCACACCCGGTGGGACAGTCCGAATTACCTTACCACTTCATTTCATCAATTTGATGTGTTCTTTGTGAGATTTAGCCTTTGGAGGAACATGTAAAGCACATCTAGCGACTCCATTGGTCAACAAATCATTCTTTGAGTTACATACTTTCCTTCTATCCTTTTCCACCAATTCTTCTTTCCACATCTTCCATTTTTTTCCATTCATGAAGTTGTGCAGTCATGACTTCTTTTCGGCCATGGAATTCTCATTTTGCGAGTGAAGTATTTCCCTCCATCCGCATAGTTTCAAAATCCTTCTCCAAATCAGTTTTGTAAGCCCCGTTATCTCGAAAATGGACACAACCCACATTTTTCTAACCAAAATGTTTATGAAGAACATGTTTATGTAGATGACAGTGGAAACTCCTACCTAAAGACGATTTTGAGAGGCAAGTGCAAGATATGGAGATGGACATGATGCAACTTAGAGTCAAGTTCTCCATAATAGTAGCTAAAGTTGGCTACAAGGTCCCTTTTCCATGGGTCATCCATGTACCATGCTAGTTTAGCACTCAGTGAGAAGATGCACTTTGTCATTAAGATGTTGCCCTGTTACAGATTGGGTGGGGAAAATGGAGGCTCAAAATCTAGTGCACAAAAACCATGTCATTGGGGTAACCCTACACTACAATGATACATCCCTCCCACTCCTCAATGCCAACTTACATCATCTCAGCCCATTACGTGTGTTCCTAGCTTCTTGCATGCTCTCCCTCTTCACTTTCATCTCACCTCCCATTTTCTTACAAGCCCCCTCTGTAAATTTGTACCATAAATGAACATCCCCCTACCAATGCACCTTCCCCACCCAACATCATCATGTTTGATGACTACAGGATAGTTGAAGAATGGTGTGACTCATACGACTACGACTCAAAAGAGAAAATCATACGGGCGCATGTTCAAGAAAAATCAGTTAAATCCATAGGGCACAATTCTAGAGGAGATTGAGTTACTTGTAGATCTAGAACCATGCATGCCACAACTTCATGCACCCCAACCCGTAATCACTCCCCTTGAGAATTAGAACCATATAATTCTAGAGGATTTAAGTGTAGAGAAGGCCATATAATAACCTTCATTTCTTCCTCCCACTTCATCCCCTTCAAGCTCTAATGTCAAAGAAGAGTTTGAGCTTTCAAACTTAATATTTGAAGATGAGGGGAACCATGGTGAGAAAATTACAGATCTGGAGGACACCATGGAGGAGGTCGATCACAAGTAGCAGAAAAATGAGAAGGCACATTCTCTATCAAACTTGGAGGAATGCCTTGATGGAAAGGATCCCAAGGAGATTACATCAATTGCTCCTCCATCATCCACCTCCCAAGCACATGAACTGTTGCCATAAACGAGAGCATATAATTGTTGTAGCCTATATCTCATAATGGCCCATTGGAACCAAGGTTAGAGGATCATAATCTTCCATGTTCTTCTTAGGAGGAGGAAGGAAAGAAGCATGATGATTCCATATCTCCCACACCATCCACCCAAGAAGGTCCGCAGAAGACTCCATTCTTGGAGTTGAATTTCAGAACAAGGGGCACATTCAAAGGACCAGACCATGCCCTATCAGGTACTTGGCTTCATTGGAGCCAAGGGAGAAGCCAAAACAAGTCATTCCCACTTCAGGGCATGAGGATGAGTATCAAAGCACCAAGGGTCACCATCAACACCTCTAGGATTCCAATGCCAATCAGCTTGAGGAGGTATTTTTGATTGATGTTGATACCTTGATGATTTGGGTAGAGGATCATCTTATAGTAATTTTTTCACTCATACAAGCAGCCATATTCAGTGTCAAATCATTTGTATGGCTGCCCTTTTGAGAAAGGTAATCTACTTCTTCCTACCAGTTGTAGGATTTGTTTGAGTTCCCTTTTGCTCCTGGTTAGCACAGAATAGGTAGGTTTGATTTCAGTAGAAGAAGTTATTTTTCACACTCTACATGTCTTATTTGAAGAATGTTTGATTAAATATTTATACATAAGTTTTGTTTGTATTGTTTCAAAGGTACAAAGACCAGGCCCTTTAGTATTAGTTTGTGGAAACCCATAGTTTCTGTGAACGGTTGTTACCTTTTAAATCAATACAAATATAGGGAAACTAAAATCAGTTTTTGAGGGATTCCATTTCAGTGGATAGGTGAAAGCCCCAGGTCAATACAATTTTATACTCTTAGAATCTCGTCTCCATAATTTTATTGAAAAACTTGAGAGTGCATGTCATGGAGCGTGTTAAAGGTGAATAAGTCACAAGCAACCGCACTCGTGGTTTAAGGAACAAGATCCATACCAGCTCTCATTCATGACTCCATGTCCAATGGATACTTCCAAGGATACTTGGTCTCTTCGTCTACTAGGTAGATGTCCCTATGAGTTTCAAACTATTATCCCAATTTTACCCCACCTCGGAAAAAATGATCAAACACAACCCGCACAAAAGAAAATCTAAGGGGTAGTTCAAACTTGTGAGTTCGTAATCAATCCTAAATCTAAGGGGTAGGTGGGCTCAAAATTGAGGAACAAGGTTGGAAGATTGGGCCGAACAACATTAAAAGAGTCTAGAGGATCAACAAGAAAGAGAGATCAACTAAAGAAAGGGCTCAAAGTTTCGGACTTCACATACGAGTTGACTGAGCAAGCAAAGCATGGTTAGTGGAAGCCTCCACATAGTCGAACCCGATGAGGCAAAGTGCTCAATTAAGGCCCTAAATCAGCTAAATATAGAAAAATCTGTAGCGGGTGCCACTTGCCTCAACGCTGTAACTCCAAAGGTTAGGTCCAAAAAGGTATCCAAATATGCACCAACTCTCCACGTGTCTAGGGTCTAGAAGGTGTCTCATTCATAGTTGAAAATACACTCGACCCTTGAAATATTCCACGTTCCTCAATGACGCAACTTAAGGGGAAGGACCCACGGGAAATCTCCAAATAAGCACTACCTCACCACGTGGTCGAGTCAAAAAGTGGGGTAGATCTGGTTGTTGAGTCGACTAAGTATAGGAGGATCAACGAAAGCCTCAACGCGTCATCTCGGTGCATCTTCAAAATTAAAATCCAAAAGTGATCACCAAGCATGCGTCACTTGCCACGTGCCTCATCTATGAAACTTCAAAGGTAAACTCGGGGTAGTTCCTAAATGAGCGTGAAGTCTCCACGTGTCTCGGGTTAGGCACAGTGTCTTCGCCAACAAGATGGGACTTAGGAAAACGTAAAAGAAACAGAGAGCGAGGCTACGTAAGGTTCCATGTGTCGGTTTGACGCTTCTCAAAGGGTATAAAGGAGGGGTGAAATGTAATGTGCGTGAGGGTTCTACATGGGTCTTGCATGGATGGACTCTATTGAATATTGTGAGCCTGCGACCCTAATCTTTAGACAACCATATATTTCAACCTGGGAGCTTAGTTTTAGTGGGAAAGGACATTTTAAAAAGATCTCGGTGTTGACTTCTCACCCACACCATCATGTATTCGGTCTTCCATTTTTAAGGCTCTCAAGTCTCCCACCTACCACTATGATGAAAAATGGGCCTCTTTTCTTGTCCAGCAAGGAATAACACATGGGGGCATGGATTTTACATTAAAGCCCATCTTTGTGTAGGTGGATTTAATGCTCCTCTAGGGGTGGTTGGAGTAGGCTTTGAATTCTTCCCTCTCTCCTTCTATAATTCTTCTATATATTGTAAAGGAGGGGCATATTTTAAAAGGTTGGTCTTTTTTTCCATCTCGTCCCCTCTCTCTTTCTTCCTTAGGGTAGAATTTGGAGTCTAAGCCTCCTCTCTTGGCTCTGTAATGGCATTTTCTTACCTCTTTCCCACTGATGATGTAATGTGTGAATTTTTGGAACAATAAAATATGTTTCATGATGCATTTTTGTCCATGCTTTGCTTTTTTTTTTGTCTCTTCTCATCCCTCATCGGTTAAAAGTATATTGTGCATATTTCGATATGCATTGCAGGTTTTAGGAGCTGTGTTTAATGGGTTGAAGCAATTTTCCATGTGAACTTGATCTCTAGTCTATGGTGCATCTTGTCCACCCTCTCCTTTTCTCATCTCTCTCCACTTTAGGCAGCTGAGATAGTGACCAACAACCTCCTTCTCTGGTGTATCACCATTTTAGTGTAGGATTTTTTTTCATGCACTCTCTCTCCCTCGTCCCTTAGAAGGTTAGATCAGGATTAGATAGTTGTCTATGCTAGAATAACTTGTGGTACACAGTATAGGAGCAAGATATGTCTTTCTCCAAAGGTCCATCTCAAATTCACAAGTCCCACATCTTGAGAGATGGTTCAATTTTATGCAATAATATCAAATGCCCCACCCGGATCGGAGGCCATTCAAGAGTGCTATGATTTTGTATCAACCAAAATAATGAAACTTTCCTATCAAGGTGAACCAAGTCAAGTGTCATTTTCATGTACATATGTTCTTACCATTTAAAATATGGTTATGATCAACAAGAACAATGGCCTCTACATAAGCATGAACTAATACATCATTCACTATGTATTCCTTTATGAGTAATATTATTTTTACTATTTATCTCTATATAACATAATACACATATCCAAAGATTACTAAAAATGTATTTAGGATCTATTGTATGTGAGTTAAATAGTTACATCCATTTCATATATCTTGTTATTAAAAACTCAAATAACTAACTTATTCCATCTGTATATGCTTTATTTTTACTACTTTATCTAATTCTATTGCATAATACTATCTTCCATTATAAATAATTCAATTTTCATGTTTCATATTTTATTTTATATCTTTTATATATTTTTTACCTTTTTCCAAAAATAAGGTTTAAGGTTTTTATGTAGTGCCCACTTCCCTTCGACATTTATTATTGTTGATTTCAATACTATTGACTCTGCTTATGGACATTTTGTATTATTCGACTTAGCATGATGTTAGATGTTAGAGATACTGAGACTATTGCTAGTTTTCAATTCTTAGTATGATGTGTGTGGAATTTTAGAGACATTTTGATATTGATTATGATATTCTATTGATATGGTTATATATATTTCTGACATGCGATATTTTTGTCACATTGAGTAGGCCTTGATAATTGAACTAAATTTTTGATGATTTTGACATGGATGAAATGTAGAATAGATATGTTCTTAGAAATTGTAAATGATATCATAATTTCCTAGATGATGATTTGATGCAGATGTAGATGATTGTGGATATATATTACATATTTTATCTTAGATTTTTGATGCGGCCACGAGGCCGAAGGAGGTATTATGTGTTTTATAGGTAAATATATTCACAACAAATAATGGGGGATTGGAGACCAACCACATTGGAATGCTAGGTGAATTCAACAAGGGTCACCATGGAAACATGTATTTTGTGTGTGTGTGTTTGAATTTTTGTTAGGGGGTTCCCATGGGGGATTACCCCTAATTGTGACCAAGGGGTTTGTGTGTTCTTTTATTTAGTTCCTTTATTTAATTTTAGTATGTGATTTTAGTGATGTAATTTCCTTGTTTTAATTATTTAGATTTTGGTGTATTTTTCCCTTTTATCTTTAATGGGTTTAGATTCCTTATTTAAGTTAATTTTATAATTTTCTAAACTAATTGTGGATGGGACAAAAAAATATTAGATTGGATGGCTCTTGATTTTTTTGTTGTAAATTGAGTACTTTGGATCTTGAGTGTTGTACACTCTACCCCTTCATGGAAATACGAATTTGGCGTTAAGGGCTAATTTTGGAGGATTGTGGGACAAGTTAAACTTATCCCACACCTCTTAAATTACCATGCCAACCCTACCTATGGATTGGGGGTCAAAAATAGACCCCATTATGTGTTTTGTAAGTCAAAAAGGGACATTTATACTTTTCTTACATGGGTCTTGAAGTTTTTCCTTAGGGGGAGTGGGCTTGGATTGTGTGTGTAAGTAATTTTTCATTCCTCTCACCCACCAATTTATTGTGCATTGGGGTTAAGGTTTGACTTTTGAGGTGGAGTTTGTTGGAACATAATGATTAAGTGGTATGTCCAACCATTAATGTATATGGGTCCCTCACTAATATATAGGTTAATATTTAATAATATGAAATATTTATATTTATATTATTAAATATGCTAACATAGGTATATACTTTAGTTTAAATATTTAATATCATGAAATGATTATATTTCTAATATTAAATATTATAAACCTCAGTGTATGTGTCAACCATTTTAGGTTGAAAAGGTGGGTCGGGAGACATACCTAATCACCTTATCTAAAAAGGACTTTAGGTGCTCATTTGATATATTCAGGAAATATATCAAAGGTGTGTAAATCAAGTGATTTGATTTTACCCTTGGTAAATAGGGTTTCAAAGGAGGAGGTGATCTTCTTTGGATATAAAAATAAGTTCTCTGAAGTAAAAGACTATTTTCAAAGTGGTTTTTACCCTATTGGGGTATTCCACTATAAATACTTTGTGTCACCTATGTTATTTATTTCATGTAAGTATTTATTTATTTAAATATTTATTATAACATTATGTACTATGTAAGTTGATTAAATCCATATTTATTAGAATCCTCAAATTCTAACATCTTTGTGAGCGAGGTAAATTAAATAAATTAAGATTAAATATTTTGTATTTTATTTATTTAATTTGTACAGTTTTTTCAATCAATCGAAAGGGTATTTAAAAGTATCTTGCCCTTTTTTTCCCAATTTATTGTGGCATTACATTTGTGCAATTAAACTCTTAGTAAAAATTTAGGGTTTTTCAATTTTAAATTTGTAATTTTTGGGGGAGATGTAATATGATATGATTCTTAATTTCATTTACATTTTCTAAATTATATGGAATTAATGTTTTCTTTGATATTGATGTGTGTACAGTCAAAGGAGCTTCAAATATTTACCTACGTGAAAGTTATATACGAGAAAAAGAAAGGATTTATTATTATATGAAATAATTTTTATGTTTTGCAGGTTAAATCTTTGAAAGGTAAATTCATACTCGTGTTCTTTGGTCCCCTCTAAATTGATTTGATTTGAAAAATACGAGTTTATATTTAATCTATAACTACATTCCATATAATTTGAAAACTATATTATTATTTTTAAATAAAAATATACATGATATAGAATAAGGTTTATATAATAATTTATATAAACAACATATTAAAATTTATATAGTTTTGAAAAAAAAACTATAAATTAAAAGCCTTAAACCAAATAAAAATTACATGGGATTGAGGGAATAGTCAAGCAGACCATATTCTAAGCCTAATTTTAAATCATATTTAAACTTAACTTATACATCTAAGCATATATAGTTTTTTTAAAGACAAAAACCTAAGTTTGAATCATATTTTATATATATGGTTATGTTAAACCGCTTAAAATATAAATATATGCCCTAATATCAATATGATATGAATAATAATACTCTTAAGGTAGGGTAACACCATAGAATTCTCCTTAATGAAGGAGTAACTCCAAAATCTCCCAAGATGGGAATCCACTTGAGCGGGGCACCTCCAATATACCTCTACCAAGTAGAAGACTCAACTCATACATACATTACCCTCATAATGATACTCACATCCTTTAAATAGGATGGGTAACACCTACTCCCAATATAGACTGACCTATTACCTAATATAATTAATTCCTATGTGAGCCCATATAATTAAGGGGATGTGTGCCACATGTCGGCATCTCCATCAACCCATATACATTATAATATTATATCCCATGTGAACCCATACATATAACTAAGGGGATGTGTGTCACATGTCAGAATCTCCATCAACCCATATATATTATATTATCATATCCCAAGGTACATAGCATTTCCTCCCTCTTTGACATGTTTTGTCCCCTGAAACATAAGAGGAAGCCATATAATGAGTGTGCTTTAAATTATTACGCACTTGTCACCATGCTCAATCATCTAACTACCCATATGAAATCCTAGTGGGTGATGTTTCTCCAAACATGATTCCATATTCCATCAGTTCCTCCTTGGCATCCATGCATATCCATAATTATTATTCATGCGATGCCATGTCATATAATTATTGTTCCATTGATTCCATGTATAGCCAAAACTATTACTCCTCCAATTCCATGTATATCCATATATATTGTTTCCCTTGTGTGTCCTTGCATGTCTCCATGATTTTTTCCTCTCATGATGATGTGGGTGTCTATATGGTGCAACCTTAGTATGCTTAACTTTATCAATCTTTTCATCCACTTTCTTTTCCTCTTCCAACTTGTTTGCTATTTCTTTTTTTCTCTTGAGTAGAGAAACTATTTTTTTATTTTTCATCATGTTCTTCATCCTCTCCTTCTGATTCATCCTTATTCCCTTCTTCACCATCTTCAAATTCATCTTCATGATCCAATTTTACAATATTTTTTTCCTTGCTAAGTGTGATATCTTGCAATGTAATTTTCTTTCTCTTGTACCATAATTTCATGAATTTATTTTGCACATTAATATTAATTGTTCTCAATGTCTCTAACCAAGGATATTTGAGAACAATATCCATACCATCCATATCTAAAGCATTAAAATATGAATCTAAAACATATTTATCCATAGAAATCTTTAAATCTTCAAAAAGTTGAATATGTTTACCATCCATTTGAGATTCCTTGATATGCTTTGTTTGTACATGTAGATTGTGAGCTACATATATATTGATGAAGTTATATTTGCTATTAGGGTTTATGGAAACAATTATCTTTTTTCTTTGAATGTACCCTTCTAACTGAAATATTGAAGATTCCTTCCTTGGAGATGCACTATCTGTGTAGCGTCATCATCAACATTTTCTACTTCATAATCAACATTTTCTTCTTCTTGTTATTCTTTAAAAAAAAAATTGTTTCTTTTTTGTTCTCCATCTAACTAAGAAAATATCCTCCATTTCCTCCCAATCCCAATCAATACATCTATATCCATATAAGAATACCAATGTCACACTTTCCCACCAATATGAAGATAAAAACTAACCCATATTAAACATTCCTCAAAATAAATTTGTTTAAATTGTATCCACCATTTTTGCATCAATTTTCCCATTAACATAGAAAATTGGTATATCCATGATGTATAAAAATTAGGGTTTCACAAACTTACTCCTTTGACCAATATTTGACCTAATGATTTTGTCAATCATTCAGCCTCAAATCTAAAACTAGAAAGAAGTAGCCCATGCTAAAATTTTGAGAGATTTCCGAAAATGTAAGAAATTTAGGAAACTTCATTAAATTGTGACCTATTGAGCAAAAGCAGTGAAAAATAATAAAACTAAAATAAATCTATCAAAATAGATCAAACAATTCTAAAACTTTAGTGGTATCATGGTTTAATATATTAGCAACAACCCAATTTTTTTTTTTTTTTCCTAATTCGTCATTATTAAGAAGATATAAACGAAACTTAGTAGAGTTAAGGTTTCAACCCTAAAACGGACAACTTTTTGCAAAACGGCTCCAAAAAATATGAATTTTAGAGGGAAGATCACTTAAACTATAAATCCACTCCCCACAAAAATATCTTAAAAATTCCAAGTTGATCTCAAGATATAGAAGAATCACCAACATTAGGGTTTCATCCCACAAATTGCCTAGATCACTACTCGATACCAATTGATATGAACCTTACATATAATAAATCAATAACTTGTAGAAGATAATAAAACACAAGAGATATGGGGGGCCAAGATACCCTAATATCAATATATGTAGAATAATACCCTTAAGGTAGGGCAACACTATACTGATGCTCCTTAAGGAAGGAGTACCTCCATAATCTCCCAAGATGGGAATCTACTTCGAGGGAACACCTCCATAATACCTCTACCAAGTAGAAAACTCAACTCATACATACATTACCCTCATAATGATACTTACATCCTTTAAATAGGATGGGTTACACCTAATCCCAATGTAGGCCGACCCATTACCCAATATAATTAATTCTGTGTGAGCCCATATAACTAACTAAGGGGATGTTTGCAACAAGTCGATGACTCCAACAACCCATATACATTATAATATTATATCCCATGTGAACCCATAAATATAACTAAGGGGATGTGTGACACATTTTGGTATCTCCATCAACCCATATATATTATATTATCATATCCCAAGGTACATAGTATTATAGTTAATATATAACTATATTCTATATAATTTGAAAACTATATTATTATTTTTAAATAAAAATATATATAATATAGACTAAGGCTTATATAATAACTTATAGAAACATCATATTAAAATTTATATAGTTTTGAAAAAAAACTATAAATTAAAAGCCTTAAACCATATTAAAATTACGGGATTGAGGAATAGTCAATGAGACCATATTCTAAGCCTAAGTTTAAATCATATTTAAACTTAACTTATACATCTAGGCATATATATATATATATATTTAAAGGAAAAAACCTAAGTTTGAATCATGTTTTATATATATGGTTATTTTAAACCATTTAAAATATAAATTTTATTAGATTTGGTTTATATATGTTTAAACAAGAACCAAAGTCCTTATTTTTTTAGTAAGGGGGCTGTGTTTATTTCTTGACCATGAAGGGATTAATTTTTAAATCGTAATACTTATTAAATAAAACCTAACATATGTTCCAAACCATTTATATTATCCATGTAAGGGGGTGGCCCAATTCATTTAGATCTCATAGTTTATAAAAACTATATAAATACACGTATTTAAAGGTTTTCTTTTATATAAGAGTGGGAGTGGAGAATAAAATGAGATAATATCTCAGGTAGAAATGTGGAACTCTCAAGTATAAATGGAGAATTCAAAAAAGGGGCTAGTTTATTGGTGGCCCACATGAAGTGTGGTAAATATTTATTAAAATATTGGTAGTTATAGCCACATAGAATTTTTAAATTGTTTAGCTTGTAGGAATTATATAAAATATTTTGCAATATTTTTATACTTTTAAATGTGTAATGGGTAAAATTAAGAGTAAATGAAGGGAGGATACAATGTTCATGAAAATAGAGATTTCAATTTATTTCATTGGTTGGGTGAAATTACTTGCCGCCTCTTTAAAATATGCAGGTTAATCTATACTCTCATAAATCTACTTACACCTGGTAAAATTATTTTAACCTGGTTTATATCCTTTAAACCCCTTTAATAAGGGTTATGTGATTTTAATATAAAAACAATATACTATAGTTTATAATTTTTATGAACTATATGTTGTTTTTTATTTTCATTCTATAAATTATATACATTTTTTTTTATAAAAGGTGTATATATTTTTACATTATAAATTATAATAGGTTATTCTAATGTGTTATAATATAACCTCCCAATATTATACTAAACAAGAAATTCTATAATTTCACATTCTGAAATACAAAAAAAAAATGGCTTCATTAAACTTGATGGTCAAATGATCATGGTAGACCAAACATAAGATATTATGATGGTCATTTTTAGGTTCTAGGAAAATTTAAGCGTGTTAAAATTTATGGTCAAATAGCCGTCATGATAGACCAAACAATAAGCCATTATGATGGTCATTTAGACATCGAATTTAAGATGGCCAGATTTATGTTTACATTAGTTTTTTTTAGAAATTTGAAGTTGTTATGCATTCTTAGGGGTCTCTTCTTCACTTCTATAAGGTCAGAAATATTTTTATATAAATCTAGGGTATAATGTAGATCCTTTTATAATGCGGGCTATTATTTTGATCATGGGAGGTTAATTAGTATGCACTTATAATGACATATTAGTTATGACGAAATAGTTTCTTTAGATTTATAAAATTAAGATCTGATTCTATTAAAAATTTTATTTTTATTGATAGATATGTATCCAACTCGTGGTACATTGTATATTATAATGGGGTGTGTTTTACACGTTTAGGAACCCAAATCACGAATGAAACCAACTACAACATTTGAGTCAAAATAGAATTTATGGTGAGGAAACTCTGGATGATTGTTTATGGATCTGAGGTTGCTCCCATCAGTCATCAAGAAACTGTAGATAACATGAATGCATTCTTGTAATGAATGTAAGATGCTCTTTCTATGCAATGTGAATGATGAGTACCTTCTATACATTGGTAATATCAAACATCCAAAAGAGGTATGAACATAACTAAAATCTATGCATGAAGAATAGTTGGTATAACAAGGATAGTAATGAGAGTATAATAGCTTAAGGAATTCAAATAAATGATCTATATATTTTTGATGATTTCTCTTCTGCATCTTGTTTTATATCTTAGAGTTTGAATAATTCAAAACTATGGCATGAAAGGTTAGGACATGTTAATTATTGAAGCTTATATGAAATGTATAGATATAGTCTAGTGAAAGGTTTACATGTGTTGTCTTCTTCTCTTGAAGTTACTTCATTAAATGCTTCTAAATGATGGTTTTGATTCTAATTTAGTAAATGGTCATGATGATGTTTTGATGCTATAGATGTTTATGAAACTCTTATCTTCCTAGATAAGAAATTAAATTGGGCTCAATCTATGTTAGAAAACTCAAATCTTATTAACCTTAAGAAAATGACTAGAAGCCATTATATGTACCATGCATTAATTACCTTGTATGACCTTGAGCTGTGAAGTATTATAGGGTCTAAATGGATATACAAAGTGAAAAATAACGGTGATGATAGTATTAACAAACATAAGTTTGACTTATTACTAAAGGTTTCACTCAGAAACTTAGTATTGATTATGTTGAGACATTTCGTAGCTAAAATGAGTACTTGTTATGGCCTTATTTACAATTTACGCTCAATTAGGGTGGGAAATCCATGAAATGGATAAGAAAAATAATTTTTTGAATTTTGATTTAAAAGAATAACTTTACATGTTTTAACATAAAGGATTTGAAGAAAATGGTAAAGAAAACTATGTTTGTAAGTTGAGAAATCCTTGTATGGTTTAAAACAAGCTCTTAGAGCTTGGTATGCAAAAATTGTTTCCTTCTTTAAAATGTTAGGTTTTGTTAATTTTTCTTCTAACAATGATATATTCATTAAGAAATAAGGCTCGCATATTATCATTATATGTATATATGTTGATGATTTTCTTATGTCTGGTGATAATTCTGATTTAATTCATAGGATTAAAGAGAAATTGAAGCAGTACTTTGAAATGAATGAGTTAGGTCTCTCACATCATGTTATTTGTATGATTGTATTTCATTATATTGTTATTTTTCAAAACACAATATGCAACCATTGTATTGAAAAAGTTTCTTATGATTGATTGTAAACCATTTTCTACTTCAATGGAAGTTGGAATAAATATTGATCCTAAATCTGCATATGAAAAAGGTTGATCCTATTTTATATATGTTGTTAGTTGATAGTTTGATTTATCTAACTATAACTAGATCAAATATTTCCTATATAATAGGAATTACTTCAAGGTTTATGTAGGAACCATTTTTAGAGATCATTGAAATATTACAAAAAGAATTTTTAGATATTTGAAAGGAACAATCAATTATGGGTTACATTATAATAAGAATGAAAATGCTATCTTATATAGATTTTGTGATTCTAACCATACTGATGTTGTGTTATAAAATATACTAGATATGTGTTTAAGTTTTTTGGTGTTGCAACAACAAATACAATTAACAGTCTCCATTTTTTCTACTAAGGTAGAGAAGTAAAATAGAAGAAGTAAAGAAGTCATGTGGTTGTAATGGTTGTTGGTAGAGTTAAACATAAAAGATACATGAAGTATTTAACTTCTATGTGGTGGTCAAAGTTGTATTACTCTTGATTAAGAATCTAGTTCAACATCAAATGACAAAGAATGTTGAGATACATATACACTTCACCCATGACAAGGTGAAAAGTGATGAGATAAATCTCAAGTTCATGTTGATTGAAGAGTATGTTGCTGACATCTTCACAAAGTCCTAAGTGCTGCAAAGTTTTGTCGCTTTCATGAAAATATTGGATTGTCGGAGTTTCCATTGAGGGGGTGTGCATGACAGTTTCACCTCCTAATGAAACTTGGTTTTTGTAAAAGACCTACGGTCATTTGTAAAACGCCTTTCGGCAAGTGTAAAAGATCTTCGAGCATATATACCTCATCGACTTCTATTTTAGAAAGAAGTATAGAAATATCTTAAAGATAATCTTCAGATAAACTCTTTAGTGTTATTGAGTTTAATGGTAAACATATAAGTACAAGCATATTGTTAAGGAGGTCCTTGGTTGCAAAAAGACTCCAATATGCTTGGGTTCAATAACCTTGTATGAGAACACGTGAGAACATGTAAAACTCACAAATCATACTTAACCACTGATCATGGGATGATCTTTGAGTTTCAAATCCTTTTTACCAAAAGGTAAATTGAGTATGATGAAGTTGTTATAATTCCTTCAAGTGATATGCTAGCCTAAAATATTTATGGTTTAAGGATCAGTAAATCTGCAGTGTACCACATACGGGTAATCTATTGACATATGCTATGTTATCCCACTTAACATTAAGGGGGATTGTTGAACATAATGATTAAGTGGTATGGCCAACCATTAATTTATATGGGTCCATCACTAATATATAGGTTAATATTTAATAATATGAAATATTTATATTTCTATTATTAAATATGCTAAGCTAGGTATATAGTTTAGGTTAAATATTTATAATCATGAAATGATTATAATTCTAATATTAAATATTATAAACCTAGGTGTATGTGCCGACCATTATAGGTTGAAAAGGTGGGCGGGAGACATACCCAATCACCTTCTATAAAAATGACTTTAGGTCCTCATTTGATATATTTAGGAAATATATTAAAGGTGTGCAAATCAAGTAATTTGGTTTTACCCTTGGTAAATAGGGTTTCAAAGGAGGAGGTGATCTTACTTGGATGTAAAATAATTTCTCTCGAAGTAAAAGGTTATTTTCAAAGTAGTTTTTACCCTATTAGGGTTTTCCACTATAAATATTGTGTCACTGTGTTATTTATTTCTGTAATTATTTCTTTATTTAAATATTTATTGTAACATTATGTAATATGTAAGTTGATTAAATCCATATTTATTAGAATCCTTAAATTCTAACAGATTTGAGGATGAGTGATGTGGCATCCTATATGTAGCCACATCACCCCCTCTCTCTATTTTCTATTTATTCAATTTCTTTTACTTGTTTGGGGTTTCTTGATTCTTTTGTGTGCTTGAATTTTTAGAGTTAGAGGATTTTTGAGTGTGGTCTTTTTGGAGCTTCTTAATGATTTCTTAGGTTTGAATAATCTTGGAGATTGACTCTTAGAACAAGCTCTACCATCAAAAGTAGGAGATTTACTTGTTCTTAATGTTCTTCTTTTATTTTGTGTATATGTGCTTGTTTTTGAGTGTTTTGGAATTCTTGTTGGGTACTTGGGTAGATTTCCTAAGTGTGGTGTAGGAGGGGACTATGGAGATATTTCATGTAGGGAGGCATAAGAGTTTATTTCATGTTTTGGAGGGAGTTTGGGTTGGGTGCCCTACCTTGGACAAGGAATGCTTACATTTCTTACTTGTTTCTTTTATGAGGGAGGCATAAGAGAATGAGGGAGGCATAAGAGTGTGTAGGGGTTTTGAGATATGTGTTGGAGGTTTTTAAGGTGGGCACACATTTCCCATTGGGAGGCATAAGTGACATCCCCATGGTTTCTTGATCATTTGGCTTTTCATTTTGAACCCTTGTATGTTTTGTTGTTTTCCACATTGTTTTTGTAGTTTGAGTTGGTTGTGTTTTGGAATGGTTATGAAATAATTAGTTTTATGTTGGGGAATATATTATTTTTCCATGTTTTGATCCACCTTTCATTGCTTGATGTGGTTGAGGCTTGGGGATGATGAGAAGGATGACTTCTCCTCCTCATTGAATTTTTGTTGGGTGGAGAGTGTTGACTCTCCCCCATATTTTTGTGGATAAAGAAAGCATGAAGTATCTCTCTTGTTGGTGATGGGAAACTAGAAGCATTGTTGGTGTGCTTATGAAATCCTTTCTTGTGATATAAATTTATTAATGTTATTCCCACTTATGTTGGAGGAACTTATAACATTGTATTTCTTTTTAGCTTACATTCTTATATAAACTCCCTCTTTAAGTGGAAGACATTATAATATTCTTGGGAAGAAAATTTTCATCCAATTATTGGATATGAAAGTTATATCGTATATTTAAAAAGGGAAAGAAAGATTTGTGTTGTAAAGCTAGTCTTGTGAAATAGAAAGCAAAAGTTTATTATCTTTATTTGAATTTTTATTATTGTGAAGTGAAAAGAAAGAATCTAGAAATTGTGAAAATAGGTATGGTGTATTCTTGGAAAACTTTAATGTAGAACTAATTTGTTAGTAGTCTAATAAAAAAATTGAATCTAGGACCATTGGCCTTCCTGGCGGTAGTTTTGTCATCGAAGATGGAAAAAATAAGATCTGCGCCTAAGCAAAATTTAACTTGGCCTATGTAAATTTTTAAGCTTGTAAATTTACCAAGGAAACCACCAATAAAAAAATAATGGCTTAATCTTATTGTTTAAAGAAAATAAATATGTAATTGGTAAAATTAAAGTACTCATTTTCATTTATATTAATGGGGGTAGGGTTTTCTCCAAATAGAAAACCCTAAATACAATTAACCATGGAATCACACCATATTTGTAGTGAATGCCTCCTTCAATCTTGAAGGAAAGATTTTACAAGTCATAAATCTATTAAAAAAACTACACTAAGCTTGACCTTGAAGAATTTCTCCATAGTTTCTCCCTTCCTTGCTCCCATGGCTTCCTTTGCTTCAACCTGCAAATTTAACAAAATAAAATAGACCAAACAAGGAGAATAGAGTAAGAAAATGTTTTAAAATGAATTGTTAATGATTTTTAGGGTTAGTTTGGAACCCTATGATCTATTGGCCATAATTAGATTGATCCAAGGGTTGAGGATCAATCCTACTTTTTATTAGTAGGAATGTATGTTTTTAAATGTTTAAATAATTTTTTTAAAGTATGTATAGATGGGTGAATGGGGCCTTTTAATTACCTTGGTGTGCAAGTAATTATTAGTTCTTAATATGTTATGGGAAACTATGGAAACAGAGTTTTAAGTTATTAATATTAAGGAATTAATGTAAATAAGTATAAGGTTAACTATTTTGGGATTGAACATTAATTAAGGAGGAGAAAACACTTAACAAAGTAAATTAAATTAGGGCAACTTACTAAATCAATTTTAATTTATCGACCTTAGAGATCAAGTAAATTAAATATTTAACCATCTAATTAGACCTGGTCTATCAATGGTAAAGTTTAGATTATTGGTGTAAATTAATTTAATGTACATTAGGGGTTAACACCCTTGTAACCTTTTAACTTATAACAAAATAAAAATAGTTACAATTTTTAGGATAAGTGTTAGGTTTTAACGTGTTCCTAGAATGACATTTTTGGATGGTATTTAATTTGGTATCGAGCCATGGGTTCAAATATTGGACCCTTAAGCACACCTAGAAAACACAAGACATGAACATTTAACCTAGCGTAAATATAGTTCTTTATGTATACTTAGAAAACGAATTTATCTCGTAAATGACATAATATAGATAACCTAGAAAACCGAAACAAAAAAAAATGGAACGATGAACTAAATCTTGCCTTAGTCTATGCAAGAGGCACAAACCAAATGAGGGGTCCTTTCACATACATATATATTTGCCACCGCTAGATCAGGTTGTAGTAGCCATTCTACCTCGGTTTTCACAAACACTTTAGGACATCAATGCCACTATACATGAAGGGTTCTTAGGAGGATGATTTGCTATATAGGATATGGATCCATCGGTTGAGGCTTGAGCATCTACTCGACACGGTGAGGAGCATAGGGAAGAGTCACCACAGAGGGGACATGGAGACAAGATTTCCGAGATATAGGGATAAATATCGGTGCCCTAGGAAGAGAGAGGAGCATGGAGAGAGATATAGGGGTCATCGGTAATCAGCTACAAACCATATTAGGGAGATCTTGAAGCTACAACCATCTCAATATTCTAGAGATACACGTGGTTTTAGGAAGAGGCTTGGTTGGTGAGCTTGAGTGGATGCTTTAAGCTCACTGTCGTTGTACTAGCAATATGAAAGCTCATGCTGCGATCCATATTTTGAGGGATGAAGTATCGGTCTAGTGGAGGATCGAGGAGAAGAAGCTCCATGTAGAATCCAAGATAGTTACATGGGAGTTATTTGAGGAGTAGTTCAAGAGAAAGTATTTACCTAGGAGGTTTATTTAGCAGTAGATAGACGAGTTCCACAACCTCCTTTAGCCATCTATGGTTGTATCTGAGTATGAGAGTAAATTTCTAGAGCTACTCTAGTATGTCAACTATATGGAGGATGAGTAGGTATAGATTCACAGGTTCATCAAGGGCTTGAACTTGGATTTGGGTGGTGCGGTGTGTATTCACTTCCCACAGACATTAGCAGAGGCTGTGGAGAAGGCCTATATTGTAGATGATACACAGGGAAAGAAATAACACGCTAGAGATAGAGTTTGAAGCTGCATCTAACATATGTAGGATGGTAAATTGAGGGCTTAATTTCCTCCTCCTTATGATGGATAAGGTTTGGGATAGTCTTCATCTAGGCTACCACAGTAGTAGCAGTAATAGACGTGCCCAACTTATAGACCTCCTCAAATATTTTACACATAGAGGGGGAACATTATGGGGCCTCCTCTTAGGGGTCCCATCAGGAAATAGGTTGCATCAATAGCTCACTCAGCAGGAGCTTGTCAAGAGAGAACTCAGGTCCATAGCCAGTCCTCGGGATCCACAACACGATGACCTCTAGAGTACCGACTGGAGTTACATCCCACTAGAGAGGACTAGGAAACATTTATGGTTGTGGCGTGGTGGACATCATTAGAGAGAAACCACAAAACCCTAGTAATAAGGAAAATATGTAGATCTCATATCCTACTATTAGAGATATGGGATAGAGCCATCGAGATATACCAAGTGGTTGAGAAGCATCAAGGTAAACACCAGAGTACCGTGATAGAGACTACAGGTACCATTGGTGGTATTTCGACTCTATATTGTTTGATTCGGGTTTGTCTAATTCTTTCTATTGCACCATCCTTAGTAGGGAATTGTAGGATGGTGGTAGTTAGGTAGGGTCATAGTTCAGATTTTTATATGGCTTCGGAGTAAAATGATTTGAGGACTCCTTAGTTAAAGAGTGTGTACTAGATTTGAGACACTTCACCACTACCTCGAGATCTTTGTATCCTTCTATTGGGTTCATATAGAGTCATCTTGGGCATGGACTTGTTATATTCATATAGAGCTAGAGTATTGTTACTATAAGACTATTACTTTTACAGATGATCTAGGATTTGAGTCGGTGATAGTGAATGCTAGGAGGCCCATTTCCATTTGCACCATCTCGCTACGCATCTTAAGCGGTGTGTACAAGAAGGTTATCATATTTATGATGTTATGGTTAGTGACATATCTAAGTATGAGTATATTCAACTATTCCTTGATGACCATAAAATTATTAGAGAGTTTGTTGATGCTTTCCAGAGGAGCTAGCAGGGTTCCCTCCCCCACTTGAGATAGATTTTTACATAGATTTGGTTCATACCATAGAGCCTATCTCATGAGAACCTTATTAGATGAATATCCCTAAGCTTTGTGAGCTCAAGTCCTAGTGTATTCCCTTTGGGTCCACCTGGTGATATTTTTAAAGAAAAAGGATGGATCTCTATGCTTGTGTATTGATTACCGCCATCCGAACAAAGTAACAGTCAAGAATAATTACCCCCTTCCATGCATTAATGATATATTTGATGAGATGAAGGGGGCCATAGTATTATCCAATACAGGTCTTGAGTCGGGATATCATCGGTGACGGTCATGGAGGTAGATATTCATAAGACCACCTTCCGTACAAGATATGACCACTACAAGTTCACACGGTGATACCTTTTGATCTAATGAATTCCCCCGCAATGTTCATGAGCTTGATGAATGGGGTGTTTAGGAAATTTTTGGATTGCTTCGTGCTCATCTTCCTTAATGACATTATCATTTACTCATGTACACGTGAGGAACTCAAGGAGTACCTTCGCCAAGTTCTTCAAAGTGTCTTCATGAGAAGCATCTTTACAGGAACCCGGATAAGTGTGCATTATTTTAGAAAGAGGGGCATCATTTTAGCCACATCATTTATGGGGAAGGTATTGTAGTTGATCCATCCAAGATTTTATCTATCATCGATTGGTAAGCACCCACTTGTGTGACTGAGATCTACAAATTCATGGGTTTGGTAGGATATTAGAGGAGATTTGTTCGGGACTTTCCTCAGATTTTGCACCCATTCACCTCCCTTAAATAGAAAGGGAAGAATTTCATATGGTTAGATAGATGTGAGAAATCCTTTAAGAAAATTAAGGAGTGCCTCATGACAAGTGCCTATTCTTGCAGTTGCATATCCTCGGGGTGAGTTCTTCATTTGCACAAATGATTCTTTGGTAGGACATGAAGGTGTGTTGATTCAGGGAGGGAATAGTAGTTGCTTTTGAGTCTCACAAAAACATGGATTATGAGTTCAATAATCGGACTCATGATCTTGAGCTTGCATTAGTTGTGCACGCCTTGTTTTAGTGGAGATACTTCCTTCTTTGCTAGAGATTTACACTCAGGACTGATCACTTGAGTCTTCACCACCTCTTCACGTAGTCCAATATCAAAGCATTCCAGCAAAGTGTTGGATGGAGTTTCTTTATGAGTAAGATATGGAGATAGATCATATGAAGGGGAAGGATAACATTGTTATAGATGCCTTGAGTAGATGGAGACATGTGACTATGGCTACTTCAGTGGGTATAGATTTGTGAAGAAATATTTTATAGCAACTTCCTCATGAAAGCTTCTACCTTACAACCGAGTAGAGATTGAGTCTCGAAACCCCTTGAGGGAGATTTGATGGATTTTCTTTACATGTAGATTGTCTTCTTAGACACAGAGGTCGATATATGTTCCTATCTAGATGGAGGCTTGGGATAGGACATTTTGGTAGAGGCTCATTGTATACCTTATTTAGCCCATCCTGGGGTGAAGAAGGTGCACGCCACTTTGAAATAGTTTTACCATTAGAGGTGACTTTGGAGATACCTAGATCATTTTGTGTCAAGTTGTTTAGAGTGTCGGATGGTGAAGGTTGAGCATTAGAATCAAGCTGAGATTCTATTTCCTCAAGCCATATTGGAGTGGAAATGGGACACCATTTACATCAAATTCATTGTCAGGTTACCGACGTTGAGATACCACCACGATGCCATCATGGTCACGGTGGATAAATTGAAAAAAGTGGCTCATATTTCTTCAAAGTAAAGACCACCTAGATAGCTACCGTAGTGGCATAAGTATACCTTCATGAGATTGTCAAAGTTGCACAAGATTCCATAGAAGATCATTTGTGATTGTGATCATTTATACACTTCCCACTTCCGGACCACCATATAGCATTCTCTCGGGTTGAGGATCAATTTAATTACATAGCATGCTTTTTGCATGAATGTGTTTCTTCGTGTCAAGCCACATAAGAGCCCTATCCGTTATGGAAAAGGTTTAAAGATTGCTCCTAGGTTTTTGTTTCCCTTTGAGATCTTGGAGTGCATCAGTCCCTTGGCCTATCATCTAGCATTTCCACCTAGCATGTCTCAAATCCATGATGTCTTTCATATTTTTTTGATTAGGAGATAGATTATTGATCCTTCTCACCTATTATATTGGACCACATTTTAGGTGCAAGATTAGGGGCAAGTGATGATCAATCCCATCCATATTATAGAGCACATGACCCCGGGATTTCGAGGTAGAGAGAGATTGACAAGGTTAAATTCCAATGGGATAGGTACAATGAAACTTTTGCTACATGGGAGGATGCAACATTGTTGTGAGTACAATTTCCACACCTATTCCACTAACTTCTAGGAGGAATTCGAGTCTAAGGGGAGGGAGATGTAGTGCCCACTTCAGTTTGACATTTAGTGCTATTGATTTCAATAATATTGACTATGCTTATGGAAATTTTGTATTATTCTGATTTAGGATGATGTTAGATGTTAGAGATACTGAGACTATTGTTGGTTTTCGATTCTTAGTATGATGTGTATGGAGTTTTTGAGAAATTTTTATCTTGACGATGATATGCTATTGACATGGTTATATATATTCCTAACATGCAATATTTTTGTCACATCGAGTATGCCTTGATAATTGAACTAATTTTGTGATCATTTTGACATGGATGAAATGTAGAATAAAGATGTTGTTAGAAATTGTAAATGATATCGTAATTGCCTAGATGATGATTTGATGCATATGTAGATGATTATGGATTTATATTACATATTTTATCTTGGATGTTTTGATGCGGCCATGAGGCCGAAGGAGGTATTATGTGTTTTACAGGTAAATATATTCACAACAAACAATGGGGGGATTGGAGACCAACCACATTGGAATGCTAGGTGAATTCAACAAGGGTCACTATGGTAACATGTAATTTGTGTGTGTGAATTTGAATTGTTGTTTGGGGGTTCCCATAGGGGGATTACCCATAATTTTGACCAAGGGGTTTGTGTGTTCTTTTATTTACTTCCTTCATTTAATTTTAGTATGTGATTTTAGTGATGTAATTTTCTTGTTTTTGTTATCTAGATTGTGGTGTATTTTTCTCTTTTATCTTTAATGGGTTTAAGTTCCTTATTTAAGTTAAGTTAATCATGTTCTAAAATAATTATGGATGTGACAAAATAAATTCATTTATTAGAGTAGATAAATCTTGTCTTTTGTGTTGTAAGTTTAGTACTCAGGATCTTGAGTATCGTACACTCTAATCATTCATGGAAATTCGAATTTGGCCTTAAGGACCATTTTGGAGGCTTGTGGGACAAGTTAAACTATTCCCACACCTCTTAAATTACCATGCCAACCCTACCTATGGATTGGGGTCAAAAATATACCCCATTATGTGTTTTATAAACCAAAAAGAGATATTTATTACACTTTTCTTACATGGGTCTTTGAGTTTTTCCTTAGGGGGTGTGAGCTTGGATTGTGTGTGTAAGTAATTATCATTCCTCTCACCCAAAAATTTATTGTGCATTGGGGTTGAGGTTTGACTTATGAGGTGGAGTTGAGGATGAGTAATATGGCATCCTACATAGAGCCACCTTGCCCTCCTCTCTCGATTTTCTATTTATTCAAGTTTTTTTCTTATTTTGGGGTTACTTGATTCTTTTGTACTCTTGAATTTTTGGAGTTAGAGGATTTTTGAGTGCTTGTGGCCTTTATTAGATGTTGTTTGTGATTGATTGGGTTTGAAGAAGCTTGGAGATTGACTCTTGGAACAAGCTCTACCATGGAAAGGTAGGAGATTTACTCTTGCTTAATGTTCTTCTTTTATTTTGTGTATATGTGCTTGTTTTTTAGTGTTTTGGAATGCTTTTTGGGTGCTTGGGTAGATTTCCTAAGTGTGGTGTAGGAGGGGACTATGGGGAGATTTCATGTAGGGAGGCATAAGAGTTTATTTCATGTTTTGGAGGGAGTTTGGGTTGGGTGCCCCACCTTGGACAAGGAATGCTTTCATTTTTTACTTGTTTGTGTTGTGAGGGACGCATAAGAGGTTCTTGAGGGAGGCATAAGAGTATGTAGGGGTTTTGAGACATGTATTTGAGTTTTTAAGGTGGACACCCATTTCCCATTGGGAGGCATAAGTGACCTCCCCATAGGTTCTTGCTCCTTTGGCTTTTCATTTTGAATCCTTGTATATTTTTTTGTTTTCCTCATTGTGTTTGTAGTTTGAGTTGGTTATGTTTTGGAATGGTTGTGAAATAATTGGTTTTGTGTTGTGGAAGCTTGTTTGTTGCCATGTGTTGGATCCACCTTTCATTGCAATGTGGTTGGGGCTTGGGGGCCAATAAAGAGGACGGCTTCTTCTCCTCATTGGTTTTTTGTTGGGTGGAGAGTGTTTCCTCTCTGCTAGTGTTTGTTGTGGATCAAGATAGCATGAAGGATATCTCTTTTTGGTGATGGGAAACTAGGAGCATTTTTGGTGTTTTTATGAAATCCTTCCTTACCATATAACTTTCGTATTGTTATTCACACTTAGGGTGGAGGAACTTGTAACATTTTATTTCTTTTTAACTTACATTATAGTATAATTTCCCACTTTAAGTGGAAGACATTGTAATAATATTGTGAATAAAAGTTTCATCCAAATATTGGATATGAAATTTGTATTGTATATTTAAAAACAGAGAAATATGTGTGTCGTAAAGTTAGTCTTGTGAAATAGAAAAGAAAGTTTATTATCTTTATTTTAAGTTTTAGTATTGGTAAGAGAAAAGAAAGAATCTAGAAATTGTAAAAATGAGTATGGTGTATGCTTGGAAAACTTGAATGTAGAACCAAGTTGTTAGTAGTTGTTTGAACTAATAAGTTTTAGTGGAAATGGAAATAAGCCACAAATTTGAAGTATATAGTTGTGATAAATGTTAAGTAGATTATTTTGTTAAAATGATTCATTGTTGTTGTTACTATTGAAACAAGAAATGCTTAAAATAGGTAAAAATTGATAAGAATGAATAGATGAACTTAAATATGGAAAAATTGAAACTTTATATTTCTAAAACTAAGTCAAGAATGACCATTTGAGCACCCTAACAACTTTTGTTTATGGAATTTTTTTGTTTTGAAGGCTCTATTCTTAAGAAACAAGATCACCACCCTATGCAAAGTGGAGGTCTTGTAACCACCAATCAGAAAGGAAACATTCTCATAACCACCTTTGGTTAGTATGACGGTGGTTTGTGGTTTGTCACTCGAGATAAGGTGCAGCCCAAGGCTTGCCGGCCTTCCTTGGTGGTGGTTCTATCACTTGATTTAACGAAAAATTAAAATCCACACCTTTGCAAACTTTAACTTGGCCTAATTAAAATTTTAAGCTTGTAAATTTAACAAGGAAACCACCAACAAACAAATAATGGCTAAATATTATTGTTGAAAGAAAATAAATCTATAATTGGAAAATTTAAAGTACTCGTTTTCATTTATATTAATGGGGGTAGGGTTTTTCCCAAATAGAAAACCCCAAATACAATTATATATGGAATCACACCAGATTTGGAGTGAAGACCTCCTTCAATCTTAAAGGAAATATATTTCAATTGGTAAATATATTAATAGAACTACACTAAGATTTACCTTGAAGGATTTTTCCATAGTTTCTCCCTTCCTTACTTTCATGGTTTCCTTTGCTCCAACTTCCAAATTTAACAAAAGAAAATAGACCAAATAAGAAGAATATAGTAAGAAAAGGTTTTAATAAGAATGCTCAAGGATTATTAGGGTTATTTTGGAACCCTACGATCTAGTGGCAACAATTAGATTTATCAAAGGGTTGAGGACCAATCCTAATTTTGCTTTGTAGGAATGTATTTGTTTAAATGTTTAATTTTTTTAAAGTATGTATATATGGGTGAATGGGGCATTTTAATTACCTTGGTGTGCAAGTAATTATTAGTTCTTAATATGTTTTAGGAAGTCATGGAAATGGAGTTGTAAGTTATTAAGATTAAGGAGCTAAAGTAAATAAGTATAAGGTTAACTATTTTGGGATTGAACATTAACTAAAGAGGAGAAAACACTTAACCAAGTAAATTAAATTAGGGCACCTTACTAAATGACTTTTAATTAATCGACCTTAGAGATAAAGTAAATTAAATATTTAATCATTTAACTAGACCTAGTCTATCAATTGTAAAGTTGAGATTATTGGTGTAAATTAATTTAATGTACCCTAGGGGTTAACACCCTTTAACCTTTTAACTTATATTAAAAAAAATTAGTCGTAATTTTTGGGATAAGTGTTAGGTTTTAACGTGTTCCTAGAACGTCATTTTTGGAGGGCATTATAGTTTATGTCCATAAATTGAAAAATAACATTGTAGGTTGGGAATACTATAACCGAACACACAATATTTCTAAAATCATTCCTAGAAATTTTCTTCACTATTTCAACTGAATATGTTATTTCATAAATACCATATCATGAAACACAAAAGTATTTATGTCATTTCTCAAATAATATATTTAATTATTTTAAATGAAAATTATGGGTGATCAAGAACATATGAGTAAATAATAACAATGATAGTGTTATCACTACTAATTTTTAATTCTTGAAGGAATCCATAAAAAAATGGTAACATTATTTAGGACAAGAATTCTATTGGAACAAAAGCGGTAAACATATTGTTTAGGAGAGAGAAAAATAGTTGAAACAGTTGGAACAAGACTGGTGAACATATTGTGCACGTATCATAGGTGCATAGAAAATAGGACAAGAAAAATTTCATAGAATTTCACATGACATTTAAATGGAGCTCCTCACTGATCTCCTCAATCTTTTTATTTTTCTTCATAAAACAACAATACAACACTAGGTGGAAGTTTCCATTACACCCATAGACAAATGCAATGCTTCAAGAAGGGATGCAGATAAAAATGGATTAATTTGCATAGGTGGAATAATGATACTATCACATGAGAAAACCCATATCTCCTGAACTAGCATGCCCAGAGTCTTATCTCATCACCATCTTACAGTCTCTCATCCACATCTACATAAATTTATACAAATGCACCCAAATTTTTCAATTACTACTAAGTTTTCAATGTTGATTAGTTTCAGCAGGATCATGACCTATACAGTTCTTCTTGGCATTGTTGATAGAACCTATCACACATAACCCCTTAATATTTGTAGTTTTATGAAAAAACTAGCTACCCAAACCCTGCCATGTCCCTTCATAATTTATTATTATTATTTTGATTTTATTTTGAGCCGTGCACTATAGATACTTTCTCAATATGTGTGAATTGTCTGTTTTCCACTACAGGTGGACATGTTTGTTTACTAGGAAGGATGATTACATGATTTTTTTATCATTTCTATTGTTATGTGATTCACTTTTAGAAGGAAATTTGATAAAGTATTTGTAATAAAATATATTTCAATAATAGTTCCTTTTTGATTAAGTATTCAAAGTGGTTTAGAAAATACTTTTCCTTTGGAAAGAGTGTTTGAAACTAAGATTGTTTACGAAAATTTCTATAAACATTTTTTCGGGTATTGACCAAAGAAACTAATTTACGATTCCTCGCCAAAAGTGAAGGAAGTTGGTAAAAGTATAATTGATGATTTTACGTATATTGTAAATTTCTATCATGAGTTTTATTTATTGACATGTCTTCAAGTTTTCTAGAAAATTTTCACCGATGAATTATGTGCAATCATCATCATTTAGTACAACCAGATTTGATTTCATCAAAATTAAAAACATATTTAGATCGAATTGATGCATATTATAATTGTTCATTTGATTTGACATTTGTTTAATAGTCTATTTGGACCGATTTAATGAATTATTTTCTTATATTTGAATAAAGTGAATAAGTTAGTTACATGGTATGTTTCCTTAGGAATAATAATAGAGTTTCAATCATGGGTAAAGGGAATGTTAAAATTTTAACTAAGCGAGTGGAGAAAAATATTCCAAATATATACTATTGTTCAAGGCTAAATTTTTCTAGTGAGAATCATAAATTTTTATAGTATGAATAGATTTTTTTTTCAAAAATAAATAATATGTAATTTTGGAACAATTTCAAGAAATTATATAATAGCCAAAGCTTAAATGAACAACAATAAAATGTAAGATAATAGCCAAAATTTAAATGAATAAACATTAAATATTACCTTTGAAGTTGGAAACAAATTTGATGGTAGAGTTTACTTAAGACCCCCATGACCAATACCATACGTAAGTAAATTAAAAAATAAGAAAAAATGAAATGATTTAACCATTTCAAGTTATACCTTTAATAATTCCACATGCATTCCCAAAATCACTCAAGAACTACCAATTCAAGTGTAATTTTTATAGAATTTTTATAAAACAATTCTACTCAATATTTCACTAAAGTAATACCAAATAAAACCTTTTTATAGGATATAATGGATGAAACTAGCTATATCATTTGTACTTTAGGTGCCTACATTATGGAGGTCTGAACGGATTGTAAAATATAAGCATGGTCAAAATCATATCACTCGTAGAAAAGAACAAAAAGTATGTGGAAGGTTTATATTGGGAAAATAAAATAGAAAATATTTCCTAGTGGTGAATTTTATTAGGGAGAGAGAACCATTATATATTGTTTAATGTGGTTTCTGTGGAAAAATGCATTCACCTTCCAATATTGTACAGTGAACATATTTTCTAGCATTCTTCGATAATTGCATGAGGAATACATGTGTATTATTTCTAAACCTCAAATTTGATATTTAATGGAGTGTATCACCTATTTAAAGCCCCCATTGAGAAGAAAATTAAGTAATATATAAAATTTATCATAACAGAGAGAGATGGCATGGATAATTCTAATTATTTGTTAAATAGTTCTTTATTCCACAATATTTCTAATTATTTGTTAAATATTTCCTTATTTCCTCATGATCACCCATTTAAAGCCCGCGTTGAGAAGAAAAGTAACAACTATATAAAATTTATCATAACGAGAGAATTTTGGCAAGTATATTTCTGTAATGCCCATGCAAAAAATTACGTTAGGGACACATTAGAACCGAACACTTATCCTAAAAATTACGACTAAGTTTTTATTGTTATAATTAAAAAGGTTACAAGGGTGTTAATCCCTAGGGTACATTAAATTAACTTACACCACTAATCTCAACTTTATGATTGGAGAACCAAGTCTAGTTAAATGATTAAATATTAAAAATTACTTTACCTCTAAGGTCGATTAATTAAAAGTCATGAGTAAGGTGCCTAATTTAAATTACTTGGTTAAGTGTTTTCTCCTCTTTAATAATAATCAAACCCAAAAAGGTTAACCTTATTACTTAGTTATTTTAAATTCATTATCCTATTAACTTAGAGTCCTTTTTATTAACTTCCTAAAGCTTGCTAAGAACTAACAATGACATTGCACCCTAAGGAAATTAAATGGCCCCATTCACCCATCTACACATACCTTAAAATTTATTTAAAACATTTAAAATTATATTCCTACCAAACAAAAGTAGGGTTGATCCTCCACCCTTAGATCAAATCAATTATGACCACTAGATCCTAGGGTTCCAAACTAACCCTAAAAATCCTTAAGCATTCTTATTAAAACCTCTTCTTACCCTATTCTCCTCATTTGGTCTATTTTCTTTTGTTAAAATTATAGGTTGGAGAGAAGGAAGCCATGGGAGCAAGAGAGGAAGAACTATGGAGGATTCTACAAGGAGATCAAGCTTAGATTAGTTTAGTTTGTAGTTTTATCATTGTTATGTCTTTCATTCAAGGATTGGGAGGGGTTTCCTTTACCAATCTGGTTTTATTTCAAAACTATGTGTATTTGGGGTTCTCTATTTGGGGAAAACCCTACCCCATAAATATAAATGAGAAAGAATGTTTTTAATCTACCATTTGTAGGTTTAATTTCTTTATACAACAAGATTTGAGCATTATTTGATTGCTGGTAGTTTCTTAGGTAAATTTACAAACTTAAAATTTAGTATATACAAGTTAAAAATTGTATAGGCACGGATCCAAGAAGTTCTTCCATAAGTGACAAAACCATCACTCGATCAGTGGTGGTCTTGGGACCGCCGCCCTACCTAGGTGACAAACCACAAACTTCCGACCCTTTGAATGGTGGTTCTAAGACCACTTGCCTTTCTGAGCAAGCGGTGGTTACGAGACTGCCTCTCTCCACGGGGCGCGGTCTTGTTCCTTAGGAACATAACCTTAAAATCTGAAATTTTACCAACAAAAGAAGTTCCTAGGGTACTCAAATGGTCATTCTTGACTTACTTTTCTATATCTAAAGTTTCAATTTTGTCATATTTAAGTTCATCTATTCATTTTAGCAAGTTTTTACCCATTTTAAGCATTTCTTGTTTTAATAGTAACAACAACAATGAATCATTTTAACAAGGAAATCTACTCAACATTTATCACAACAATATACTTCAAATTTATTGCCTCTTTCCTTTTTCACTACAACTTACATATTCAAAATGTCTAAAATCAACTTTTCTCTATATTCAAGTTTACTATGCATACATTTTTAACATCTTACAACTTCTACATTGCTTCTTTCTCATTTCTACAATTCCTAGATCCTTTCTTTTCTCTTCATAATATTAAAACTTCAAGCAAAGATAATAAGCTACTTTTCTATTTCAAAATACTAACTTTACAACACAAATCTTTCTTTCTCACAATACAACTTTCAACTAAAATTTTACACAAGATTTCCATTTTGATTCCTTTCTTTCCATACTACAATCTAAGAAGAAGGAAAATTTTACAACTCTTCAATGAACTTCTTCAAATAATATTACAACTTATAATACAACATTTCCTTTAAAACAAAATGCAATATTACAATCTTCCACCTTGAGTGGGGAAAACAAAAAGGCTTCTCACAAGAAGGAATTTCTTAAGGACTCCAACAAAAGCTCCAAGATTCACAACACCAACAAGAGATATCCTTCATGATTTTCTTGATCCACAACAAAAATGGGGGAGAGGCAACACTCTCCACCCAACAAAAATATCCAATGAGGAGGAGAAGCCATCCTCCTCATTGGCCCCCGAGCCCCAACCACATTACAATGAGAGGTGAATCCAACACATGGCAACAACAAGCTTCCACGTCACACACCAAGTTTTTCACAATGATTCCAAACACTTTCAACTCAAACTACAACAAAAGAAGGAAGAACAACAAAATAAACAAGGCTTATAAATGAAAGCCGAAGGAGAAAGAACCTATGGGGAGGTCACTTATGCCTCCAAATGGGAAATGGGTGCCCACCGTAAAACCTTCAATACATACTCTTATGCATCCCTTAAGTACCTCTTATTCATCCCAAATACTCTTATGCCTCCCGCATTCTGTTATGCCTCCCTCATACAAGAACAAGTAAGAAATGCAAGCATTCCTTATCCGGGTGGAGAACCCAACCCAAACTCCCTCCAAAAATTAAATAAATCTTTTGCCTCCCTATATATATTCTCTCCATAGTCCCCTCCTATACCATACTTAGGAAACCTACCCAAGAACCCAAAAAGTATTCCAAACACTCAAAAAACAAGCACACAAACACAAAATAAAGGAATAACATAAGCAAGAGTAACGCTCCTACCTTTCCATAGTAGATATATTTCCAAGAGTCAATATCCAAGATTCTTCAAACCCAAGAAATCACCAACAAGCTCCAACCAAGATAGAAAGAACCCCATAATCCTCTAACTCTCAAAAATTCAAGAGCATAAAAGAATGAAGTAACCCCCAAACAAGAAAAAAAAACTTCAATAAATAGAAAAGGGAGAGAGGAGGGTGAGGTGGCTCCATGTAGGATGCCACATCACTCATCCTCAACTCCACCTCACAAGTCAAACCTCAACCCCAATGCACCATAAATTGGTGGGTGAGAGGAATGACAAATTACTTACACACACAATCCAAGCCCACACCCCCTAAGGACAAAATTAAAGACCTATGTAAGAAAAGTGCAATAAATGTCACTTTTTGACTTACAAAACACTTAATGGGGTCTATTTTTGAGCCCCCAATCCATAGGTATGGTTGGAAACGATATTTAAGATGTGTGGGATAAGTTTAACTTGTCCCACAAGCCTTCAAAACTAGCCCTTAAAGCCGAATTTGAATTTCGATGAAGGGGTGAAGTGTACAACACTCAATATCACAAGCACTCAATCTTACAACAAGAAACCCAAGAGCCATCTAGTCTAATAAATGAACTTCTTTTGGTCACATAAAAATTTAGCTAAGAACAAGAATAATTAACTTTAATTGGGACACTTAAACCCATTAAGATAAAGGGGAAAGAATACATCACTTTCTAAATAATTAAAACAAGGAAATTACATCACTAACAAAATAATCACATACTACATTAATAAAGGAAACTAAAATAAAAGACAACACATAACCCCTTGGTCATAATTTTCCCCTAACAATAATTTAAACACATACACAAAGACATGTTTCCATGGTGACCCTTGTTGAATTCACCTAGCATTATAATGTGGTTTGTCTCTAATCCCCACGATGTTTGTTGTGAATATATTTACCTGTAAACACATAATACCTCCTTTGGCCTTATGGCCACATCAAAACATCCAAGATAATATATGCAATATAAATACACAATCATCTACATATGCATCAAATCATCATCTAGGAAATTACGATATCATTTACAATTTCTAACAACATCTCGATTCTACATTTCATCAATATCAATAGGATCACAAAATTAGTTCAATTATCAAGATCTACTCAATGTGATGAAAATATCACATGTCAGAAATATATATATTCATGTCAACAACATATCATCATCAGTATAAAAATGTCTCTAAAGTCCACACACACATACTAAGAATCGAAAACCAATAGTGTCTCCATGTCTCTAACATATAACATCATACTAAGCAAAATAATACAAAATATCCATAAGCATAGTCAATAGTATCGAAATCAATAGAAGTAAATGTTGAAGGGAAGTGGACACTACATCCCCCTCCCCATAGACTTGAATTCCTCCTTGAAGTCACTGGAATAGGTGTGGAAACTGAACTCGTAGCAATGTAGCATCCTCCTATGTAGTAGCAGTCTTGTCATACCTGTCCCACTAGAATTGAACCTAGTCAATCTCTCTACCTCAAAGTCCTAGGGTCTTGCACTCTAGAATATGCATGGGATCCACCATCACCTACACCTAATCATGCACCTATAATGTGGTTCAATATAATATGTGAGAAGGATCAGAAATATATATCCTAAGCACGAAATGTGAAACACATCATGGACGCGTGACAAGATAGGTGGCAACACTAAACGATAGGCCAAGGGACTGATGTGCTCTAAAATTTTGAAGGGAACCAAAAACCTAGGAGAAATTTTAAGACCTTTTCCGTAATGGATAGGGCTCTTATGCGATGCGAAACAAAGAAACACCTTAGTGCCCACCTCAAATCTTAGATATTTCCTATGTTAATATGCATACTTCTTCTACATGTCTTGCACCTCTTGCAATGTCTTTCTAATTAAGACAACCTACTACTCTATATCCTACAATAAGACTAGCCCAAGAGAAACATTTTCCTATAACTGTCCCAACTCGTAGGGGTCTAGCACTCACATCCATGTAGTGTCGAAAAGGAGCCATGGTTATTCAACTCTGGAAACTATTATTGTAGGAAAACTATACCAAGTATAGATACTCCTCCCATCTTGGATCGGTGATCCATAACATGCATCTGAAGCATGTCCTCTAAGATCTAATTCACCCACTCGGTCTGTCCATCTATCTTAGGGTGATACTTTGTACTGAAATTTATTCTCATCCCGAGAGCATGCCGCATGGTAGTCCAGAAGTGGGAGGTGTACAAATCATCATGGTCACAAATGATCTTCCATGGAATCCCTTGTAGCTTGATAATCTCATCAAGATATACTCATTCCACTACACTAGATGTGTAGGTGGTATTCACCAAAGAAAAGTGATCCACTTTTGTCAATTTATCCACTTTGACCATGATGGCATCATGGTGGTATCTCGATGTCGGTAACCCAACAATGAAGTCAATGGAAATGGTGTCCCATTTCCACTCTGATATGGCATGAGGAAAGAGAAGGCTAGATGGATGTTGATGCTCGACCTTCACCCTCTAACACTCTAAATAGCGTGACATAAATTGAGCCACATCTCTCCAAAGTCCCCTCATATGGTACAACTATCTCAAAGTGGCATGCATCTTCTTCACGCTGGGATGGGTTGAATAAGGTTCATAATGTGCTTCTATTAAAATGTCCTTTCTAAAGACTCCATCTCTAGGAAAATATATCTAGTGTCTAATAAGACCATCTTCCTATAAATAAAATCCATCAAATATCCCCTTAAGGGGTCTCTGAGACTCAATCTATGCTCTAGATGCAACGTAGAAATTGTCATGAGGAAGTTGCTACAAAATCCTACTCTGTAAATTTGTACCCATTGAAGTATCCATAGCCACATGTCTTCATCTACTTAGGGCATCTGCAACCATGTTCTCCTTCCCCTTCACATGCTCTATCTGCATATCGTACTCACAAATAAAATCCATCCAACGCCACTTACGAGCATTGAGATTGGGCTGCATGAAGAGGTGACGAAGACTCAAATGATCAGTCCTAAGTGTAAATCTCTGGCCAAGAAGGAAATGTCTCCATCTAACTAACAAGTGCAAAATTAATACAAGCTCAAGATTATGAGTCGAGATAATTGAGCTCATAATCCTTGAGTTTGCGATAATCAAAGGTAGATACTCTACCCTCCCGCATCAACACAACTCCTAGACCTATTAAAGAATCATCATGTACAAATGTAGAACTCACCACGAGGATTTGGTAATACTAGAATAGGTGTTGTCGTGAGGCATTCCTTTAGTGTCCTGAAGGCCTTCTCACATCTATATGACCATACAAACTTCTTCCCTTTCTATTGAAGGGAAGTGATGGGGTGTGCAATCTAAGAAAAGTCTTGAACAAATCTCTTGTAATATCTTGCTAAACCCATGAAGCTGTGCACCTCGGTCACACTAGTGGGTGTTGGCCAATCCATGATAGCTCAAATCTTGGAAGGATCAACTGCAATACCTTCCCTAGAAATGATGTGGCCCAAATACTACACCTCTATCTGAAATAAGACACACTTTTCCAAGTTCTTGTATCGATGTTGCTCCCGAAGACACTAGAGAACTTGAAGAAGAAGGTGCTCCTCACGTGTATGTGAGTAAATCAAAATTTCATCAACAAAGATGAGCACGAAGTGATCAAAAAATTTCCTGAATACCCCATTCATCAAGCTCATAAAAATTGTGGGGGAATTCGTCAGACCAAAAGGTACCACTATGAACTGGTAGTGGCCATAACTCATATGGAAAGAGGTCTTATGAATATTTGCCTTTGTGATCCTCGATTGATGATATCGACTTAAGATCTATCTTGTAGAAAACTTTAGCTCCCCCAATTTTATCAAATAAGTAATCAATACATGGAGGGGATAACGATTCTTGATCATTACTTTGTTCAAATTTGGTGATAATCAATACACAACATGAGAGATTCATCCTTCTTCTTCACGAAACTCACTGGTGCACCCCAAGGGGATACACTAGGATGGATTAGGCCTTTCTCCAGAAGGATCTCAAGATGTAACTTGAGATCATAGTGCTCAGGAGTAATCATCCACTAAGGTGCTCGTGAGATAAGATTTGTGCCTAGAACCAGATCTATGTGAAAATCTATCTCATGTGGAGGAGGTAACACTGGTAGCTCCCCTTGAAAAACATCAAGAAACTAACCGTAACATTATGCATCGACATCCTCATCACACACACCACTTAAGATAGATATCGAGAGATGGTACAAATGGAGATAGGCCTCCTAACTCCCATTATAACTTACTCAACTCCCAGATCATTTGTATAACCAATAGTCTTATGATAAAAGTCAACTCTAGCTCACGTGTGCATACAACTTGTCCATGCCCAAGATGACACCACAAGAACCAAACAAAAGGATTCAAAGATCTGAGGTAGTGGTGAAGGGTCCAGTAATTCCCACTTCCCTTCGACAAATTTTGATATTAATTATGACAAGTTATTGACTATATTATGGACATTATTGTGACTTATGATTTAGTATGATGATTAGATGTTAGAGAATGGACTATTATGGACTATGATTCACATATGATGTAAGATGATTATTAGAGACATTTTATATAGAGGTTGACATGTTATTTGACGTGGTTATATATATTTAACGATGCTGTTAGGACATGTGATATTTGGATATATTGAGTAGACCGAGAAAATTGAATTGAAATTAATGATGATATAGTTGTTGATGAAATTGTAAATGATATTGTTACTTTCCTTGATGTTGTTGTGATTCATATATATAGATGATTTTGGAATTATATTTATATTCATTTTGGATGTTTGATGTGGTTGTTAGTGCAAAATCACATCACCCCAAAATGAGTTCTATAGGTCTTCTTTTCTAAGGTAGAGTCATTTGGTGTGATTGCATAACATTGAACTTTTCCCAAGGCATGGGACCTTACAAAAATGGAAAATCTCTCCAGATCAAATCTTGGTTCTTGATCCCTCGGTTTAGGTGCATACGTAAGGATTTGAAGAGGATCTATCTTTATACCTAATCTAAAACTTGCCAAGGAGACAGGGATAAAGAGTATAGGAAATAAGAAATGACTAAAATACAAAGTCATGCACCAAAGGAATGATGAACTATTATTTTTTTAATAGACATAAACCAACAAAATGCATAAAATAAACAAGCACAGAGATAGCTAGATATATAATGGGAGACCCGATGAAAGGAAAAGAGACAAGAAAGGTTCAAAATTGATCACGAAGTGTTTTATTGTTATGTAGATTGATACAGTCCATTACAAAGTAGCCAAGAGTTAGAAACATAATCAAATTTTTGATGGAAGGCCTAAACCCCACAAATACCTTTGCTAAGAGGAGAAGGGAGCCTACAATGAAAAGAATCTCCAACCCTTTACAATGAATCCTGTCCCCATATTTATAGATTTGATCGAGAGAGAAGAAAGAGAAAGAGAGAAGTGGGAAACACAAGTCAAAGATCAACCAATGTTATTAATGCTTCCGATAGAGTATGCCCCAAATCCTCCTTTATTGCATCGATCTTTGGTTCAATGCCTCAAAAGAAAGCAGAAACAATGAAACATATCAAATCCGATCTGGTTTTGAGATAGATGGATCTGCATTGAAGGCTTGAAGATGTTTCCTCCATTTTCTTCACCTAACATCCTAAAAATTAAAGTGTCGACCTTCATGATGTAGGTGAGACTGAGATATTTCTAGTGGTGTAAAATTTGTAATATTTCGAGCTCTGAGTCGAAAGATATGCCCCTTTGAAATTTATATCGAGTCCGTACGAATGGGTGGGAAATCATTTTGACAAATGGATCACCCTTTTCATATGGGACGTGTGGCAGCCATATTGGAACAAAAATCAGGTTCGCAGGTCCGTAATTTATCTTTTCCCCTTTTTGTACAAAAAATGCAAATTTTAAAAACTCTCGTAGCCCCGAAGCTCTGCCTAGACACATGGCTCATTTTGGTTAGCTCGGAAATGTGCTTCCATTTTTACTTGTGTGCCTTTTTGGATGAAAGCCAAATTTTCATGTTTCGCTCGACTCCCCACTTTGGTTTTGACTCGGGCATAAATGCTAAATTTTTCCTTAGGGGAAGTTGTGGGTCATTTTGTAACTTTTATCCCTTTTGAGATAACAAGGGGCAAAGAACCAACCTTTACCCGATGGCTCGCTTTCCTCGGGACACGCATTTTTCTAGTGCTCATTTGGAAACCTTTTCTCTATTTGACCCTTGAATCAGTGTCATTAAGACACTTGGTAGCCTCCGTCAACTTGGCTCATGCATTGACTATCCAATTAATTCTTCCCCTCTCGATAGTACATGTGGAGGCACCGCGCTTGCTTGCAAACCTAACCCAAATTTTTCCTTTGGAGGAGCGTCAAGTTGACACTTGTTGGCCTCTACATATCTGTGGAATTTTCAATGGTCCTTCTTACTTTTAGAATTTTGGCTATGTGGTGAGCTCACGCTTATTTGAGTCTCCACCTTGGGACCACCTCTTAGAGATGCACCACACCGACACTTGGAACTCTCCTTTGATATTTTATACTTATCCAATTTGGAATCCTTTTATGTCTACCCCTTGACTCTTTTTGACCATTTGCTACATGGAGGGCTGGCACAAGTTTGAGCTCCTCCTTTTGGATTCACTTTTGGAGAAGCGTCATGTTGACACTTAGTCTCTTCCACTTCCTCTTTCATACTTAGTCATTTTCGGGCTTCTTCTTGAAGCTGTTTTGATCTCGGGGACTTCAAATCTTCACCATTTTTCCCCTTCTTATCTCTACTTCCTCCATGAGCATATCTCCTTCTTGTCGACCTTGCTATCTCATTATTGAGTTGACTGTGGCTTGGAGAATGGGTTTAAAATGTGAAAACAACCTTACATAGTTGTTTCTTTTTATAGGATCCCTTGATCTCTCTTGGCCTCCGCCACCCCATGGGTGGGTCCTTTTGTGACCAATTTGTAGAATTTAAATGAGTCCCCTTAGGTTCCTCTTATGCAAGGTCGTGGATGATCCAATATTTGGCATGAGGGAAAAATATGGATAACAATTTGGTGACTCACAGGGGTATCTGTCTGCTAGATGAAAAGACTAATTGCCTTGTTGTATCCATTGGGCATGGAATCAAGAATGACATTATGATACTAATTCTACCTCTAATTCATGAGCCCAGCTACTTGCACTTTCAAATTTCATAATAAAATCTTGAAATGAAGGTTTCTGAGAGTAGAAAATTGTTTTAACTCAAGGATTCATCTATCTCTCTAAATGGACTGCATAAGAGCAAAAAAATAGCACCACAACTATATATAAAATTTGAAATCATACATGCTCCAAATGGAGCATGCAGAGTGTGCAAATCACTTAGGAGAAAAGCAATCTATACTATAGCAAGACAACATGCATAAGCACTTAGAGGAAAGAGAAACTAAACTAATATGTACAGGGTGAGACTTCCCTTTTAGTAAGTGCTTAGGATAGATCACATTCACGAATCTACCACTCTTCTCCCTCCATCGTAGAAAATCGAAAGCATTGCTACTTTTACATCTTGTTATCATATAGGGTCCACTCTAGATGGCGTCAAATTTGGACTACCTTCTGGATTTTCTCGATCGCATCCCATTTCAAAACTAGCTCTCTTATTCGATGCTTGGAGAGCATGCTCTCTAGTTTCTTCTAATTCTATCAGCTCCACATATCTCGGCCTCCATTAGTCCAAATTATGACATCTCTAGTTGTTTCACAAGCTCCAATGCTGGTAACTCAAGTGATATAGGCAACACTACTTCTTTCCCATAAACAAGATTGAATGGGGAGCTACCTGTAGATCTCTTAAGTCTTATTCTATCAGCCCATAAGGCCATTTTGAGATTTGTGTGCAGTCCTTTGATTCTCATCAAGATTTATTCTAATGATCTTTATCACATTCTTGTTTATGGATTCAACTTTGGCCATTATCTTGAGGGTAATAGTTTGATGAAGTACTCAAATAAGTCACATTCTTAACAACCCATCTTGTGATCTTGGAACCTATAAATTCTAATGCATTTTCTGATATGACAATGGTTGGCACTCTAAATCTGGTTGTTATCCCTTCATCCAAATCTAGTATACTAGACCCATTGGCTTCCTTGAGTTCCACTACCTTGGTCCACTTAGTAAAATAATTTGTAGCTGTCATAATCCACTTGTGTACCTGGCTTGAATTTGGATTGATGACTCCAAGGAAGTCCAATCCCCATTGCATGAAATGGTTGTTAAGCGATATTGGGTGCAATGGAAGTGATTTTATCCATGTGTAATAGTCACTAAACACTCGGGCCAATAATATCCTGCTTTCATGATTCTCGGTGTTGTCACTCTTGGAGAAAAATGACCTCCATCTCCTTCAACATGGAATTCTTGTAGTACCTTCTCCACCGGTGCATCCCAATGTATCTCAACAGAATGTCATTGATGTCTCTTTTGAACAAGACACCATCAATAAGAACATATGGGATGACTTGTAGCCTGAAATGTCTTCTTTTTTCCTTTACTCATTCCATGAGGGCACATGCATGTTCAAAGGAAGTGTATCATGTCTTGTGTCTAACAAGGGTAATGTACATCATTACTCCCTTCTTCTTGATCATCTTGTACAACGAGAACAACTTCCTTCTCATTGTTTGTTTCATCTTGTTGACCTAAGGCTAGTTGTTCACAAAACCCCTTCCCATTGACCAACTTGGTGACCTTGATCTCAATGTCATATTCCATGACACGATTGATCCATCCTACACATTTCTCATGTAATTCCTTCTTTGAGTAATTATTTGATTCTTGCATGGGAGACTAATAGTTGGATTTTGTTGTTTGAAAGAAAATGCTTAAAATTATTTGGTCCCCGATTCTCAGCTTTAAGACTGTTTTGAATGAAGGAATATCTTGCTTCATAGGTCCTCCAGACATTGACTGAAAAATGGCAATTAGTTTGTATGTTTCTTTTTTGTTCTGTTGAACTAAGATTGTAGAGATAGTGTCACAACCACCAAAGGCATATAATGTGAAATCCTTGGAGAAATATGGATTGGCAAGATTTGGGGCTTGTGATATAGCTTCTTTGATAGCTTTAAAGCTTTTTTCTTTCCTTGACTATCCATCTAACTATTATGGTTTTCTTCAACATTAATGTTATTGGCTTAACAAGGGTAGAATTTTTTTGACAAACCTTCAAACAAATTTGATCTTCCCTAAGAAGCTTTGAAGAGCCTTCTTGTGACTTAGTAATGGAAATGTTCTTATTGCTTGAACTCTTTCGAGTCAATCACCAATCCTTCCTTTGATATGATATGACCTAGAAGCTTGCCTTCATGGGCCAAGAATATGAATTTTTTGGGGTTCAGTGACACCCAAAAACTCCTGCATCATTAGAACACCTTCCTTAGATGGGAAATGTGGTCTGCTGCATTCTTGGAAAACATTGTAATGTCATCCAGATAGATCAACACTATTTTGTTGATTAGCCCCTTGAATGCCATATCCATTGCCCTTTGAAAAGTGGCTCCGACATTGGATAATCCAAATGGAATTTTTGTATGCATAGGTGCCCCATTTAGTGGTGAAAGTAGTTTTGAACTGATCATCTTCTTTCACCATGATGTGATTGTATCCTAAGTAGCCATCTCGAGAGAGAGAATCTCTCGATCTGGACACAACTTGCAAGATCTGCTCCATTGAAGGGAGTGGGTAATGATCTTTGAGGAGGCTCCATTCAAGTCATTGAAGTCAACACACTGACTTGATTTCTCCATTTTTCTTTCTTTGGAACCACATTTGCAACCAAACTTGAGTATTTGATTGGAAATATGACGCTTGCCTCTATTAGCTTGTTCAGTTCCTTCTTCATCAAGGTCTCATGTGTGGGTTGACTAGTCTCTGCTTACGCCTAATGGGATGAGTAGTTGGATCGAGTTTGATTGTGTGTTGTGCTAGTTTTGGATTGAATCCTCTTAGGTCTTCATAAATCCAAGAAAACCCATCGGGAAATTCTTGGCAAATTCAAATGAATTCATACCTTTCTTGTTTAGTGGACAACTGCAAATTTGAAGCATTTTGTCTTCTCCTCACTGGAATTGACTTTGAATCTTCTCCTTTGATTTGCATATTATATTTATCTTTTCTGAAATGGTATTTAGGATTGAAAATGGATTGCAATGTCACTAAGCCTTTGGGAAGCTTGTTTTTATGCAGTTTCTTGTCTAATTCCCATACTACTACTCTAGTCTTCTCTGGTTTCAGAGTTGAGAATTAAGATTCTTCTTGTAAAAATTTAATGATCTTCCGATTATTCTCAAACACCTATCAGCATGTATTATTATCCGGCACTACTATCCTCACAACCACATGGATATGTAGTTGTCTTTTGTCTCTCTTGATGTTGTCTACAACATCAAATTTTGTTCTAACTGTTGCAAGTCTATTAGCGGCTTCATGTTCTTTCTTAGGTATGGACACAATGTTGAAGGATTCAAAATCCTCCATGAGATCCCACACTCTATTCTTATACTTATTGAGTAGGTCATTCTTGATAGCATTAAGTCCTCTGACTTGATTGGAAACCAGTTCACTATCACCAAACACTTGGAAATTATTGATCCCCAACTTCCTTTCCGAATGAAGACCTTGGACTAAAGCCTCATATTCAACAAAGTGTAATTTGATCAAGAAAAATAGAATCTGAAGGCTGAATAATATTTCAGCCTTTGGAGGACACAATCATAGCTCCTCCTCCTACTCCTTGTCTACTCCTTGAACCATCAAAGAATAATTTCCATACCTCATTATCATCTTTATATTCTGGCTTAACTAGGGTAGGAATAGGATGATTCTCTTCATGTAGATAGTAGATAGCCAGCTCAAATTCTTCCATCTCCTTAGAGAGGTCAAAAGCGGGCCTTTTGTTGGCCCACTCATCTAGAGTCAATTATGGGATACAATGCAACTTGGTATTTGATTCATTAGTGCTTAGGAGGTCTTCTTGATCAAAAGATAAGAATTTGGCATTAATTGGGCTAGGCACATAAGATTCAATATGATATTTTGTAATGGATTCAGATCTAGTTATGGCATTTGCTCCATACCTTGTCCTAAAGATCATATGTGACCAATCAGCAGACAGGTAGCCTCCAATTATGGCAGTGAAGTCCCTAGATAGACACAAAGAAAAATGTGGTGGAAAATCTATGATGGACACATTTTGAAAGACATTCACATTGGGGCATGTATGTAGAGTGAGACTCAGATCCTTGATGATTCCCATAGTGGTCACTTTTGTTCCATCTAATTAAACCACTCCTCTAGAGATGAATTCATATTGGAGACCCAACTAATCAATTATTTGTTTGGGCATCACAGAACTACTAGCCCCAAAATAAATCATACAATTGTGCACTAATTTGTCTCAAATAATTAATAAGACATGGAATGGAGGAGGTCCCGGGTTCTTACCTTATTGTTCCCCTTGGTTTCTCTCAAGTTGAACTGCATTGGCAAGCACTCTCTCTTTCTAGTTAGGGTGTAGATTTGAACTTGACCAATTTTGCATGGCGATCTATAAAAATCCCTCTACTGGAATGGCTAATGACTCCCATAGCGAAATGTTCACACTTTTCCTCTTCATTTCCTAAATAATATTGAATGAGCTATCTTTTTTCTTCCCCTTCCCTGACACATTTTTTTCTTGCACATGGGTTGTTACAACTAGTGCCTGCCTAGATTTGGAAGGTGGCTTGGATTGGTTCTGCATATTGGGAGTTACACTTGGAACACCAAGACCTTGTAGAGTGATGCAAGGTTGAGGGTCACCTAAGTTCGGTGGTTATCCTTCTCCAATACTTTCTTTTTGTCTAGTGTATTCATGACCACATTTTGAGGAGGGCGATTCATCCCACGAAGTCTTCAACCTACCAATTAACAAGCATAGTATCTCCGGAGTTTCACTTTGTTGAGCTCCTTGCTGCTAATCTCCCTCTTGGCTAGGTTCTTGTGGAAACATAATAGCTTACACCATTAAATCTTGATTTAGGGCACCACCATTAAAACACATTGATTGGTTATGTGGTTGATTGCATGGAAAACACCAATCATATTCCTGTGCCATATTGTTCTGTGCATGAACCAATGCGTTTGATGTTGAAGCTGTATTTGGATAATAATACCTAATAGGTCTAGTAGCTTGAGGTTTTCCTTAGTTTTGTGTTTGGTTTACGGTATGAGGTGGTGGTCTATTCTGCTAGTATTGGGGTCTAGTTTGATATTGAGCCAAAGAATGATATGGTGCGGATCTCGAGCCTATTGTCTTTTGATGGTCACTAGCTCATTTCCGAAGTTTTGAAGTTACTTCATCACTTTCGAAGTTCTTTAGAGGTGTTAGATGATGAAGTTGAAGCTTCAACTAAAATTTGACTCTAGGGTGGTTATAGGAGCTAAAGTAGGAATTTGGCTAGTATATGGGTTTCCTAACTTAGGGTACACAGGCATAGATGGCCTAGGAGTGATTTTACCAGCTTGAATCAAATGATTTTCAACCCCTATGGAAAGGCTATAGGTTGCTTTAGAAATGTAGTGGCCCCCATTGATGAATTGTCAGAGAAATATCAGAATTTAAATCCCTAAGAAAGTATAAGAAGACACCTTCATTTATAGGTTTTACTACTTGGAATCCTATCTCGGGTCCCTTTGAAATCTAAGGTTGAATTGTCAGCCATTTGCTCATTCGGGGATCTCTTGATAGTTTTTATTTTCTCCAACAAAGAAAAGTTACCACCTCTCTCTCTAAACTATTTGTGAAGAGTTGTGCACAACTGATTCCAATTTTGGATAGAGCCTACCTTAAGACTTCGAACCATTTTGAATCTTTCCTTTTGAGTGAAGAGGTGAGAAGATTGACTACAATGTCCATCTCATGGATTGTGAGACATTTGTGTTAGGTTGTGGAGCCTATTTTCATGTGATAAAGTGTTGAAGAGTGTACACTAAGAGAAGTATACACTTTCCATAGTTGTCTCGTTGAGGTTCGGGGTGGCTGCCCTCGAAAAAATAAATTGGATCTTAAAACATGCCCAATCAAACTAGAAACATGATTTTCTCATACGAGCAAGATTTTTGACCCATAGGTTTATGCTGAAAATGTAGAAAGAGATTTACACAACAATAATTATGTAGTCACAATATATTATTTGTCCACACATAAAAATATATTTCTTTTATATCTTCAATCGAACACCATTACACATATATAGGAGAGGATTCCTATTATTATGGAACCATTCACTCTATAATATATCTTATTTAGTTTTGATTGTTACTCACGTAACAATACACATTTCAAATCATATGAATTGTTAAAACAACTCCAACCAATATATTATTGTTAATATAACAATAATATAACTACTAACATTTGTATTTAATGAATACACAAATATAATGTAAACATTAATAATAATTTCCTAACATTCCCTCCCTTAATGTTTACATGGTAACATTAGAACTTTCACACTTCCTTTGTAGCTGCCGCCTCTGTGCACACACACTCAGGCGAAGGTAGAAGAAGGAACACATCAACTTCTTATCAACCATGCACTTTGTCGGGAACACATATGATCGACAAGGATGGGAACATGCTTAGGAATCATCTTCTTATCAACCAGTCACTCTAGTGAATACATCTGACCTAGCAGTGTGGGAAATCAAGCAGGAACACATTTGAATAGCCTTCAATGGTTTTCAAGAGGCTAACCACAAACCTAGGTATGAATAGGAACACATCTAACTATTCTACCTCATCAAGCCTCATGATGTTGTGTTTTATTGTGTTATTTGTTCTGCACTATGTTTTTGCATTTGGGGAAATAGGAATAGCCACATACTCAACTGAAAAACTGAAAATGGAACATTGGATCATGTTGATCAGGTTCCCCCCTTAATGTGAACATTTCACTTATTCAACACAAAATAGGAACTCTAAAAATAATCACACTAGACATCAAATACTGAAAACACACTCACACCACAAAATGTGCAACCATAGCTTCGAGCCCCCGTCATTGGTGACTGATGAGAGGTCATTGTCGACATCCAAACTTCGATACCTCCATCCTATAGTATATGTGCTGCTAACTCAGCAATATGTGAACATGAAGCACATTTGTTTCCACATTGAGCTTATTCTTTTCTTCCCTCCCATAATGTGAAAACTTTATTTTGTCGGGACGTTGAGTAACTCGAAAATGCGTTCGTGAGGTAGTTTTTTTTTAATTTATTATTAGACTTTTGACTCGACTCACAATAAAATTTTGATGAGACCCTTGACAATAATATGTTCAGACAAGGATGACAATCCTAAAATCACCTATTTTGACATGTTTAAATGGACTTCAAAACTTTTTACAATGACACTTTTTTTATTTTTATAATGAAACACAATAACTATCAACCATAGACTAACCCATTTTTAAAACATAATTACATTCGAGACAGTTTTACAATAGTGACGATACAAATGACTCATTAAATAGATGACAACACTTTAGAGATGACTCTACAACACTATTACTTTAATAAACTCAAACTTTTACCATATAATACTACTAAAAACACAACTTGAATGAAGACTAATGGCACTATTAGAACCTCTAATTGCTAAATCCACTTAAATATAGGAATTAATACATGGATGCATAGACACGACTATGTTGGGAATGTTCAAACCTCAAGACAAACATGTGGAGCCTAACAATGGACGGTCGAATGAAGCCAAGAATGTATGAACTGTAATTGATGTGATACATTTTTATCCTCAATGACTTTGTGACATTGATCAAAGCAATGGTCACCAATGAGCAATGTAATCTTCAGACACCTTTCCTTCTCCAAACATCACTGCCAACGTTCATTACAAGTGGCACAGTTGAGATGAATTGACCAACAGGTCGCATATACTGGAATATGTGTTTTATAACAAACACCTTCATCAATCAACACTTAACATGGCTCTATAAATGGTGCACCCCTATGATTTCTACCTGTTTCTTAATATTTTATTTCACCTCCACGTAGATCACATTGATGGAAACAAGCTTACCGAAATTCTTGCAAGCACTTTGGAGGAACAAAAACATGCACAAAACCCATCGATTTCTAAATAGAGCTACTCACTTATCAAAACAAATTTTCCAAAATGATTTCTCGGGTTTTATTTCTCACGTTACAAACTTTTCAAACCACTTTGAAATTATCAATTTTGTTAAGAAACGAGAAAGTTACGATTATTTTCTTGAAGGTCGGGTTTTGGATCAAGCTTAGCGGAAGAGCTGCGTGTTGGAGATGACATCAAAGATCAAATCAATAGTGATGAATCGATATTTACCATGCCAATAGCACCACGTCATCAATTCAATTCTCCTCAACCTACATAGTTATGGAAACACACATCTTTCTCTATTTTGTATCAATGTTATCTTTCTTTATTTCTTGATTGCAAATATTCTTTGCATTCAATAGCCACACATTAATGTACACAGAATTACACTTGCACCAGAGAGTCAAGATTTGATAGAATAACAATCCACAGATTTTCCATGCAGCTATCAAAGAGACCTAAGCTAAAGTTATTTAATTTTATACTAAACTTTTTGCACAAATCTAGTTTCTCTCATTACGGGGGCAGCAACGAATCCCGTTACTAAATATTCACAAGCCCATACTCGCTCTGGTACCAAATGAAAGTTCAGCAAAGAGATTTACACAACAATAATTCTGTAGTCACAATATATTATTTGTCCACACATACAAATATATTTCTTCTGTATCTTCAATCGAACACCATTACACATATATAGGAGAGGATTCCCTATTATTATGGAACCACTCAATCCTATAATATCTCTTATTTAGTTGTGATTGTTATTCATGTAACAATACACAACTCAAATCATATGAGTTGTTAAAACAACTCCAACCAATATATTATTGTTAATAGAACAATAATATAACTACTAACATTTGTATTTACTGAATACACAAATATAATGTAAACATTAATAATAATTTCCTAACATATGGGATGTTTTGGACCATGGTTTTAATACCCATGGTTTTGTAAAACTGCTTAAGCATTTGTTTACTTATGTGGTTTTATGCATTTGGTAGGGATAATGTAACATAGCATATGTGTTTTGAATTCAAGTGTGAATTCAGTAGAGTTTATTGAGCATAGCTCCAAATAGATCTGGGTATTGCATTGAGAGAGCGATGGCTTGAAATAAAATATAAGAAATTTATTCTTGGTGGATGTAGCCCAAATTGAGTGAACCAGATTAAATACTATCTCTTTATGTTATGTTATTTTATTCTACAATTTTATTTGAGATCTATAATATTTTTTTCATATTAGTTTCTATTGTTGTGATTCTATGAGGGATTGTTCCACATATTTTATCCTTTATTTCCTAACAATTGGTATCAGATCCTAGTTTGGTTTGCTAAAGTGTTGAATCACAAGGAAAGTTTTATCTTGAGTGGGAGCTATGGTAGATGATGGAAGATCTAGGGTTTATAAATTCAATGGGAAGAATTTCAGTCTTTGGAAGATGTAGATGGAAGATTACCTTTATCAGAAGGATATTTATATTCTGCTATCTGATAAGGTGAACAAACCCTCGAGCATGATGGATGCGAGAATGGGATTTTCTAGATAGGAAGGCACTTGGGACAATCCAGCTATGTCTTGCATCTTCAGTATTATTTAATGTTTCAAAGGAAAATACTACAAAAGAACTGATGGATGCATTAGGGAAGTTGTATGAAAAACCCTTTGCCTCTAATAAGATATTTTTAATGAAAAATTTGTTTAATATGAAGATGTCTAAGAATGGTTCAGTAGCATATCATCTAAATGATTTTAATGCAATAAGTTGTTAATATGCTAGCTTTAGTTACAATCGAATTTGATGAAAAAGTTAGGGCTTTATTTGTTTTGTGCTCTTTACGAGAGTTAGAATAGCTTCGTAATGGTGGTAAGCAACTTAGTTCCAGCTAACTCAATGCTGAAGTTTGAGGATGTTGTAGGGGTGATTCTAAGAGAGGAAATGCACGAAAAAGATATGATGAATCTTCTACTTCTAGGAATGCATTAACAAAGTGGAAACTAAAGGGAGACAAAAGAATAGAGGAAGCCATGGAAAATCAAAGGATCGAGAAAGGTCAAAATCCAAAGGCAAGATAGTATCACGCATTGTGGAAAGTCTAGGCTTGCAAAGAATTTGTTGGGAGCTTCGGGATAAGAAGAAACAATAGTAATAAAATAAGGAGGCAAATGTGGAAACAAGTAATATATGTCAAGATGCTTTGATTCTTTCTTTGCCCAATATTATCGAATCTTGGGTTTTAGATTCGGGGGCTTCTTTCCATGTTTCTCCACATAGAAATTATTTTGTTCATTATGTTCAAGGAGATTTTGGGCATGTTTTTCTTGGTGATGATGAGCCTTGCAACATAGCTGGAAAGGTTCTTTTTAGGTTAAGATCCGAATGGGAATACTTGGCTATTGAAGGATGTTAGACATGTGCCTACATTAAGACGTAATTTGATATTGGTAACGGAGTAGGGAAGTGATGGTTGTATCTTGTGATATTTACAATGATGACTCTTGGAAGGTTACCAAGGGTGCTCTTATGGTGGCAATAGGTAGGAAGGTTAGAACCTTGTATTTAACCACTTATAGCACTAATGTTTGTAATCTTATGGCTTCAGAAGTAGATATGACATTGTGGCATTATAGGTTTGGTCATATGAGCCATAAGGGCATGGAGATCATAAAGAAGGATTTTCCCAGATATATAGAAATAGGTTTGGAGTTCTGTGAGGACTACATATATGGGAAATAGAAGAGAGTAAGGTTTCTCAAGGTTGGACCTACAAAGAAACAAAGTTAGAGCTGGTGCATTCTAATGTGTGGGGGCAGCTCAGGTATCATCTCTTGGGGTTCGAGTTATTATGTTACTCTTATTGATGATGAGACAAGGAAAGTTTGGGTTTATTGTATTAGAAAAAAATCTGATGTATTTGACACTTTTGTTAAATGAAAATCCTTAGTAGAGGATGACACAGGTCTTAATCTAAAATGTCTCAAGTCGATAATGGAGGGAGTTTTGCAACAATGAATTTGATGATTTTTGTTCTAAGAATGAAATCTATAGGAAAAATATGGTTCCATGATCTCCACAAGAGAGTGGTGTGTCCAAAAGGAAGGATAAAACAATAATGGAATGTGCTAGGATCATGAGGTTACATGCAAGATGGCATCTTTCTTTTTGGGCGTACAGTGAGCATAAGCGTACTTGACAAATAAAAGACCTTCAAGTGCCTCGGATGGAGGCATACCTAAGGATGCTTGGTATGGTAAGAAAGTTGATTATTCATTTCCTAGATTCTTTGGATGTGAGGTGTTTGTCATATAGACAAGGATGATAGGACCAAGTTAGAGGCTAAATCATAAAAATTTACTTTCATCGATTATGGTGGTGATGACTTTAGATATAAATGTTGGATTATTAAGGACAAGAAAATAATTAAATCTAGGGATGTGGTCTTTAATGAGAAATTCATGTATAAGCAACGGCAGTTGTAGGAAAAGAGGGAAGAATCCAAGAAAGAATATGCACGGTGGTAGATGATCTTCTAGATGGGAAAGTGACACATGAATTAGTTCAGAACCTCCTTAACATGAACCCCAAACTCTTATATTGAGATGGTCTTCTAGGGTAAGAAGAGAAGATGAACATTTTTCTCCTTCTCTTTATTATTTTTGCTCATTGATAGTGGAGAGCCAAATAACTTTCATGAAGAAATGTAGGTAGATTCCAAGAAGAAATGGGAGCAAGCCATGAATGAGGAGCATTAGGCTCTCAAGGAGAACTAGATATGGGATTTAGTGAAGCTACTCGAAGAAAAAATAGCATTACGAGAACAAGTGGGTGTTCGAGTCAAAGAGGAAGGAGGAAAAAAAGATCAACACCCGATTGGTGGTCAAGGGTTTACACGGAAGAAAGGTATTTTTTTGTTGAGATTGTTTCTCCTATAGTAAAAATGACTTCTATTTGAACTATTCTAGGAATAGTTTCAGCGAGAATACTTTGAGTTAGAACAACTTGATGTAAAGACTACATTTCTCCATGGTGATTTGGAGGAGGAACTATATATGCAACAACCAGAGTGTTATGAGGTCAAAGGTAAAGAGGAGATGGTGTGAAAACTGAAGAAGAGCTTGTATGGCTTGAAACAAGCTCCACGTCAATGGTATAATAAATTTGATAGCTTCATGATGGAGCAAGGTTATATTATATGTCATTCTGACCATTACGTGTATACAAAGAAATTTGAGGATGGAAGTTATATTATCCTTTGTCTGTATGTGGATGACATGTTGGTTGTAGGTAAAAACATGTAGGAAATAAAAGTACTCAAGAAGTAGCTAAGTGAATACTTTGCCAATGAAGGATTTGGAGGCATCCAAATAAATCCTTGGTATGAGAATGGAAGCTGACTTCATCTCGGGGAAGAGTACATTAAGAAATTCTTGGAGAGGTTTAATATGCGGGATGCTAAACCGGTTAGAACTCCTTTGGCGGGCCATTTCAAGTTATCAAAGGATCGGTGTCCCAAGAAAAAGTAGGAGAGAAACCTGATGTCCAAGATACCTTACTCATCGGTGGTTAGTAGTTTTATGTATGCCATGGTGTACACCAAGCCTAATATTTCCCATGTAGTGAGACCGGTGAGTAGATTTACGAGTGATCCGGTAGAGATCATTGTGATGCATGGTAAAGTGGATCCTTTGGTATTTAAGAGGGACCATGGGGACATTTTTATGCTATAGTAGATCAGACACCACTTTGTGTGGTTATGTAGATTCAGATATGGCTAGAGATGTAGACAACAGGAGGAGCATGACATGTTATGTTTACACTATAGGTGGGACAACAGTAAGTTGGATTTCATGACTACAGAAGCTGGTGGCTTTGTCAACCACATAGGAAAAGTATGTTGTTGCCACAGAGGAAAGAAAAGAAATTATTTGGTTACAAAAATTACTTGAGGATTTGGGGCATAAAAACAAGGAAGGAAAGTTTCAAAGTGATAGTCGAGTGCTATACACCTAGCTAAAAACTCGCTTTCCACTCTAGGATGAAGCGTATACAATTAAGGTACCATTTCATCAAGACAACTTTGGAGGAATAGAAGTTAAAGCTGGAGAAGATTAATACTAGTTATAATCCTATAGACATGATGACCAAGGTGGTCACAAGGGAAAAACTTAAGCTATGTTCAGCATTGGTTGGTCTTCACAAAAACTAGTGAAGGGTTGAGAAGCTTGCTCAGAGGAAAACTAGTTTCCAAGTGGGAGATTGTTAGGTTTTGGATCCTTTTTGCATGTGAGAAACATTTGAAGATCGTACACTAAGAGTAATGTACATTTTCCATAGTTTTCTCACCAGGTTTCGAGGCAAGCCGGGCCTTGAGTGGGGGTCCCGGGGCAAATGCCGCTTACAAAATTTTTGATCCTTAAAACGTGCCCGATTAATCGAAACGTGATTTTCTCATACTGGCAGTGATTTTTGACCCATAGGTTTATGGGACAATATTGGCCCATGGTTTTAATACCCACATTTTTGTAAAACTACTTAATCATTTGTCTACTTATATAGTTTTATGCATATGGTAGGGATAATGTAACATTGCATATGTGTTTTGAATTTGGGTGTGAATTCAGCAGAGTTTTTGAGCATAGATCCAAACAGATATGGGCATTGTATTGAGATAGCAAAGTGGCTTGTAATACAATATAAGCAAGTGAATCTTGGTGGTCATAGCCCAAATTGAGTGAACCATGTTAAATCTTTGTCTCTTTGTGTTGTGTTATTTTATTCTATAATTTTATTTGAGATCTGTAATATTTTTCTACTTATTGGTTTCTATTGTTGCGATTCTCGTGAGGGATTGTTCCACATATTTTATCCCTTATTTCCTAATAATTTTCAATATCTTGGACATGATCACCGGGAGAAGTTTGGTTTTCCATGGTGAAATATGGGATACTCTTTAGTGCTATAATAGGAATTGGATTTTGTGCATTCAAAGAAAGTGGACTACTATCGTTGAATTTAACATAAGGATTTGGCTAAGAATTTCGATCAAAGCATGAGCACCCTCTTTATTGAATGAAGAGTCTAGCGGGAGGAGGTGTTGATAAATCTCTTCTGGTGGAGATAGATACCTCTGGACTCTTCTTCTTCTACTCCCTCTGTCTAGGATAAGTCTAGATAAACAAACAACACCTCTTCTCTAGTTCTTGACCATGTTTGTATTCTTCTCATGAACTTACTTGGACTATTGAAACTAGTAGATTTGCTTCTTTTGGAATCTCCGGATGTATGGTTTTAAGGCTTCCTTAAAAGCCGAATCATGATAAGTGTACATCAATTTCTACTATAATAAGATGGAGACTTCTTAGTCCCACTAGGTGTGCCAAAACTATTAGTGCAAAATCACAGCACCCCCAAATGAGTTCTATAGGTCTAATTTTCTAATTCGAGTCATTTGGTCTAATTGCATAACATTGAATTTTTCCAAAGCATGGGACCTTGAAAAAATAGAAAATATCTCTTGATCAAGGTTGGTTCCTTATCCCTATGTTTAGGTGCATACATAAGGATTTGCAGAGGATCTATCTCTATACCTAATCTAAAACTTGCTATTGAGACAAGGATAAAAGAGTATAAGAAATAAGAAATGACTAAAATACCAGGTGATGCACGAAAGGAATGATGAATGCTTATTTTTCTAATAGACACAAACCAACAAAATGCATAGAATAAACAAGCACAAATAGCCATGTATATAATGGGAGACCAGATGAAAGCAAAAGAGACAAAAAGGATCTAAAATCAATCATAGACATGTTTTATTGCCCTATAGATTTATACAGTCCATTACAAAGGAGCCAAAAGGCGGAAGCATAATGTAAATTTTGATGGAAGGCTTGAACCCCACAAATCCCTTTCGCTAAGAGGAGAAGGGAGCCCCAAAACAAAGAATGTCCAACCCTTTACAATGAATCCTACCCCCATATTTATAGCTTTTATTAGAGAGAAGAAGAGAGAGAGAGAGAGAGAGAAGCAGAAACGCAAGTCAAATCTAAACCACTTTGTTATTAATGCTTCCAATAGAGTATGCCCCAAATCCACCTTTCTCTGCATCGATCCTTGGTTAGGCACCTCAAAAGAAAAGGAAAAACAATGGAAAGCAGATCAAATCCGATTTGGTTGTTGAGATAGATGGATCTGCATTGAAGGCCTAAAGACATTTCCTCCATTTTTCTTCACTAAACCTACTAAAAATTAAAGTTTTATACCTCCATGGTGTAGGTGAGGCCAAGAACTTTCCAATGGTGTCAGATTCACAATATTTCGAGCCTTGATTCAAAAGATATGCCCCTTCAAAATTTGTATCAAGTATGTATGAATGGGTGGGAAAGAAATTTGAAAAATGGGTCCTGCTTTTCATATGGGATATGTGGCAACCATATTGGAACAAAAATTGGGCACGCGTGTCCATAATTTATATTTTTTCCTTTTTACACAAAAAACTCAAAGCTTAAAAAAGTCCCATGCCCCAGAAGCTCCTCTTGGACACATGTCTCCTTTTGGTTGGCTGGGAAATGCATTTCCATTTTTACCTTTTTGCCTTTTTGGACAAAAGGAAAATTTTCACCTTCTCGACAGTGGCTTCCCACTTTGGTTTTGACTCGGGCCTAAATGTTGAATTTTTCCTTGGGTGGAGTTGTGGGTCATTTTGTAAATTTTATCCCTTTTGAGATAACAAGGGTCAAAGAACCAACCTTTTCTGAATGGGCCACTTTCCTCTTGGACACACGTCGTCTCGGCACTTGTTTGGAAACCTTTCTCTATTTGAACCTTGAACTAGCACCATTAAGACACTTGGCAGCCACCGTCGGGCTAGCTCATGCATTGACTATCCAAATAATTCTTCCCCTCTCGATAGTACACATGGAGGCACTACGCTTGCTTGCAAACCTGACCCAAAGCTTTCCTTTAGAGAAGTGTTGAGTTGACCCTTGTTAGCCTCAACATATTTGTGGACTTTTCAATGATCCTTCTTACTTTTAGACTTTGTGCTACATGGCGAGCTTGCGCTTATTTTAGTCTCTGCCTTGTGACCAACTCTTGCAAATGCACTATGCTAACATTTGGAAATCCCTTTTGATCTTTTATAATTTGCCAATTTTGAAACCCTTTCTATCCTCCCATTGACTCTTTTTGACCATTTGATACATGGAGGGTTGGCACAAGTTTTAAATTCCCCTTTTGGATTCACTTTTAGAGGAGCATCGTGTTGACATTTGGTCTCTTCCGCTGCATCCTTCATACTTAGTCATTTTCGGACTTCTTCTTGAACCGTTTCAAGCCCAAGGACTTAGGATCTTCACCATTTATTCCCCTTCTTGTCTCTCTGGTTCCTCTACGGCATCTCTCCTTCCTGTATGAACCTACTATCTCATTGTTTAGTCTACCCGTGGCTCGTATGATGGATTTAAAGTGTGGAAACGACCCGATAGAGTCATTACTTTTCTACAGATCCCTTGATCTCTCTTGGCCTCTGCAACTCCATGGTTGGGTCCTTTTGTGACCAATTTGAAGTATTTGAATGAGTCCCCTTAGGTTCCTCTTATGCGGGGTCGTGGCTGATCCAATATTTGGCGGGGAGGGTGAAATATGGATAATAGTGGCCACTAGGCCAAAGGAGGTATTTGTATTTTACAAGTTAAAAATATCACAACAAACATCGGGGGATTGGAGACCAACCACATTGGAATTCTAGATGAATTCAACAAGGTCACCATGGCAACTTGTATTTGTTGTGTGTGTTTGATTGTTGTTAGGGATTCCCATGGGGGGGGATCACCTTCGAATGTGACCAAGGGATTTATGTTTTTCTTTTAATTGGTCCTTTGTTAATGTTGTATGTGTTTTATAAGTGATGTGCTTTCCCTTTTCATTATTGAATTAAATTGTGGTAAATAATGTGAGTAATCATATTGTTAAAATTAATTAATCAAATTGGGTCATAAGAAAGTAATTATTAGAGTTTTTGGCCTAAAATTAAAGTGTTGTAAGAAATGTGTAATTGATGTGTAAATTAAATTTTGAGTATCAAACACTCCACCATCTTTTGAAATTCAAATTTTTCCTTGAAGGATGATTTTGGAGGCTTTTGGGAGAAGTTAAACTTGTCCCATACCTTTTTAATTTGCATACCAACCTTACCTATGGAGGGAGAATTTAAATCTAGCCTTCATTATGCATTTTTATAAGTCAACTTGTATGCTTTAATTGCACTTTCTTACATGTTTTCAATTTCAGTCCTTATGGGGTATGAATTTGATGTTAGTGTGTAATTAAAACTATCATTTATTCACCTACTTATTTACTATGCCTTGGAGATTGAAGCTGACTTATGAGTTGGAGTTGAGGATGTGTGATGTGGTATTCCACATGGATCCACCTCATTCTCTTCTCTTCCCTCTTCTATATACTCAAATTCCTTGGCTTGTTTTTAGGGGTCACTTCACTTTTATCACCTCTTTTTGGCGACTTGCTCTAGGTTTTGGAGATCCACGAAAATTAGGAGAAATTTTGAGATTTTTGTATACTTGTTGATTGTTGATCTCTTCAATTGTGTTTCATTAGAGAGCTTGTTGTTTTGAACTTGGAACAAACTCCATAATGGAGAGGTAAGATCTTAGCCCTTGGAAATGCTCTCCTTTAATTTCTATGTGTATGTGAATGGTTGAATGTTTCAATGTGTTGTTTTATTTTTGACTTGTTGGGTAGATGGCCTAGGAATGGTGTAGGAGAAGACTATTGTAGTGCCCACTTCCCTTTGTCACTTTTGATATTGATCAGGATACTTCGACTATATTATGGACATTATTATAGATTTGATTTAGTATGGTGTTAGATGTTAGATCTTGGATTATTGTTGACTTTGATTCATATATGATGCATGATGATTGTTAGAGACATATTATATAGATGTTGACATGGTTATATATATATATATATATATATATATATATATATATGTGGATGTTGTTAAGACATGTCATATTTGGATATATTGAGTAGATCTGAGAAAATTGAATTTAAAATTGATGACTATATAGTTCTTTGATGAAATTATAAGTGATATTATTGATTGTTTGGATGTGGTTGTGATTCATATATATATATATATATATATATATATTGATGATTTCAAAATTATATTATATTCATTTCGCTTTTTCTGATATGGCCACGAGGCGAAGAAGGGGTATTTGTATTATGCGGGTTAAAAATATTGCAACAAACATTGGGGGATTGGAGACGAATCACATTAGAATTATAGATGAATTCAAAAAGGTCACCATGGAAACTTGTATTGTTTGTGTGTGTGGGTATTCCCATGGGGGATCACCTTTAAATGTGACCAAAAATTATGTGTATTTATTTATTTTGTTCCTTTTTATTGATGTTTGTATGTGTTTATTAGGTGATGTGTTTACCCCTTTCATTATTTATTAATTGTGGTAAATTAATGTGAGTAAACATGTTGTTAAAATTAATTAATCAAATTGGGACATAAGAAAGTAATTATTAGATTTGTTGGCCAAAAATTAAAGTGTTATAAGAAATGTGTAAGTGATGTGTAAGAGATGTGTAAATTAATTTTTGAGTATGAAACACTCCACCTCTTTTGAAATTCGCATGTCCTTGGAGGCTGATTTTGGAAGCTTATAGGACAAGTTAAACTTGTCTCATACCTCTTAAATTTTCATGCCAACCTTACCTATGGTTAGAGGGTTTAAATCTAGCCCTCATTAAGCATTTTTAACTCAAGTTATATGATTTTATTACATTTTCTTACATGCTTTCAATTTCAGTCCTTATGAGGTGTGGGTTTGATTTGAGTGTGTAAGTAAAATTTTCATATATTCACCTACTTATTTATTGTGCCTTGGAGATTGAAGTTGACTTATGAGTTGGAGTTGAAGATGTGTGATGTGGCATCTCACATGGATCCACCTCATCCTCTTCTCTTTCCTCTTCTATATATTCAAATTCCTTGGCTTGTTATTGGGTTTTTTTTTTTCTTCTCTTTTATCACTTAATTTTTGGTGACTTGCTTTGGGTTGTTAGAGCTCTTGCAAATTGGGAGAAATTTGGAGATTGTTGCATACTTGTTGATTTTTGATCTCTTGGTTTGTGTTGCATTGGAGAGCTTATTGCTTTTAACTTTGAACAAACTCCATGATGGAGAGGTAAGAGCTTAGCTCTTGGAAATACTCTCCTTTTATCTGTATGCATATGTAAATAGTTGAATGTTTGAATGTGTTGTTTTGTTTGTTGGTTGGTTTGGTAGATGTCCTAGGGATGGTGTAGGAGAAGACTATGGAGAATTTTGTGAGAGGAATAAGTGTTTGGGGAGGTATAAGTATAAACGGAGTTGGGATTTGGGTTCCACCTCACAAAGAAATAGATTAAATTATTTTACTCGTCATGGGGTGCCATAAGAGGTGGGGGAGGAATAAGGAAATGTGAGAAATAAGGGGTACTTGGGGGATACATAAGGGCATTTTAGGGATTTGAAATGATATATATTTTTATGGTTTGTTCTCAGGTGGTGATACTCATTTCCCCATTGGGAGGTATAAGCAACATCCCCCATATTTTTTTATCTCCTTTAGCTTACATGATGAAGCTTGAGTGTTATTTGTTGTTTTGTTTTGTGGTGGAAAACTCGTAGTTTTGTTTCAAATCGTGTTTTGAATGAGAAATCTCTCTTTTTGTTATGGAAGCCTATTGTTGCCATGAGTTGAAAAAACCATTTCTTATTGCAATGTGGTTGGGGCTCGAGGGCCAATGAAGAAGGATGGCTTCTCCTTTTCATTGAATGTCTTGGTTGGGTGGAGAGCGTTGCCTTTCCCTTGTTCTGTTGTGACCAAATTGAAGAATGATGGAAATTCATACTGTTGTTCTAGAACTGAGAAAGAAGACAGTTTTATAGTCCTTGCTGAGATCATTTATTAATGTAAACTTTTCCCACTTGAAGTGGATGATCTTGTATATTATTTGTGATGGAAATATGGTTTGTATGGGCTATGAATGTTGTAAATTGAATTGTGAAAGAGATATACTGTTTTTATTCTTTGAAAGAATGTGAAAGAAATCATATTTCGTATATTGTAATTGAGGAATGAAAGAAGAAATTGTAAACGTATATCTTTGAATCAATAAAGTATTGTATTAATTTACTCAAATGGAATTATTTGGTATTGAAATCTGATTGTTGAATGTATTTTGAAATTTTGTTGGAAGGATGAAAAAGTGAATACATATGGAGAAATGTCATAATACTGCTTTTTTTTTTTTAATAAATGTTTTAGAAATAAGAATTGTAATTTGGTATTTGAATACTTTTCTTAAGTCAACTTAGTATGTTAGATTGGGTTGGAATGAATTCATAGTTTAAAGTTGGCAAATGAAAATAAATCTATTTGAATTTGAGCTCTGCTAGATAACTTTCATACTGGAAATTATTAATAAAAAATGAACAAAATAACCGTGCAACATAAAAAAAAAATTGAAATATCAAATTTTATTTGTAAGGTCAAAATGACCCAAAACATAAAAAAATACTTATGGAAATTGTATAGAACGTTTCAAATCGGGAAAAGGCAAAATTGTAGACTTTTTTTCTTTGTATACAATTGATAAATTTTGAATGCAAATAAATCAAGCAAACTTAACCTTGTAATCTATCCTAGAATCTTCCAAGTAAAATCCTCCATGCTTGTTTGGCAAGTGAAAAAGAATTAACGACAAATTTGAACAAAATTGATAAGTTAAAAATACGATTCACTTTCTCGGTGACATAAAGACGTTTTCTAAAATCTTATCCTTTAAATTTATAAAAATCAAATTCCTAAGCTTAATGTGAAAATAGGACGTCGAGAGATTTCCGGAAAATACTCGTTTTCCAAAACCGAGTTCCCAATCAAAAGTTATGGCCTTCTAAAGTTTTTACATCATTTCAGGCTCAAAATCATCTAATGTCAAATTTTAAATGAATAAAATATTCTTGGGGCGGACCGTGGGCTAAATTTTTTTTTTTCTTTTTGCCTAAAAGGAGAAAATTCATGAATTTTCCCACCACTCCACTAATCTGCAAGCTTTCATTTTGTCTAAAAATTATCTAAGTCCAAAAACTTAATTTGGCAGCTTTTTCCTCTACGTCCAATCATTGATTGACACATGGCTTTGTTAGGCATCGTGATGGCTTGGATCAATTTTAACCTTAAGCACTCTCAAAAATAATTTGGAAAAATTTGTAAGTTTTCCCTTTAGCCCCGCCGACCCGCATGTAATTAGGTGTTGCCACATGGATTCACGAGGCATCAGTAGAGGAGCAAATCTTTTTAAGCTTTAACACTTCAGAAAACTTTTTGGCAAAATTTCCAAATTTTTGGCATCGGTGGAGTGCGGGTTCCTTTTAACCTGTTTTCCCTTCCTTTATAAAATTCAAATTTTCCAAATGTTCCCCTTCGAACCGTTGACCATGTGACTAATAAGGAGCTGTCATGTGGCCTCCTTGGGCATCAGGGAGGTGCGGGTGTAAAATTTGCTTCATCCCAAAAGGGAAAAAGTGCTAAATGCCTTCCCCACTCCATCGGCCCTTATGCTGGGAAAATTTTTCTTCCCCTCTCCACTTTGGTCTGGTTTTATCCGGCCGAGTGAATTTTCTTTCCGAATTCCGCAGCTTGAGTTGGGGAAAATTTTCCTCTCCTCAAGCCCGTAGGCCCGTTATTGGGAAAATTTTCACCCCAAGTTTCATCGGTCCATAACTTGAGAAATATGAGGAGTTAGGAGGACTTCGTTCTATCACCGGAAAGGTGAGGAAATTCCCTATGCAATGGAAATATTTTTAAGATGTTTTAATTGTGCTAATTATGGTAAAAATATAATTTAATATTTAACCGAGTTTTGAGAGTGGGTAAGTAAGAATTTACTACGATGATTTAAAATATGTATTCTTTTTCCCCACCGTAATTAAACCTTGCTCTTTTCTTATATATTGTGGAATTAAATACCTTGGGTATTTAATTGTTTTGGTCCCTTAACCCTAAAATTTCAATCCAGGAATATTTAGCTAAAATGTAAATGTAATCGGTGATTAAATTAATCTCTAAGGAGATTTGAGCTAGGTGTGGAATTATTACACTTGTTGCTTTATAATGTGGAATTAGTAATTATTTTAATGGGAAAAGTTATCGGTTGAATTTAATTATCCTTGAGACTTTGGTTGTTAACACTTTAAAAAGAAATTATTCCATAATTTTGTAACTAAACCTAAGTTGTTCATGGGTCTCAAGAGGGAGATTTTAGTGGGTGTTACACTTGGTATCCGAGCCATGGGTTCAAATCTTAGACCTTTGGGCACACTCAAAAAATTGAGACATGAACTTTAAACCTAGCACACTTTTGAATATAAGAAAACAAACTTTTTTAAAATTGAAAAAGAAATGTATATGAAGAAATATTACATTACTCTATTCATTTGACTACCAATATTAAAATAATAAGTTGTTTGAATTGTTGTACTCACTTAGTGTCATTTTTCCTGAACACAGGTAACTAAGAATGTCAAATTAAATTTATTTTTGTCAACTACTACTATAATGAAACTTGGTTCCCCTTTGAAAATGTGTTGTTTTACAAGTCCTAAAACTTTAATTAATTGTATGATGTGTTAAGCCCTTTGTTGAGACCCTTCCTTATTGGAGATGTTGGAATGATAAATTGTATGGTGTGAATATTGTGGTTGGACAATATTGGTTGTGTCTAGGGTCAGGAAGACTTAATTAGAAGCTCTTTAGAGCTTCCTTACTTCAGTAGTTAGGAAAGTTGGTTTGGTTGTTAGTTTTTCATTTTGTTACCCGTATAGGAGAGTGGACATTAAGTCTGGGTGTCGTTTATGACCCAATCATGTGCATGTGTCCTTGGAATTGACCTCGAGGTAGAGTACCCCTATTGGCGGCCATGAAGGGTTGCATGAAGTGAATGTCTATTAACGTTTTTTTTTTACATTCCTAAACTTGTGTCATTTTATTGAGGACCAACATCTTATTTTATGATTGGATTGAGATGATCCGAGGCTCTTCTAATTATTTATATTTTGTTATAATTTTTAGAATTTGTAATGTAGCTACTTAGCCACTTTCCTTGATTTCCAATATTTCTTGCACTTTATTATTGTTGGTGACTCGGAGCTCATTATGTTGTTGGTTTGCTTAGCTAAACATTATGTGGATTTCTTCTTGCATGATGATGAGTTGGTTCTATGCTACTTGTATTCATACATTTTATCATATGGTGGTACACCCTAGGTGTTTCTAGTGTCCTCTTAGGTGCTTAAAGTTATGACTTGGTTTTATATGCACAAAACCTTAAGTGTATCTAGGATCTTAGAGTGACCTTTTCATTACTCGACCTTATTGGGAAGAGAGTTCATTGCATTGTGCATTCTAGTTAGCACTCTGTTAGTGTTGGTGGTGATTCTCTTACAACTTGGTAAGAGCTTGAACCTCATCGAGAGAAGAGGTTTTTAATTGTGGGTTGATGAATTATGATGCGATCGGTTTGCTTTTGGTGTTGTGGATGTTAGTGGAAATGTATTTGTTTGGTAGTGGCTTCTCTTCAATGGCATGCTAATTTTTATCAAGAGTTCCTCATTTCGTTATATTAAGTAGTGACTTCGAGGATTGTATGCATCTTGGTAGTTATGGTTAGATTTAATCAAATTCAAGTATTGTGTGTAAGTTAAGTGTGTCTATTTTCCCTCTTGACCTATAAATAAGTCTACCCTTTCCTTAACTTTTTTTTAGTTACCATGAATAATACTCTATGACCTATTAATATTGGATTATGTGGAGATAATTATAGATGATTTGAGTCTTTTGGACCATGACATTGGTGATGATAGTGTAATTATACCTTGGTAATTTATTCTTGGTGGTAATTTATAATGTGATTCTTCTTGCAAAAATATAAGTCTTGGTCGTAAAGCCATGTTAAATAGATAGTTATTTGTCTACTTACATTTGATGCTTTCTAGCGAGTATGTGGTGTTCTTATAGTTAAAATATTTCCTTTTCATTTTGATTACTTGGTTGGTGGTATCCTATGGTAATATGGGTGTAGATTTGAAAACTTTCCTTGTCTTATCAGGTAAGTAAAATGTTTTCACCAAAATAACAAACATTGTTAAACCCTAGTAGATCAAGTAAAAGTAATTATGCTTCCTTAATTGGCCTCCTTGTAACTTATTTGAGAACTTGTAGAAACCCACTAGAAATGTTTTATGATACTTGTAATTAGTGGAAAAAAATCTTGAAATATTTTGTGATCGATATTGGTTTATTGTTTCTTAGTTCTTACAAAAGTAATAATGTGTTTTCTATATTGAATGTCCCTTGTTTTCCTTAGATTTAAAAATGTTATGTGTTGATTTGTGTCTAACTCCTATAGAAGTAACAGTGTGATATGTTTACCCTTCCTTCTCATTAAATTTTTAATTGACAAGTTGACTCACCCATACATCATAAAACTATAATTAAGGAGATTTGGCCTTAAAGCTTCACAAATAAACTGGAACATAGAAAGAGAAATTGGTTCTTGCTTTAACCTTGGTAGATTAATAGAAAAAAAAATCTAGGAGAACAGAAAAGGAAAACTTTGTTCATCTACCTCCCTAGGAGTAAAATAAATAAATATTTTTTCTCTTTTCTACCTTTACTGAGAATGGTGAGATATCATGCCCTCTTAGTGGTCCTTATAAAAAAATGTTCGATGTCATAATAGAGTAAGTTTAATTAAGAAAAATCATAAAGGAATGTGCTTATAAAAAAACTACAACTTTCGACTTAATTAGTTGAGTTATAAAATAATTAAGATTTATGTGTATTGAGTGCAATGTTTAGTTGAACCTGTAGTTCTGTTGGCTACCTGAAATTGTGAAACACCTGGTTGATAGCAATGTGTTCTAGTTACTTAGTACTTTCTTATTCATAGATGTATGTTCCTTTCTTGTGGGAGTTTTGGGTCATCATACCCTTATTGTCCTGTAGCTCGACGAGTGTGAGTTGTGGTCCTTTTGGATCAAGACTTATTTATTGTTTAAGAAGCAACCTCCTTGCATGTTGTCTTGCCCTTGGATACCTAAGTTATTGTAATTTTAAGGCAACATATGTTAAGGATATAAAATAAATTTGGAAAGTCTTCTTTTCTTCATATTTTCTTAGGTCACCTTATTATTGTCGCCCCTTTTCCATTAGGATGAAGCAGTGCAAGAGGATGTTATTCACTTTTGATACGATGCACCCTTGGATTGTAGTTTTACCCCGTGTTACTTATTATTCTCTCTAGTGACCTTGAGTGGTCCTTGGTGTTTCTTGTGCTCTCTTTATGGTTATTTCGAGCTTGAGTAAGAAATAAGATAAATAAATCTCATTGTGCTATAATGTATGGTACTTGTATTGATATGTTAGTTGCTAGGGGATATATATATATATATATATATATATATATATATATATATATATATATATATATATATATTATTTTGCTAAATGGTTGACTTCTTTAGATTTGGTTGGTATGGTTTGTTCAATTCTAAAACAAGTGTAAAAATTAGAATATAGGAAAAATTGTGGTCTTTACTTCGCTTGTATTACCATGGAAAGTTAATTGTACCCTCTCGAGTTATAGAAATGATTTCCTTGAATAGTTCCTTGATTTTAAATGTTTTGTTGATTTAGGTGTCCTTGTTGATTAACCTCATCATGTGTTATCCTCAAATTGTGGGACCTTGAGTAGACTTGTTCCTCATGCAAATTTGGTCATAGTTGATTTTTGCTAGCCTTGTCTAGACAACGAACCTTGAAATCATGACTTAAACTTAGTAGAAACCTCAACTTTTATTATTGTAGTATGTTTTATTCCTTGGGAAACTATGTGGTTGTTCTCAAACTCATGGAATTATCCTTATTATTCCTCTACTTGGTGGTTACTTTTAAGACTCTTTTGAACTCTTCATGTTATATTGTTATGTGTCATATCTTGGTTGATAGCATAAATTTACTCTCTAGATTTAAGTGTTCATATCCTTGAATGCAGAAATTTTAGAACTCATCCCTTACAATATCCCTTCTTCTTGTTGAATTGCATTGGACAAAAAATAGGTTATGTAGACCCACACTTGTTTGAAGCAAGCAATCCCATAATGGAGTGATCTTTTCTCGTTGCATTTTTCCTATCTCTCTTTCCAGGTGACTTCCGGGAGGAAGTCAAGTCTAAGGGTAGGGGATGTAGTGATCTTTGGACATTGTTGCATTTTATTTAATATGGTGTTAGATGTCAAATCATGGATTATTGTTGACTATGATTCATATATGATGCATGATGATTGTTAGAAACATTTTATATAGATGTTGACATGTTGTTGGACATGGTTACATATATATTTACAGATGTTGTTAGGACATGTTATATTTGGATATATTGAGAGACTCGAGAAAATTGAATTTAAAATTGATGATTATATTGGTGCTGATGAAATTGTAAGTGATATTGTTGATTGTCTGGATGTTGTTGTGATTCATATATATATTGATGATTTTGATATTATATTATATTAATTTGGATGTTCTGATATGGCCATGAGGCTGAAGGGGTATTTGTATTGTCTAGGTTAAAAATATCACAACAAAAATCGGGGGATCAAGACCAACCACATTCAAATTCTAGATGAATTTAACAAGTTCGCCATGATAACCTAAATTTTTCATGTTGATGTGTTTGATTGTTATATATTCCAATGGGGGATCACCTTTAAATGTGACCAAGGGTTATGTGTATTTATTTATTTGGTTCCTTTTTATTAATGTTTTTATGTGTTTATTAAGTGATGTGTTTACCCCTTACATTATTTATTAATTGTGGTAAATTAATGTGAGTAAACATGTTGTTAAAATTAATTAATCAAATTGGGACATAAGAAAGTAATTATTAGAGTTGTTGGCCAAAACTTAAAGTGTTGTAAGTGATGTGCAAGAAATGTGTAAATTAATTTTGGAGTATGAAACACTCAACCTCCTTTTGAAATTCGAATTTGTCCTTGTAGGCTGATTTTGGAAGTTTATGGGACAAGTTAAACTTTTCCCATACCTCTTAAATTTCCATGCCAACCTTACCTATGGTTAAATGGTTTAAATCTAGCCTTCATTATGCATTTTTGTAAGTCAAGTTGTATGCTTTTATTGCACTTTCTTACATGCTTTCAATTTTAGTCCTTATGAGGTGTGGGTTTGATTTGAGTAAGTAAAACTATCATTTATTCACCTACTTATTTATTGTGCCTTGGAGATTGAAGTTGACTTATGAGTTGGAGTTGAGGATGTGTGATGTGGCATCCCACATGGATCCACCTCATCCTCATCTCTTTCCTCTTCTATATATTTTAATTCCTTGGATTTTGGGGGTTTTTATTTTTGCTTCACTTTTTTTATCACTTTTTTTGACTTACTTTGGGTTTTGGAGCTCTTGCAAATTGGGAGAAATTTGGAGATTGTTGCATACTTGTTGATTTTGATCTCTTGGTTTGTGTTGCATTGGAGAGCTTGTTGTTTTGAACTTTGAACAAACTCCATCATGGAGAGGTAAGAGATTATCTCCTTGAAATACTCTCCTTTTATTTGTATGCTTATGTGAATGATGAATGTTTGAGTGTGTTGTTTTATTTGTTGGCTGGTTGGGTAGATGGCCTAGGGATGGTGTAGGATAAGACTATGAAGAATTTTGTGGGAGGTATAAGTGTGGAGGGAGTTGGGATTTGGGTTCCACCTTACAAAGAAATAGATTGCATTTATTTAATCATTATGTGGTTCCATAAGAGGTTGGGGAGGCATAAGGAAATGTGAGGAATAAGGGGTACTTGGGGGAGACATAAGGGCATGTCAGGGATTTGAAATGATATATATTTTGGTGGTTTGTTCTCGGTGTGATACTCATTTCCCTTTTGGGAGGCATAAGAAGCATCCTCCATAGTTTTTTTCTCCTTTGGCTTGCATGATGAAGCCTCGAGTGTTGTTTGTTGTTTTGTTCTATGGTGACAAACTACATTTTTTTGGACCGTGTGTTTTGAATGAGAAATATGTCTTTGTGTTGTGGAAGCCTATTGTTGCCATGAGTTGAAAAAAACATTTCTTATTGCAACATGGTTGGGTGAAGGGATGGCTTTTCATTGGATGTCTTGGTTGGGTGGAGAGCATTGCCTTTCCCTTGTTTTTTTGTGACCAAATTGGAGAATGATGGAAATTCATATTGTTGTTCTAGAATTGAGAAAGAAGAAAATTTGACAGTCCTTGCTGAGATCATTTCTTAATGTAACCTTTTCCCACTTGAAGTGGATGATCTTGTATATTATTTGTGATGGAAAGATGTTTTGTATGGGCTATAAAAGTTGTAAATTGAATTGTAAAAGAGATATACTCTTTTTCTCGCTTTTGAAAGAATGTGAAAGAAATCATATTTTGTATATTGTAATTGAGGAATGGAAGAAGAAATTGTAAAGGTGTCTCTTTGAATCAATAATGGATTATATTAATTTACTCAAATGGCATTATTGGGTATTGAAATCTAATTGTTGAATGTATTTTGAAATTAAGTTGGAAGGATGAAATAGTGAATACGTATGGAGAAATGTCATAATACTCTATTTTTTTAAATAAATGTTTTAAAAATCAGAATTGTAATTTGGCGTTTGAATACTTTTCTTGAAGTCAACTTAGTATGTTATATTGGATTGGAATGAATTCATAGTTTAAAGTTGGCAAATGAAAATAAATCTATTTGAATTTGAGCTTGTTAGATATCTTTCATGCATTTGCAATTATTAATCAAATTGAAAAAATGTCCCCGCACTTGATGATAAATGGAAAAAGACAAAATCGAAAATGTAAAACGACCATGCAAGATAGGAAAAATATGAAATCTTATTTGTAAGGTCAAAATGACCCCAAACATACCAAAATACTTATGAAAATTTTATAGAACCTTTCAAATCGGGCAAAGGCAAAATTGCAGACTTTTTGCTATATAAAATTGATAAATTTCGAATGCAAATCAATCAAGAAAAATTAACCTTGCAATCTATCCTAAAATCTTCCAAATAAAATCCTCCATGCCTATTTGGCAAGTGGAAAAATAATTAACGACAAATTTAAACAAAATTGATAAGTTAAAAATACCAGTTCACTTTCTAAGTGACAAAAAGATGTTTACTCAAAATTTACCCTTTAATCTTTATCAAAATCAAATTCCTAAGGTTTCTGGGAAAATATAACATCAAGATCTTTCTAGAAAGTCCTCATTTTCCAAAACCGAGTTCCCAATCAAAATTTATGTCCTTCTAAATTTTTTACTTCATATTGGACTCAAAATAATCATTTGTCAAATTTTAAAGGAATAAAATATTCTTGGGAAAACACCGCGGGCTAAAAATTTTTTTTTTTTTTGCTTTTTTCCCAAAAGGTCCAAATTCATGAAGTTTCTTGCTGCTCGCTAATTCGTAAGCCTTAATTTTGTCTAAAAATAATCTAAGTCCAAATACTTTATTTGGCAATTTTTCCTCCAAAGCCCCCGCCACCCCGCAACCAATCATTTGATCAACATGTGGCTTTTTTGGGTGTCGGAAGAGGTTGATTGATTTTAACCTTAAGTGCATTCAAAAAAATTTGTAAAAATTTGAAAGTTTTCTTGAAGCCTCGTCGAGCTACGGGTAATCAAAGCTGTTCCCACGTGGCTTCACGAGGCGTCGAAGGAGGAGCGAATCTTGTAAACCCTTAATGCTTTAGAAAATTTTGGGCAAAATTTCCAAATTTTCCCGGCCAAAGCACAGCTAATGGTTGGCTGACACATGGAATATTCTCGCATCGGTGGAGGCACGGGTTCCTTTCGACCTTTTTTCCCTTCCTTTTAAATAGTCAAATTTTCCAAATGTTCCCCACTGCGCACCTAATAACGAGCTACCACGTGACCTCCCCGGCCATCGGTGGAGGTGCATGTGATCACAATTCACATTTTCCCAAAAGGGAAAAATTGCTAAATGCCTTCCCAACTTGGCTAGGATTGCCCACGTCCTAGGAAAAGTTTTTTCCCGCTCTGCCACACCCGCTTTTCTCCTCCAAGTGAATTTTATCTCCAAAGTCCACAGGCCCGAGTTGGGGAAAATTTTCCTCCCTGAGCTTGTAGGAATGCTCTTGGGATAATTTTAACCCCAAGTTTCATTGATCCATAACTTGAGAAATATGAGGAGTTAGGAGGACATTTTTATATCACTAGAAAGGTGAGGAAATTTCCTATCTAATGGAAATGCTTTTATGAATTTTTAATTGCATTAATCATGGGAAAAATCTAATTGAATATTTAACCAAGTTATGGGAGTGGGTAAGTAAGAATTTATTCGATGATTTAAAATATGAATTCCTTTCCCCACTATAATTAAACCTTACTCTTGTCTTAGATCTTGTGTAATTAAATACCCCTGGGTATTTAATTGTTTTGGTCCCTTAACCCTAAAATTTTAATCATGGAATATTTAGGTAAAATGTCAATGTAATTAGTAATTAAATTAATCCCTAAGGATATTTGAGCTAGGTGTGGACTTATTACACTTGTTGTTTTATAATGTGGAATTGGTAATTATTATAATGGGAAAAGTTATGAGTTTATTTTAATCGTCCTTAAGACTTTGGTTATTAACACTTTTAAAAAAATTATTCTATAATTTTTTGTAACTAAACCTAGGTTGTTCATGGGTCTTAAGTGGGATATTTTAGTGGGCGTTACAACTATGGGGAATTCATGTGGGGAGGTATAAGTGTTTTGGGGAGGTATAAGTGTGGAGGGAGTTGGGATTTGGGTTGCACCTTTTAAAAAGAAATAGATTGCATTTATTTACTCGTTATGGCATGCCATAAGAGGTTGGGGAGGCATAAGGAAATGTGAGTAATAAGGGTAGTTGGGGGAGGCATAAGGGCATGTCGTGGATTCGAAATGACATATATTTTGGTTGTTTTTTCAGATGGTGATACCAATTTCCATGGGGAGGTAAAAGCAGATCCCCATAGTTTTTGTTCATTTGGCTTCATGATGAAGCCTAAGTGTAATTTGTTGTCTTTATTCTATGGTTGTAAACTATAGTATTGTTTTGGACTATGTGTGAATGTGAAAATTTTCATGTGTGTTGTGGAAGCCTATTGTTGCCATGAGTTGAAAAAAGTATTTTTATTATAATGTGGTTAGGGCTCAGGGGTAAATGCTTTAAGAAGGATGTATTCTCTTTTTCATTGGATGTATCCCGTAGGGTGGAGAGCGTTGCCTTTCCCTATTCTATGGCAACCAAATTGGAGAATGATGGAAATTCATACTGTTGTTTTGGAGTTGAGAAAGAAGACAATTTGATAGTCCCTTGTGATATTTCTATTTGTAAAACCATTTCCCACTTCAAGTGGATGACAATGTAATATGTGTTGTGCTGAAGAGTTACTATGTTTTTGAAATGAAATCCCATTTGAATGTGAAAGGGCATATGAAATTTTATTCTATGAAAGGAAAAGAAATATTGTATGATGTATTTTTGAATGGAATGGAAAAATACAAGTGCCCCCACCTTATTGACATTATTTCTTAGAAGTAACCTTTTCCCACTTTGAAGTGGATGACCTTGTATATTATTTGTGATGGAAAGATGTTCTGTATTGGCTATGAAAGTTGTAATTTTAAATGTGAAAGAGATATACTTTGTTTTTTTGCTTTTGAAAGAATGTGAAAGAAATTGTAATTATGGTTGTTTTATTCGAGGAATGAAAGAAGGAAGTTGTAAAGATATATTTTTTGAATTAATAGAATATTGTATTACTTTCCTCAAATGGCATTGTTATATTTGAATCTGATCGTTTAAATGCACTACAAAATCTCTATTTGGAAAGTTGAAAAGTGGAATACGTATGAAGAAATGTTACAAAACTATGTCCCTTTGAAAAGTATGATTTAGAAATTCGAACTATAGATTTTGGCTTTTGAAAAATTTGTTTTAAATCAACTTAGTATATTTTCGGGTTGGAATGAATTCATAGTTTAAAGTTGGCAAATGTAAATAAATCTATTCGAATTTGAGCTCATAGATCATTTTCATATGGAAATTATTAATCACAAATTGAATAGAATGACTCTGCAACATAAAAAGACAAAATAAAATATAAAATTTTATTTGTAAGGTCAAAACGACTCAAAAATCCAAAATACTTATGAAAATTTTATCGAACCTTTTAAATAGTGCAAAGGAAAATCGAAGACTTTTGCTCTATAAAATTGATAAATTTCGAATGCAAATCAATCAAGCAAATTTAACCTTGCAATATATCCTTAAATATTCCAATTAAAATCCTCCATGCTTGTTTGGCAAGTTGAAAAATAATTAATGAAAAAATTGAAGAAAATTGATAAGTTAAAAATACCAATTCATTTTCTAAGTGACAGAAAGATATTTTCTCAAAATTGACACTTAAAAATTTATCAAAATCAAATCCTTAAGGTATCTATAAAAGAGGGCATCGGGAACTTTCCCTAAAGTCCTTGTTCACCAAAAACTCGAGTTCCCAATCAAAATTTATGGCCATCTCAAGTTTTTACCTCATTTAATCTTCAAAAATAATCTAATGTCAATTTTAGATGAATTAAGTATTCCTTGGTGAAAATGGGTTTCATTTTCCCTTTACACTTTTTTCCCAAAAATCGCTAAAGGCATGAAGCCTCCCGCTGCTCCTCCAACCCAAAAACATCTTTTCTTGTCTAAAATAACCTAAGTTTGAAAAAGGAAAATTTTTCAAATTTTCTCTCTTGCCTCAGCATCCTGGCCTTACCTTGGAAAAGGACTTCCATGGGTGCGCGGCTCTCGTATTCTAAAACTAATTTTTTTATAAAAAAATTGGGAAAAAATTTCTAAAATTTGAGTTATTGTAATCTTGTCTTCCCATGCACCCAATGATTTGTCGACACATGGCTCCATCGAGGATGATGGAAGAGAAGTGGTTGAATTCTCAACCTTAATGTTTTAAAATTCTTTTCCAAAATTAAAAAGTTTCTTCACCGCTCATGTGCCAATGAGAGTCTAACACATGGTGCCCTTGGCATTGGCGGATGCGTAGATCATTTTGATCCATTATCACTTTACGGAAAAAAAAATTAATGTCTTAAATGTCTCACGATGACTGTTTTCCCATTTTGGTGAATTTTTTCGACACATTTCGCCTCGTGGTCCTTAAGGTTAATTGTCTATTTTTTGCGTGAAACCCTGCCACGGGATCGCGTGCACTCGGAGGTAAATTGCATCTTTTGACAAAAAGAGAAAAATACTAAGTTCCTTCCCCGTTCTGCCGATTCTGCGTTTGGAAAAGTTTGTATTTCTCTTCAGGGTGAAATTTCTCTCCGAATCCCACAGGCCCGAGTTAGGGAAAATTTTCACCCCAAGGCCCACCGGCCCATAACATGAGAAATATGAAGAGTTACGAGGACTTCTTTATATCACTGGAAAGGTAATAAAATTTCTATCTAATGGGAATATTTTGAAGAAGTTTTGCATGTGTTAAATATGAGAAAAATCAAGTTGAATTCTTAACCGAGTTTACGGAAGTGGGTAAGTAAGAATCTACTCGATTTTTTAAAATATGTATTTTTTCACCCCTGTAATTAAAGCTTACTCTTGTCTTGGATCTTGTGGAATTAAATACCTTCGGTATTTAATTGTTTTGGTCCATTAACCCTAAAATTTTAATTAGGGAAATTTAGCTAAAATGTCAATCTAATCGAGTGATTAAATTAATCCCCAAGGAGATTTGAGCAAGGTGTGGATTTATTACACTTATTGCTTTATAATGTGGAATTAGCAATTGTTATAATGGGAAAAGTTATTAGTTGAATTTAATTGTCCTTGAGACTTTGGTTGTTATAACAATTTAAAAAAAAGTTCCATAATTTTTTAACTAAAGCTAGGTTGTTCCTTGGTCTCGAGTGGTTGTTTTAGTGGGCGTTACACTTGGTATCAGAGCCATGGGTTCAAAGCTTGGACCCTTTAGAACACTAGAAAACTTGAGACATGAAATGTAAACCTAGAACACATTTAAATCTAGAAAACAACCTTGTTTGAAAATTGAAAACGAAAGAAGTATGAATAATTATTACACTACTCTGTTCATTTGAATGCCAAAATTAAAATAATATTAAAATAATAAGTTGTTTGAATTATTGTACTTTCTTAGCGATGTTTTTTCCTAAACACGGGTAACTAAGAATGTTAAATTAAATTGATTTTTGTGAACTTCTAGTGTAGTGGAAACTTGGTTCCCTTTGAAAATGTGTTGTTTTACAAGTCCTAAATCTAGATTTAATTATATGATGAATTGAGGGTTTGAGACACTTCCTTATTGGAGTTGTTGGAATGATAGATTGTATGGTGTGTTAATTGTGGTTGGACAATATTGGTTATAGGGTGAAGAAGAGTTAATTAGAAGTTGTTGAGAGCTTCCTTCCTTCAATGGTTAGGAAATATAGTATGGTTGTTAGTTTTTCATTTTGTTACCCATATGGGAGAGTGGACATTAAGTCTTGGTTTCATTTATGACCCAATCCTATGTATGTGTCCTTAGAATTGAACTCAAGGTAGAGTGCCCCTATTGGAAACCATGAAGGACTGCAGAGTGAATGTGGTGTTAATGTTTTGTATTTTACATTTGTAAAATTGTGTTATTTCATCAAGGACCAGCATCTTATTTTATAATTGGATTGAGAAGCTCGAGGCTCTTTTAGTTATTTTTTTAATTTTTTTCTATGAGAATTTTTAGATTTTTGCAATGTGGCTACTTAGCCACTTTCCTTTATTCTCAATATTTCTTCGACTTTACCTTGATTTGGTGACTTAGAGCTCATTATTTGTTGGCTACTTAGGAAATGTTACGTGATTCTAACTTGCATGTTGTTGAGATGGTTCTATGCTGTTTGTATTCATACATATTTTGTTGTATGGGGTACACCCTAGGTGCCTAAAATGTCTTCTTAGGTGTTTTAAGTTTTTCCTTGGTTTTAGAAGGAAGGAATGTTAATGTTCCTAGGATCTTGGAGTGACTCTTTTGTTACTCAACCTTGTTTGAAAGAGATTTTTTTGTGTAGTATGGTCTAGTTAGTAGTCCACTTGTTGGCATTGTTAGAAATTATCTTACTGATCTGCTAAGAGCTTGATCCTCATCGAAGTAGAGGTGTTCAATTGTGGGTTGATGAATTATGTTAGGATCAGATTGCTTTTTTTGGTTGTGGATGTTAGTGGAAGTTTTTTTGTCTAGTAGTGGATTTTCTTCAATGGCATGCTACTTTTTATCAGAATTTCTTATTTCATTATATAAAGTAGTGGCTTGTGGTTGTATGCATCTTGGTAATTATGGTTAGAATTAATCCCATTCAAGTATTGTGTGTAACTTAAGTTTGTTTGTTTCCCTCCTTACCTATAAATAAGTCTACCCTTTCCTTAACTTTTTAAGTTACTATGAATAACACTCTATGACCTCTTAATTTTGGAATACGGGAGAAACTTATGGATGCTTTCATTCTTTTGGACCATGGTATTGGTGATGCTAGTGTAATTATACCTTGATGATTTGATCTCAATGGTATTTTATAATGTGATTCTTCTTACTGAAACTGTAACTCTTGTTCGTAAAGCCATGTTGAATAGATAGTTGATTGTCTTCTTACATTTGATGCTATCTAGTGAGTATGTGGTGTTCGTATATTTAAAATCTTTCATTGTCATTTTTATTGCTTTGTTGGTGGTATCCTGTGGTAATATGGGTGTAGATTTGAAAACTTTCCTTGTCTTATCATGTGAAGGAAAATGTTTTCGCCAAAACAACAAACATTGTTAAACCCTAGTAGAATAGTAAAAGTAATTATATTCCCTTAATGGGCCTTCCTTGTAACTTATTTTGAGAACTTGTACAAACCCACTAGGAACGTTTTAAGATACTTATAATTAGTGGAAAAATATTTAAATATTGTTTTGATCCATGTTGGTTGATTGTTTCCTAGTTCTTACAAAATTAATAATGTGTTTTCTATGTTGAATGTCCCTTGTTTCCTTAGAATTAAAAACATGATATGTTGTTTTTCCATAAAAGTAATAATGTGATATGTTTGAATCTTCCTTCTCATTACAAAAAAACTAAGTGATAAGATGATTGACCCAAATACCATAAATCTATAATTGAGGTGATTTAACTTTGAAACATAACAAATAAACTGGAATATAGGAAAAGGGTAATGGTCCTTTCTATAACTTGGGTTAATTAATAGAAGAAATAAAAACCATGTAGAAGAAAAAAAAAGGGAAAAATTTGTCCATCTACCTCCCCTAGGAGTAAAATAAATACTTATTATCTTTTCCACCTTTACATAATGGTGAGATATCATGCCCCCTTAGTGGTCCTTATAACACAAACTTGTGATGTCATAATAGGAGGAAATTTAATTAAGAAAATGCATAAAGGAATGTGCTTAAAAAACAAAAGAAACTACAACTTTTTACTTAATTAGTTGAGTTATAAAGTAATTAAGATTTATGTGTATTTAGTGCAATGTTTAGTTGAACATGTAGTTCTATCGCCTACCCAAAATTGTGAAACACCTGGTGGATAGTAATTTGTTCTAGTTGTTTAGTACCTTCTTGTTCATAGATGTATGTGCCTTTCTTTGTGGGAGTTTTGGGTCATCATACCCTTATCGTCCCGTAGCTCGATGAGTGTGAGTTGTGGTATTTTTGGATTGAGACTTATCTCTTGTTTAAGAAGCAACCTCCTTGTGTGTTGTCTTGTCCTTAGAGACCTAAGTTATTGTAATTTTAAGGCAACATATGTTAAGGATATAAAATAACTTTGGGAAGTCTTCTTTTCTTCATATTTTCTTGTGTCACCTTGTTATTGTTTCCCCTTTTCCGTTAGGATGGAAAGTGCAAGATGATGTTATTCACTTTTGTGATAATGCACCTTGGATTGTAGTTGGACCCCTTGTTACTTGTTCTTATCCCTAGCTATCTTGAGTGCTCCTTGGTGTTTCTTTTCTCTCTTTATGGTTATTCCGAGCTTGACCAGGAAATAAGATAAATGAATCCCATTGTGTTATTGTGAATGGTACTTCTTGTATTGATATGTTAGTTTGTTAGGAGATATATATATATATATATATATATATATATATATTATATATATATATATATATATTATTTTACTAAATGATTGATGTATCTAGATTTGGTTAGTGTGGTGTGTTCATTTCTTAAAACAAAAGTCTAAAAAAAATCCAAACTATAGGAAAAATTTTTGTCATGAATTTGCTTTGTATTACCATGAAAATTTAATTGTACCCTCTCAAGTTATATAAGTGCTTTCAATAAATAGATTCCTCGATTGTAAGTTTTTGCTAATTTATGTGTCCTTACTTGTTGATTAACCTCTTTTGTGTGATCTCAAATTATGGGTCCTTGAGTAGACATGTCTCTCATACAAAATTTTTGCCATGGTTGATTCTCTTTAGTTTTTCTAAACAACAAACTATGAAAGCATAATTTAACCTTAGTGGAAACCTTAAATTTTGTTACTATAGTATGTTGTATTCCTTGGGAAACTATGTGGTCATTCTCAAACTCTCAATATTCTCCATGTTATTCCTTTACTTGGTGGATATTCTTGTAACTCCTTTGACCTCTTCAATTTATAATGTTATGTGTTGTATCTCGGTTGATAGTGTAAACTTACTCTGTAGATTGAAATTTTCTTAACCTTGCATACAAAAAATTTAGAACTCATCCCATACAAGCTCCCTTCTTCTTGTTGAATTGCATTGGACCAAAGATGGGTTCTATAGACCGACACTTGATTGAAGCAAGCAATCCCATAATGGAGTGATCCTTTTACTGTTGGATTTGTTCCTATCTCTCTTTTCAGTGACTTCCGAGAGGAATTCGAGTCTAAGGGGAGGGGGATGTAGTGCCCACTTCTCTTTGACACATTTTGATATTGATTATGACATTGTTGACTATATTATGGACATTATTATGACTTTTGATTTAGTATGATGATTAGATGTTAGATCATGGACTATTATTGACTCTGATTCACATATGATGCATGATAATTTTAGATACATTTCATATTGAGGTTTACATGTTGTTGGACATAAATATATATATTTATGGATGTTGTTAGGACATGTGATATTTGGATATATTGAGTAGACCTAGAAAATTGAATTAAAATTGATGATCATATAGTTGTTGATGAAATTACAAATGATATTGTTAGTTTCCTTGATGTTGTTGTGATTCATATATATAGATGATTTTGGAATTATATTTATATTCATTTTGAATGTCTAATGTGGCCACAAGGCCAAAGGAGGTATTTATATTTTGTAGGTTAAAAATATTACAACAAACATCGAGGATTGGAGACCAACCACATTGAATTCTAAATGAATTCAACAAGGTCACCATGGAAACTTGTATTTGTTTGTGTATGTTTGATTGTTGTTAGGGATTCCCATGGGGGGGATCACCTTTGAATGTGACCAAGGGATTTATGTTTTTTTCTTTTAATTGGTCCTTTGTTAATGTTGTATGTGTTTTATAAGTGATGTGCTTTCCCTTTTCATTATTGAATTAAATTGTGGTAAATAATGTGAGTAATCATATTGTTAAAATTAATTAATCAAATTAGGTCATAAGAAAGTAATTATTAGAGTTGTTGGCCAAAAATTAAAGTGTTGTAAGAAATGTGTAAGTGATGTGTAAAAGATGTGTAAATTAATTTTTGAGCATGAAACACTCACCTTCTTTTGAAATTCGAATTTGTCCTTCGAGGATAATTTTCGAGGCTTTTGGGACAAGTTAAACTTCTCCAATACCTTTTAAATTTGCATACCAACCTTACATATGGTTGGAGATTTTAAATCTATCCTTCATTATGCATTTTTGTAAGTCAAGTTATATGCTTAATTTCAATTTCTTACATGCTTTCAATTTAAGTCATTATGGGGTGTGGGTTTGATTTGAGTGTGTAAGTAAAATTGTCATTTATTCACCTTCTTATTTATTGTGCCTTGGAGATTGAAGTTGACTTATGAGTTGGAGTTGAGGATGTGTGATGTGGCTTCCCACATGGATCCACATCATCCTCTTCTCTTCCATTTTCTATATATTCAAATTCATTGGCTTGTTTTTGGGGTTGCTTCACTTTTATCACTTCATTTTTGGTGATTTTCTTTGGGTTTTGGAGATCTTGTAAATTGGGAGAAAGTGGGAGATTGTTGCATACTTATTGATTGTTGATCTTGTTGTATTGTGTTGCATTGGAGAGATTGTTGTTTTGAACTTGGAACAAACTCAATCATGGAGAGGTAAGATATTAGCTCTTGGAAATGCTCTCCTTTCATTTTTATGTGTATATAAATGGTTGAATGTTTGAATGTTTTGTATTATTTTTGACTTGTTGGGTAGATGGCCTAGGGATGGTGTTGGAGAAGACTATGAGGCATTCATGTGGGGAGGTATAAGTGATTTGGGGAGGTATAAGTGTGGAGCGAGTTGGTATTTGGGTTCCACCTTGCAAAAACAAATATATTGCATTTCTTTACTCATTATATGGTGCGATAAGAGGTTGGGGAGGCATAATGAAATGTGAGGAATAAGGGGTACTTGGGAGAGGCATAAGGGCATGTCGGGGATTTGAAATGATATATATTTTGGCGGTTTGTTCTTAGGTGGTGATACACATTTTCCATTGGGAGGCATAAGCAACATCCCTCATAGTTTCTTGCTCCTTTGGCTTGTACAATGAATCTAGAGTTATGTTTTTGTATTTATTTTGTGGTTGTAAACTGTAGTTTTGTTTTAGATTGTGTGTTGAATGTGAAAATTTGCATGATGTGTGTTGTGGAAGCCTATTGTTGTCATGAGTTGAAAAAATAAATTTTTATTCGCAATGTGGTTGGGGCTCTGGGAGCCAATGAATAAGAATGGCTTCTCCTTTTCATTGGATATCTTGGGTGGAGAGTGTTGCCTTTCCCCCATTTCATTGTAACCAAATTGGAGAATGATGGAAATTCATACTATTGTTACGTAGAAATGAGAAAGAAGATAGTTTTACAAAGGTCCCTTGTGATATTTCTATTTGTAAAATTCTTTCCCACTTCAAGTGGATGACAATGTAATATTTTTTTATGAAGAGTTGCTATGTTTTTCAAATGAAATCCCATTTGAATGTGAAAGGACATACTCTGAAATTTTATTTTGTGAAAGGAAAAGAAAGATTGTATGATGTCTTTTGGAATGGAATGGAAATGGACAAGTTTGACAATCCTTGTTAAGATTATTTCTTACTCTAACCTTTTCCCACTTTGAAGTGGATGACCTTGTATATTATTAATGATGGAAAGATGTTTTGTAGATCGGCTATGAAAGTTGTAATTCGAAATGTGAAATAGGTATTGTCTATTTTTCGCTTGTGAAAGAATATGAAAGTAATCAGATTCATCTTGTTTCATTCGAGGAATGAAAGAAGGAAGTTGTAAAGATATATTTTTAAAATTAATAGAAGATTTTATTACTTTCCTCAAATGGCATTGTTATATTTGAATCTAATAATTTAAATGCACTCCAAAATCTCTTTTTGGAAAGTTGAAAAATGGAATACGTATGAAGAAATGTTACAAAAATTTGTTCCTTTGAAAAGTATGATTTGGAAATCAGAACTATATCTTTTGGATTTTACACACTTTGATTTAAACCAACTTAGTATGTTAGATCGGTTGGAATGAATTCATAGTTTAAAGTTGGCAAATGTAAATAAATCTATTCGAATTTGAGCGTTGTTAGATAATTTTCATACTAGCAATTATTAATTAGAAATTCAACATAATGACCCTGCAACATCAAAAAGACAAAATGAAATATCAAATCTTATTTTTAAGGTGTAAATGACCCCAAACAAACCAAAATACTTATGAAAATTTTATAAAACCTTTCAAATCAGAAACGACAAAATTGAGACTTCTTGTTGTATAAAATTGATAAATTTTGAATGAAAATAAATCAAGAAAATTTAACCTTGGAATATATCACAAAATATTCCAGGTAAAATCCTTGCCTTTTGCAAAGTTGAAAATTAATTAATAACAAATTTGAACAAAATTTATAAGTTAAAAATACCAGTTCACTTTCTAAGTGACACAAAGAATTTTTCTCAAAATTGAGCCTTAAAAATTTATCAAAATCAAAGTCTTATGGATTGTGTGCAAAGAGGACAATGAGAGATTTTGATAAAGTCCTCGTTTTTAAAACCGAGTTCCCAATCAAAAGTTATGGCCTTTTGATGTTTTGACTTGATTTGACCTTCAAAAATAATCTAAGTGTCCAATTTTAAATGAATTAAATTTTCCTTGGTGGACCCAGGATTAATTTTTCCCTTAACACTTTTTTCCCAAAAAGCGCTAAAGGCATGAAGCGTCCCGCCATTATGCCAACCCGAAATCATCATTTCTTATCTAAAATAACCTAAGTTCGAAAAAGAAAAATTTGGCAACTTTTCTCCACAACCCCACATCCCCACCGTTGCCTTGGAAACGCACTTCTACTGGCGCGTGGGCCCGTACTCTAAAACTAAACTTTTAAAAAAATAATTGGGAAAAATTCTAAAAGTTTCTCCGTCAGCCCGCCTCCCCGTAGTCAATGATTCACTGACACGTGGCTTCACAAGACGACGATAGAGGAGCGGTTGATATCACAGCTTAACATTTTAAAATTATTTTTGTGAAAATTTAAAAATTTCTACCGTCCGTAGCGAATGAGAGTCGACACGTGGTGCCCTTAGCGTTGGCAAAGGTGTGGATCGTTTGATCCCTTATCACTTTATAGGAAAAAAACCTTAATGTCTTAAATGTCTTTGACGACCTACTTTCCCATTTTGGTGAATTTTTTGGACACGTGTCCCTCACAGCCCGTAGGGTTAATTGTCTTTTTGGGCACGAATCCCCGCCACAGGCTCACGGGCAGGCGGAGGTAAATCGCGCCTTTTGAAAAAATGTTAAAAATCGCTAAGTTCCTTCTCTACTCTGCCGACACGCATTTGGGAAATGCTTGTTTCCCCGCTCCGTCAATCTGCATTTCTCCTCCCGGCTAAATTTCGCTCTGAAACCCACAGGCCCGAGTTAGGGAAAATTTTTCTCCCTAGACCCACAAGCCCGCTCTTGGGGAAGATTTTCACCCCAAGGCCCGCTATCCCGTGAACTTGAGAAATATGAAGAGTTAGGAGGAATTCTTTATATCCTTTGGAAAGGTGAGGAAATTTCCTATCTAATGGGAATTTTTTAATAAGTTTTGATTGTGTTAAATATGATAAAAATCAGGTTCATACTATTATCTATTCCTTATTTTTGAAAAAAATATCTATTCATATTATTAAAATTTCCTTATCCCCACCGAACAATTTGACCTTGAACATAGTATATATTTCAAATATTTTTCTCCTCCCGCTTGACCAAAATTTTAACATTCCCTTTACCCATGATTGAAACTCTATTATTATTCCAAAAGGAACATACCATATCAATAACTTATTCACTTATTCAATTTATCCAAATGTAAGAAAATAATTCATTAAATCAGTCCAAATAGGCTATTAAACAAATGTCAAATAAAAGAAACAATTATAAAATGCATCAATTCGATCCAAACATTTTTTAACATGGTGATGACATAAATATTTTTATGTGTTTCGTGATATGGCATTTATGAACTAACATATTCAGTTGAAATAGTGAAGAAAATTTTTAGGACAGAACACACAATAATTAAATTTAATATTTTAGAAATGACATAAATATTTTTATGTGTTTCGTGATATGGTATTTATGACCTAACATATTCAGTTGAATAGTGAAGAAATTTTTAGGACAGAACACACAATATTTCTAATATCATTCCTAATAACATAGAATAGCGCAGCCAGATTGGAATAATAACATAGAATATAATGGAATTAATAATCGAGAAGAAAAATGGATAAGAAGGTGAAACAGATGTATTTTAGAGATGGAACATAGAAGAAAATATGGATAGAACATAGACGACAGTAGGCGCGGATTATTTAGTAGTTTGTTGAAGTCTAGGAAAGTGATGCATTAGACATATTTGGCTACGTAGCGAATGTTGATGTAGTTCATGCCCTTGTAGAGGCCATCGTTCTTGGGTGTGACAACCGTCTCTCCCGTGGTGAGAAGATCAACCTGCTCGTAGGAGAATTTGACATCGCACTTGGCCAGGGTGGCTTGTAGATCAACCTGGACGGTTTTACCAGGGTCTACGGTCACATGGTAGTTGGCCCCAACGCTCGTCTCTGTCTCTTCCGTTCCTCCCCACTCCGTGACGGTGGTAATCTCGGAGGAGATGGTGATGCTGGTGCTGGCCACCTCGGGGACCCCGGCGGTGAAGGTGGCGGAGATGCCGGTGGTGAAAGACACAGAGTTGTTCCATGATCGACTCTTCTTGTCGGTGTAGGTGAAAGGCAGCTCCACGGTGGCTGGGTTGGTGGTGTTGTTGGTGGCAGTGTTGGTGCCGAGAATGAGTGCCTGCCCTTGGGAGATGTCAGCACTGTCCACGTCGTACACGACTGAGCGCACGCGGCGGTTGAGAACAGGCTCCTCCACGACGAACCGAGCGGTGCTTTCCAGCGTCCGGGTGCCGGCATTGAGGCAGTTGGTTTTACCCTCGGTGGTGAGGCGTTTGCAAAACGCATCGTTGCCCAGGCAACGCAGCCCCACCGTTTTGAGATCCACCTGAACGGGAAGAAAGAGCAAGTCCTTGTTTGAGGTGTCCAACCCCTTGGCTGGGGTGTCCGCCCAAATCCAGTTGGGACTGCGCCTCCAGAAATTATCATGGTACACGGACTTTATCCGCACAACTCCCTGCCCGTGTCCCTCTTCATTGCTCACAGGCACCACTTGGAATCTCACGCGCTCGCTGGCGACGTCAGTTACGAAGAACTGCTGATACGGGTACCCTTCCACCCATGTCGACCCCAGATAATTTCCGTTGTCTCCTTTAAACACAACGTAGTCGGGAAGCGTTACAATAGTGGCCATGATACCGAATAAATTAATGGTTTTTCTAAGCCCCTTACTTACTGTTTAACAAGAGCATGCCTATATATTTATAGCCGAAAAACCAAGACGTCCCCCAATCACAGAAAAGCACACGAATTGTGCTTGTCATGCAGTAATATGGCCGTTGATCACAAAAGATCTGTTGCAGCCATAAATGTCCTGCCTCTGTGAACTGTGGACCAAACACTGAGAGGAATGCAAGGCTAGAAATAACCAGCACAAAAACGTGGATGTACAAAAAAAGTCCGATCAGTGGATGGATCCCAAATTTCACTCATACAAAGTGGATAGGAAGCTCATCCCATTTTAAATTGTCAGAGAAAACGTGAATTGAACAGTTACCTTAAAAACAAATTTCACTTGTCGGATCTGCCACCTTGTTCTGTGCGGTAAACAAAGAATATGGCATGTGCGTGAATTTCTTAACAACTCGTTTATTGTTACCCACTTCTTCACTCGGTCGCCGAAGGCTTCAAAGCATGTTTTTGCGTAGGCTGTAAAATCTTTGCTGCAAAACAAGTTACATAAATTACAAATAAATAAACTAAATAACATTCTAAACGAATATTCAAAAATGATACAATGCTTACACAATTTTGTCACTTAGAAAACCTCCTAATCATGTTTGTGGAAGATGCCAATGATAAATGGTCACAAATTAAATGGTTGGATACCAGAAATTTCAGCTTTGTAAGTGTAGATCCATTAAATATGTACATCATCATTTGTAAGTTTAGAGTGGTTGTCCTATTAAATCTTTGATGGGCTATTCTAATTCTTATAAGAATGAAATAAACTATGTTTGACAAAGTTTAGGCCAGGGTTTGAAATATAGGGCTTATGTCCAACGAAGGTCACTTGGTTGGCATTAGTTGTGCATACATAATTTTTATATTAGTTTTTATTATACTCCATTGATTATAAATACATTTATTATCTTCTCTCTAAATTTATTACTAACTAATGATAAATAATATTAATTCAGTTAAAGCAAAAGCAATTTTTGGCTCAAAAATTATGGAGAAAAAATGGATTCTAAACTCGCCTTATGATCAAGATATATACATTTTTATATTGAATTCTCAAAGCAACAAAATAAACTTGGAAGACACAATCAACAAGATGTCAAATGTAAGGTTGAAACAATCTTACGATGGTCAAATAGATGTAAAATTTAATATTGTAATTAAGTGTTTATTTGCAAACATCACAACTCCCTACTACCACCCCTGCCACCATTGTCTATTACTTATCGACATAATCATCACTACATAACAAAATGTGTATTTGTAACTTTACCCAAAATGGCCCAAGATCCAAGATAATATCAATTCCTAATAGAATTTTAAATATCACTTCCTTATATAGACTTTAAAATCCATCTGTATGGACTTTCATATAACATGTACACTAGAAACATTTGGTCTTATTTATAATCAATTTACGTTTCTTTTCTACATTATTCCCATAATCAAAAGCACAATGAATAATTAAGTTATGTAGCTATCCCTGAAAACTAATCACCTTATACTAATTTCTTTACTCAACCTTCGAAGGACCAACAAATAGTTTCAATCTGCTTTACTTCAAATGAAAATCATAGTAGACATAAATATAAGTTATATTGTAAATTATCTTCTCATGTCTATAATATTTTCATAAGGTCACAAGAAATGCAACTTTTTGACTGTAGGCATGATGGATGCATGTTGCACTATAAGCTTATTAGCTACAAAAAGTATTATTTTACAATTGTAATTTTAAAAGTATATTTTGATTTTTCAAACCGTAGTAATATATTATTATTATTATTATATAAATAAAAATTTTGTTTTGAATTGAAGTGTGTATTTATATTAGGAAATATAAAAATATTAGAATTTATTTTATCATTGATGTGAATAAAATATACTATATAAAGACAGGGATTTGAATATGTGTGTGTGTGTGTGTGTGTGTGTGTGTGTTTGAGAGTGAGAGAGAGAGAGAGAGAGAGAGAGAGAGAGAGAGAGAGATGTGTGTGTGTGTGTGTGTGTGTGTGTGTGTGTGTGTGAGAGAGAGAGAGAGAGAGAGAGAGAGAGAAAGAGACAGAGATACAAGTTCAATAGAGGCTAAAATATTGATTGCTCACTTAAGGGCTAGATTACGTGATTTAAGGTCGACATTGATGGGAGGACACATATAAGGAATGAGAATTGCTATTAGAGTTAGATGAAGATGAAAGGGTGCAATAATAAAGTGTGTTTCTTATAGTGACATTTTATCAACTACAAAGAAAACTTGAGAGTAGACAACCTAAAAATATGTAGTAAGAGGTGATGCTAGGAAAAAATTACAAAATTCTTGATCAAGATTCACATTAAAAGATCAAATATGGAAAAGGAATTAGAAAATTTTCAAGATTTACAAGAAAACCCTTTCAAACAATGAAATACATCTATGTTTCAACTATTGAGGACCATAAATTACTTGAGCTCACACACATTAAAATCTTGTGTTCATCTTAATAATACATACTATTATAATTTTATATAAATAATGGATGACATGGAGTCACAATATAGAAGATAGATAAAGGTTATAAATTATTACTTTTTGTTGAAAAATTGAATGTTATGGTATAAACAAGAGTATTATACATTTTGAAAGCCTTAAATTAGTCTTAGAAGTTAAATTTTAGACATCATTGAATCCTTGATTCTATTTACATTAACGAAAATTGATAAAATGAAGTGGAAATAAAAGTTCATCATACGGTGTAAAGTGAAAAATCTAGTTCATCAAACAATAGAAAATGTAAAGCTATTGTTGGAGTCAAATATCACACACAAATGTAAAGATGGATATCTTTCCTAGTTCTCATGGTTTTTTCATAGTTGTATTTGCAAACCCTTTAGATAGGGATCTTTTTTTGGGAAATTTTGGGATTTTGAATCCCACTTGCCTTTAATGAAATCGTGGTTTCCTTTGTTTAACTTGGTTTTGATACTTTCCAAGTTAAACTAGTATGGATTCATCTTCGATACTTTCCTCTTCAATTTTGGTGAGAGCATTGCTTAACTACTATTGGAAACACCTGAGAGAAATGTTTAACCATTGATCTAAAAAAGGATGATTCTGAGCACAAAACATTTGCTCAAATATTGGTTGATATGGATACTTTGTTGATATCCTTGCCACTATTGGTCTATGTTGAGGAGATAGAATATTACTTAGAAGACACACAAAGGATGCACACAGAAAAAGGCACATTTGAAGGCATGGAAGAATAAGAAAAGAAGCACACACCAAAACACTTTGAATTGGGACTTATCCATTTTATGGGTCCATGATATTTTTGGAGATAGCGTGCGAAACACACAAAGACAGGAAGACTTGCAGCTCACGCAATGGTATTTTGGGAACAATCATCAATTGAGCATCATGTATAGGTTAGGCTAATAAGAGGAGTTCTAGTCATGGTTAACTATAAGAAGTTTGTTATTAGAGCGCTTGCATGGTTTTTCATCCTTTTGTAAAAATGCATGGCTATTACTAGCATGTGACCTATTTTGAGAGAGTGCATGCGTAGTGAATGGAAATTCCCACCCCTATAAATATGAATTTATTTGTACGGGTTTCATATATATGTAACTACAAATTATTATAGAGTTGTGCTGTTGATTTTACTACGCGTATGACTCATGGAGATACCTATGTAATATAAGAAGCTTCTGTATTTAATAATATTTGATACAATGGAATATATTAGCGAGATAATGGTATTGAACATGAGTGAATCTCATTCTTGCATGTTAAATCTTATTCTAGTCATATTTTAGTTCATCTTCTATATATTCTAAGATATATATCTAGTTTATGCACTGTGGATTGTTTACTATTATGGATCTGAATATACATATGCATCATAATGCTAAACATTCTAAATAAGCAAATCTAAAGAGGATCTGGTTCCTTTGCATGCTTTGGGTGAGTGCTAGCTAAGGTTGAGTGATGTGCCAATGTGCTTGGGTTATTTATAGTAAATTCTAGACTACATCAATGGTTCCATTTGGGACCTCTTTCTCAGCTATTTTCAGGATGTTGTAGATGAAAACGTATCGAGATGACCTTAGTAAGTATTGAGGAGTGGATAATAGATATGGAAGAAGAGTATGCTAAGAGATTCAACATTGGATCTGAGTTTGACACATGCGCATGGGTTGAGTAGAGTCTATATGACTGCTTATATGAAAGCTTCTTTGATATTTTTCCCATAGAACTATATAAGTGGCTGGTTGCTTATGCATCTAAAAGGAACTGGAGGTTTCGTACACTTGTTTGAATGAAAGAATAATTTCAAGCCCTTTATGAAGCTGCTCTTATTTGAACGTGTGTTGTGGATACTTAGTTTGTGGTGTTCTGAATAGCTATATTTTGGAGTACTCAATTTCCACTCACTCTTGTCTAGAGATAGCTGAGTTTTAATTTTTATGTTACCTCAGGGGACCATATCTATACAAAATTCCTCTAGTGATCAAGATCTTGATGGTAACCTTGAATTTGGAATAAAATTTGATGGCTAACTAAACCCCACCACATGTGGGGCAAGAGCAGGTGTGTAATGCCCTCAAAACAACCCACTTGAGAACCAAGAACAACCTAGGTTTAGTTAGGAAAAATTATGGAATAATTTTTTTTAAAGTGTTACAACCAAAGTCTCAAAGACAATTACATTCAACTAATAACTTTTCCCATTAAAACAATTACTAAGTCCACATTATATAGCAAAAGTGTAATAAATCCATACCTAGCTCAATTCTCTTTAGGGATTAATTTTATCACTAATTATATTGACATTATAGATAAATATTCCTTGATTAAAATTTTAGGGTTAGGGGACCAAAACAATTAAATACCCAAGGTATTTAATTCCACAAGATCCAAGATAAGAGCAAGCTTTATTACAAGGGAAAATACATAATTAAAATTATCGAGTAAAATTTTACTTACCACACCCCAAAACTCGAGTTAAGGATTCAACCTGATTTTCCCCCTAATTAAGGAAATTAAAACTTTTTGAAAACATTCCCATTATATAGGAAATTTCCTCACCTTTCCGGTGATATAAGGAAGTCCTCCTAACTCCCTATAAAAACCAAGTTATGGGCCGACGGGCCTTGGGGTGAAAATTTTCCCCAAAGGTGGGCCTATGGGCCTGGGGAAGAAACTTTTCCTAAGCGGGCCTACGAGCCACGGGAAGAAAATTTTTGAGTGTAGTCTTGTGGGCTGTGGGAAGAAAAATTTCCGAGCACGGGCCTACGGGCCGTGGGAAGAAGTTAAGATTTTGAACTTTTTCTTGCCGAAAAGCGTTAAGGGATCAAAACGATCCGCGCCTCCGCCATCACCCAAGGTGACACATGTGTCAAGCCTAGATTTTTGTGGGGAAAATGAACTAGTGGGGAAACTCAACAATTAAAGACTTTAAGAAAAAAAGGTTAAAGGGTTAAAAAAAATGCTCTGCTTCCCTCGCCAATGCCAATGGTGCCACATGTCGACCAACCATTGGCCACGGGATAGATTAGATCGGTGAGAGAAATAAGAAAAGTTTCCAAAAAAATCTCTTTAAAAAAAAAAAAATGTTAAGGTTCTAAGTGGATCCGCCCTCGCCGACACCTCGTGAAGCCATGTGTAGCACTTGATTGGGCTGCAGGGTGGGGGACGTGAGAAAACTAAAAATAAAATTTTCCAAATTTTAATTTCGCAAGAGCCAAGGATAAAATGAATTTTGCGCCTCCGACAGAGCCTTGTTAAGCCAAGTGGTAACACCTGATTGGCTGTGGGCAGCAGGGATGCGGGGATAACTTAGAAATGTTTCCCAATTTTTTTTTTTAACTTAACTTATTTTGACCAATCAGAAGGTTTGTGGGTCAGTGGAGCGGCAGGGAACTCCGTGCCTTAAGCACTTTTGGGAAAAAAGTGCAAAAGAAAGTATTTAGCCCATGGGTCCACCCAAGAATATTTGATAGTTAGATTTTTGAAGCCAAAATGAAGTAAAACTTCATAAGGCCATAACTTTTGACTAGGAGCTCTGGTTTTGGCAAATGAGGACTTTTTGGAAAGATCTCAAAGTCCTCTTTGCACAAGAAGCTCAAGATTTGAATTTTGATAAATTTTGTGGGGTTAATTTTAAATAAAAGAGACTATAGGATTTTAAAATGCAAAGTAAAATTAAACTTATAAAATTTTGTTCAATTGACCTCCTTCCTTTCTCAAGCATGCTAAGAAAACATGGAGAAGTCTCTTGGGTTTGAAGGGTAAATTTTGCAAGGTTATGATGTTAGATCTAATTCAAATCAATTTTCCCATTTTATATAGAAAATGTTTGCAATTTGCCTTTGATTTTTGCAAAGTTTTGAAAGATTTTCCTAAGTGACATTGTCTATTTGAATTTTTTAGGTCATATTATGTTCAATTTGTTGTTTCAATGGTTATTTCTTTGTTCGATATTCATTTTGATAAAAGTTTCAAGTTTCAAGTGAAACCAAAATGGAAGGGAAAACAAAATTAACTCAATGGATCTTATTTCACTTGCCTTGCTAAAAAACATATGGGTTCATTCCATGCTAGTTTCAAATAGATTTTTTTCTTCGAATTAAGTGATAGAAACAAGAATGTCAACTTCTATTCCACTCAAATTATACCTTTCAACAAAACAGAGTAATACATTTTCTTCACACATGTTTCCTCTTTTCATTTACCCTTCTATAACAACATTTAAATTCATTCCTTGCTGATTTAAAGTATTTATCTTCCTTCAATCAAAAGTAGAACAAGAATAGAGTTTCAATTTCTTTTCAAACACGTACTCTTCGAAACATAGAGGATGAAATAATTCTAAATAAATTTTCCAACCCCTTGGTTGGGTGTCTACCCAAATCCTGTTGGGACTGTGCCTCCACATATTATTAAAGTACAAGGACTTTATCTGCACAAATCCCCCCGTGTCCCTCTCGCAATGATCACAGGCACCACTTGGAATCTCACATGCTCACCTGGAAACGTAAGTTATGAAGAACTGCGATATGGGTACCCTTGCACCTATGTTGACCCCAGAGATAATTTTGTTGTCTCCTTTAAACACAACATACTTGGAAGTGTTATAATAATGACCATGATATTGAATAAATTAATGGTTTTTCTAAACCACTTACTTATTTTTTAATGTGAACATGCCTATATATTTATAGCGAAAAACCACAACGTCCCAGACCCCCCAAAAAAAAAAAAAAATCAATCATAAAAGCAACGAATTTTCTTGTCATGGAGTAATATTGGTTGTTGATCACAAAAGATTTGTTGTAGCCATAGATGTCTTGCCAGTGTGAGTTGTAATGTTTTTCCATGAGAGGAATGCAAGGATAGAAATAACCAACATAGAAAATGGATGTACAAAAATCATCCGATCATTGAACAGTTCCCTAAAAAACAAATTTCACTCATCCAAAGGGGATAGGAAGCTCATCCCATTTTTAATGCAGCATTTTGGTACCAAAATTTAACCTCCTTCAAAGGCCGAGAAACATCATGGATTTGACAGGACACTCAAAGGTAGATAGATAATCATTTATGTTGTTTTGTAGCCGGGGAAGCAATCTATCTAACTTTTTAACACTCAAGTTTGTAAAGGAGTGGGTAGCACCTTAAAAGGATGTGATTTGATCCTAACTATTTTAGGTTGTGCCTTTCAACCAAGGTAAGAGAACCTATTTTTAACCTTTTGTTTATTGAAGGACAATGATGAATCCTTCTTTTGCATAGATTTTATAGAGAAGACCTTGGGAAAATATGATCAACACACTAGATCTGACTCTCACGAGTTGTCACTTCCAGATCATGGAGATATTTTCACAACAAGGAAAAGGTTACTAAAGACATTTGGGACCCTGATTGCTTTTGCATGTTTTAGTAATAGAGATTATGCATTTGTGTGCACACAGGACAAACAGGGGTAGTACAGGTAGGATTGGTTGTTTTTGAATGAATTTTTTTGGTGGGAGGTGGGGCTAGGTGAACTTGATTCACTAGATCCTTGAGGAATCTTACAAAATGGAGGGTTAAACCAACAAAATGCCACAAAATAGCTAAAATATCTTTAACATAATATGTGCTTCAATGGAGGCCCAGATCAACACTCTTTCACACAATCTTTGAGATTATATCATGAAGGCTCAAGTTAGAAAATCCAACAAAGCATCAATATCTAAGCCAAATCATGCCTAAGGTACACCCAGAGGCTTACAAGATAATCTCTATCAATAGATGAAAGAAAAGTGATTTTAAATCATTTATTCCTATCCCAAATGAAATCTCTTCTGAGAGATGAAATTGCAGATGCCACTAAACTATCACAATGATTGAGGCCTGTGTGATTGGATCAGATTTGATACAAGATTGCAACAGAAACAAGAAAAACTACTTGCATACATTCAAAAATAAAACCAACACATTTTTCTCAAGACAACACAAAAAAACTTGAATTTGATTAAGCCTATTAGTAGGGAAAGTTTCTAGAACATTCTCAGAGATTATCAATGGTTGTACACTTGCAACCACCTTGACACAATAAAACTTAATACAAAAAGAGATAACCTAGTTTCTCAAATGGCTTCTCAAAAATGATGAGCTCTCTCAAGATTTCTATTAGAAAAATCAGTCCCGACCCGTAACACTCCAACCTCCAACCTTTGCACAAAAAATTTGTGCCACTTATAACATTTACAAAAGATCCCCTTCTCCCCAAAAAGAAAAAATTTTAATGCACTAATGCTCGCCATGATTTAGATCATGATTCTCATAATCAGATCTACGAAAGTCGCCATGTGCTCGAGGGGAAGATCTCATTGAATATCTCCCGCATATTCAACCCCTTCCTCTCGGTAGATCACTCTTTCTTCAATTTTCCAACCACTTCCACCCCTAATCATCAAATTTGGGCTCATTGCGTGCTTTTGGGAGAAGAAAAAGGAAAATCTGATCGAACACGAAAGTCGAGACCATTTTAATGGTGAAAGATGTCTCCCAGATCTTCCCACCAAACTAAGATATCAACATTAACTCCCTCTCTACTTGGCATGTAGGAAATACCAAGAAATCATAGAGACTCGCACTTCCAGGCATGTTTCATTAAAATGGGGGGAAAATCAGATTTAGACTTAGATGTCGTTGATCTTTTCTTTGAATTTGGGTCATCCATGTGGAAGATTCAAAATTTAAAAATAGACCTAGGGGATTCCTTTGAATTTTTACAACTTTTTGGAAAAATGGAAAAAAATATATATTCTGATCCGCACCTCCACCTTCGAGAAACAAGCCTGACATGTGTCCAAATGTGGTTCGAGTGGAACCACAACCAAATTCTACCATTTTACTCTCTTTTTGGAAAAGGGAAAATTTTCCAAGTTTTCCCCATAGCTCCTCCCTCAAGAAATGAGCCTGACATGTGTCCAAATGTGGTTCAAGAGGAACCATGCTTCCCTTTTACTTTTGACTCTTTTCTCCGAAATGGAAATTTTTCTAAATTTCCCGAGAGTCACACCTCTCGTGCATTGATCGAGGTAAAACATTGACTATTTCCCTCATCGGGCTTGTGGGCCATTATGAGATTTTAATCCTTAAGAGGAAAAAAATCCAAGTTTCCTTTGATGGTCCACCTCCCGCCTCTTTGACTTTTCAAAATGCCAGTGTCACCATGGCGCACCTTGAGATGGTCCCAAAACTTGTATACCTAAATGAGTGCGGGTTCGCATGTGTCTGTTCTAACAAAGTTTTCCTGAATGCTTGAAGCTTAGTGGAAGGCGCCACATGTCATGCTCGAGAAAGTAGTCTCCTTTGGCCATTGAAAAGTCAAGAAAAATGAAAAGTGAGCAGAGGCCTCCACATGTCATCTGGTGCTTCTTTAAAATGAAACTCAAGGGCTAATCCCTAAACATGTGGTTCCTCCACGTGTCTCCATGTGCACAACTTCAAGAAGGTGCCCAAAGTGAAGACCCTGAATGAGCACAAGCTTACCATGTGTCCTGTTCCACCAAACTATATCAACTGCATAAAATTTTTTCTAAGTCCTGGAAAAGTAGCGGAGACCTCACACGTGTCCTCGACGCTACTCCAAGGCCAAACCAAAAAGTAGACCTTCAAATGAGCGCCATTCCTCCACGTGGACACACTTTAAGTTGAGGTGATCCATAGAAATTTTTAAGTACCAGCTAAGCCACATCTAAACAAAAGGTGCCATGTCCCATGTCGATGCAAGGATGTAAATTTGACCAGGAGAAATGCCTCGTCAAACCATAAAATATAGAAAAATGATCATTCGAGCCCAGAAATGAAAATTTCTCCAAGGAAAGAGAATTTAGAAATGTTACAAGGCTCAAATATGTTCATCAGAGACACATCCATTCATTTTCTTCAAGTAATTTAGGGGAGAATGATAAGGAAGAAACAAATCTCAATGGAGAATGGAAAACATGGGAGAACCCAAGTTTTTAGATGAATAGAGAATGGGAGACCCAAATTGCAGACCTTTTCCAGAGGAACAAAGAAAAAAGGAGAAAACCATGGACCCATAAGTGATTTATGACCCAGAAAAATTAAAAATGGCAACAAAGATTAACCAGGCACAACAGGGGAAAAGAAAGTGATAGAGGCCATAAATCAATAGATTTTCAAAGGAAAATTGGGGCGAGACTATTTTGAGCACCAACAATGGCTCTGACTGGGGATGGGCACTCCCTGCGAGTGCCACAAGAACAAAGGTAGACCAAGTGCCAAGAATAACCATTGGGCAATGAAGTCATCTCATAGAGTAGAGAAATAAAGCCACCTAAAAAAAATAGAGAAACCAACAAAAATAGGTCACCGAGGACCAAAACAAGAAAAAACACAAAAAATAGGGAACATACAACAAAGTATACACTGTACAGATGATATTTCCTTGATTTAGAGAAAACAATCAAGGAAAAAATCAAGTGTCTTCCATCCTAGATATGACCATGCCAAGAGGTTCGTATATGTTTTCATCAACTGGAAATATACCTCTTTTTCTTCTCTGTTCAGTTTGTAAACCATCCATTTTATTTGAAGCTCCCCATTGTGTTTAAGTCAAATTCTTTAACATTTTTCAAGGCTAAATCATAGACCAAATTCCCAAAAAAATAGCATACTTAGGAGCTCTATTTTCAACACTTTCATACTCCCTAAAATCCACAAAACTCATAAAGTTGTTAAGATCAACATTTGCTTGCAAAAATCATAAGATGCATTGCTTGGGTCTTCAATCAAGTACAACATCTTATTCTCTCCATATAATTTCACCAAGTTGCCTTCAATGGGGATAGTGGCATAAGACATGTCCATTTGCACACTACCACCAACACTTGTTGCCCACTTTTTTGACAACAACATCCCCCACTTGGCAGGGCAATCAACAATCACCACATCAAGTTTTAAGTTCCTTCAGGATAAGATGCAAGTTGCACAACTAGATATTTGACACATCCCACCACCACCTCTCTTGAGTCCATGGTAGTGCACTTCCCATATGTTGTTGTTACTTTGATACCTAGCTCATTCATGACCTCAAGAGGCATTACATTACATGAAGCTTCAAAATCAAACATACAGTTATGTAACAACTTGTCCTTGATAACCAAGGTAGTGAAGAATGGATCCACATTCAGCTAGGATTTAACCAAAGAAGTTCCTAAATAAACCCCTAGTGGTTCCCCTAGCTCTTCAACCACTTGTGGCTTTTCCAACATGAACAGCTTTTCCAACATGCTGATAAAGGGAATCCCAACCTTGTTTACATCTCTATCCTATGTGATCTCTTCCTCTTTGAATCCTAAGTATTCAAAATCCCTCTTCTTGTGCTCAGGGATCCTAAGCAGCTCAACAAATGGGACAGGAATTTTGATTTGACTCAAAACTTGGGCAATGTCATATGGAACAAATTTGGGTAAAGCAACACTAGGAGAAACATTGCAAAAATTCATCATATGGAATGGGATTTTTTTAGCTTAGGCATGGGGAGGAACATAGGTTTTTCTTGGGGAAACAAGCTCTCTATCAGATGTATTTTTATTTGGGGTTTCTTTGGTAAGTAATGGAAATTTTGACCTGGCTTGTGGCCCCTTAGATTTACTTCTAATATTGTGCTCCTTTTTTGGGAAACTACAACATTCATTAATAGCTTCCTATCTTCTTTTAAAGGAACTCCTCCATCATACTTTTCAATCATTAATTCCCTCAAGTATTCAAAATCATTAGTGGGAAATTCAAAATCTTGTACAGTGTCTACTTCTAAAGTATGAGAGGGAGGAAGAAGAGGTACCAGTGATTGCAATCCCAAAAAAAATAGCAATTCTAGCACTTATTACCTCAGTTGAAGTTTCTTCCCTTGGAGAACTTGTAGGAATCTCCATCATGCAGGCATCATCATCATTATCATCACTAGCTTCTTCCTCTTCTTGCTGATCTTCTTCACAAGGAGCATGAGGCATGAAACATTTGTCACACTAATCAATGACATTTGTCTCTTCCACCACAACAAACTCTAGCAGCCAAAGGATAGGTACCATTCTATTATCCCTAGCTTGGGACTATCTATTTCCAAATCCCATAGGTCCCTTGCCTTTGTCATCAGATCTTTGGTGATTTGTGAATTTTCTTGGCCTTGCTGCTTATGTTGACCTTTTGAGCTCTACCCAATTCCCTTCTCATCCAAAGCTACTTTGTAAGAAATTTCTTTGACAACCCCTACCAAAGTCTTCACAACTTCTTCCAAATCTGTAGCCTTGCTTCTATGAGGATTTTTAGGTTAACCAGCTTTACACCCTCCCTCTTTGGAGGCTTTCCAATTGCCTTGATGTTATTTTCAATTTGCAAAGCCATGTCGAAGGCCTGCCTCAAATTTGTGGGGTTTTTGTCTCTTAAGTAATATGTAGCCTTTTTATCAAATGCATCAGTATATTTGATCAAACATGACTCATCACAAGGCCTTATCCTAACAGAAATCTCCTCAAGGTCTTATTAAACCTTGTGTTGAAATCATGTATTGACTCATTAAGATTCTTTTTGATATTTTCAAATTCTATCAAAAGAAACCTAGGGTCAGTCCTATCACCATATTGCAATCTAAATGCATTGCTCATCTCAGTCCAAGAATCAATAGAGTTATTTGGCAATGCTTTATACCAATCCCTAGCATCCTCTTCCAAGGTATGGATAAACAACTTGATATATACATCTTCATGTTCAATCTCAAAATCTTCCATCATGTTGATAAAAAACTTTAGATATTGATCACCAGTAATAGCATTTTTCCTGAAACTTTGGCATTTTGTTCCTTACATCTTGAGGCACTACATTTGGATACCCAACCATTCCCACAAAATTTATAGGTCCAAAAGTGTTTACAACAAAAGGGGGTCTAGGTGGGGGTAAGGTCATGTTCCTTTGAGGAGGTGACCTTGAGGGGGTGACAAATTGATGAGGGGCAGATGGTCCTTGGAACACAAGAGTATAATTTTCAAAATGGATATCCCCCAAAGGACTTGTCTCTTGGAAATCTCTATCAACTTCAGAAAAGATAGGTGTGGAATGTGAAGCAAACCTTTCAAAATCAAATGAAGGTCCTCTCCAATTTGAGAGTTCAATTCCACAAAGAGGCTACCTGACCCAGAGTCACTTGAATGGCAGTCATCAATGATAGGTCGATCACTCTCATCAATGGAGATCCCTCTTCTTGTCTGCTGATCACCAACAACTCTCCAGGATTTTCTTCCTTCTAACTTTGCTTTTCCTAGCTCTAGAAACAATGTCCTAGGATCCCTAGCAAAGAAAGATATTCTTCCTTCTAGCTTTGTAAATATTAGTAGCAAATATGATTCTGATAGAGTTTTAAGACACTGGTACTCATTAAGAATCATATCAACAGGGAGTTGCCACTAAGGATTTCCATCTTAGTTGTGTAGATGCACTAAATATGATCTGTCAAATGTTTTTCAATGCTAGAAAATAGAAATGGAAAGATTCTGACCTTTCTTTACCTGATTTATCAAATGAAAGCTAGTGCACTAGGTGAGAAGACTAAAAGAACTGCACACAACACTTAGAGCATACAAGAAGTGTTTTACTAGGTTCTTGATTTTGAAATGAGATTCCTCAAAGCAGTGGCACTAGAAGTGTGTTGGTACCCGAATTTAACCTCCTTCAAAGGCCGAGCAGAATCATGGATTTGATAGGACACTCAGAGGTAGATAGATAATCATTTATGTCATTTTGTAGCCAAGGAAGCAATCTATCTGACTTGTTAACACTTAGGTTTTGAAAGGAGTGGGTAGCACCTTAAAAGGATGTGATTTGATCCTAACTATTTTAGGTTGTGCCTTTCAACCAAGGTAAGAGAACCTATTTTGTAACCTCTGTTTATTGAAGGACAATGATGAATCCTTATTTTGCATAGATTTTATAGAGAAGACCTTGGGAAAATATGATCAACACACTAGATCTAGCCCTCACGAGTTGTCACTTCTAGATCATGGAGATATTTTCACAACAAGGAAAAGGTTACTAAAGACATTTGGGACCTTGATTGCTTCTGCATGTTTTGGTAACAAAGATTATGCATTTGTGTGTACATAGGACAAACAGGGGTAGTACATGTAGGATTGGTTGTTTTTGAATGAATATTTTGGTGGGAGGTGGGGCAGGGTGAACTTGATTCACCAGATCCTTTAGAAATCTTACAAAATAGAGGGTTAAACAACTAGAATGCCACAGAATAGCTAAAATGTCTCTTTAACCAGAATATGTGCTTCAATGGAGGCCCAGATCAACACTCTTTCACACAATATTTGAGATTCTATCATGAAGTCTCAAGTTAGAAAATCCAACAAAGCATCAAGATCTAAGAAAATCACGCCTAAGGTACATCCAAAGGCTTACAGACAATCTCTGTCAAAAGATGAAAGAAAAGTGATTTTAAATCATTTATTCCAATCCCAAATGAAAGCTCTTTTGAGAGATGAAATTGTAGATGCCACTAAACTATCACAAGGATTGAGGCCGGTGTGATTGGATCATATTTGATACAAGATTGCAACAAAAACAAGAAAAATTGCTTGCATACATTCAGAAATAAAACCAACACATTTTTCTCAAGACAACACAAAAAACTTGAATTTGATTATGCCTATTAGTAGGGGAAAGTTTCTAGAATAGTCTTAGAGATTGTCAATGGTTGTACACTTGTAACCACCTTGACACAATAAAACTTAATACAAAAAGAGATAACCTAGTTTCTCAAATGGCTTCTAAAAAATGATGAGCTCTGTCAAGCTTTCTATTAGAAAAATCAGTCCCGACCCCTAACACTCCAACCTCCAACCTCCGACATTTGCATGAAAAATTTGTGCCATTTATAACATTTTACAGAGCCCCTTCTCCCCAAAAGACAAAAACTTTTAATGCACTAGTGCTCACCATGATTTAGATCGTGATTCTTAGAATCAGATCTGTAAAATTCACCAGGTGCTCGAGGGGGCAGATCTCATCGAATATCTCTCGCATTCAACTCCTTCCTCTAGTAGATCACTCTTTCTTCAATTTTCCAACCACTTCGCCCCTAATCTATCAAATCTAGTTGATTGTGTACTTGGGAGAAGAAAAATGGAAAATCGATCGAACATGAAAGTCAGACCATTTTAATGGTGAAAGATGTCTCCCAGATCTTCCCACCAAACTCAGATATCAACATTAACTCCCCTCTCTACTTGGCATGTAGGAAATACCAATAAATCATGGAGACTCACACTTCTAGGTGTGTTTTAGTAAAATGGGGGAAAATCAGATTCAGACTCTCAGTTGCCGTTGATCTTTTCTTTGAATTTGGGTCGTTCACGTGGAAGATTAAAACTTTAAAAATAGACCTCGGGGCTTCCTTTGACTTTTACAATTTTTTGAAAAATGGAAAAAATTCCATTTTCTCCACACCTCCACCCTCAGGAAACAAGTCTGACACGTGTCCAAATGTGGTTTGAGTGGAACCAGCTTCCCTTTTACTTTTGACTCTTTTCTCCCAAAAGGAAATTTTTCTAAATTTCCCGAGAGTCCGCACCTCCGCCATTGACCATGGTAAAACATTGACTATTTCCCTCATCGGGATTGGGCCATTTTGATATTTTAATCCTTAAGAGGCATAAAATCCAAGTTTCCTCCGATGGTCCACCTCCCCGCCTCTTTGAATTTTCAAACTGCCATGTGTCACCATGGTGCACCTTGAGATGGTCCCAAAAATTATATACCTCAAACAAGCGTGGGCTTGCCACGTGTCCTTTCGGAAATGTTTTCCTCAATGTTTGAAGCTCAATGGAAGGTGCCATGTGTCATGCTCGAGGTAATCTCCTTTGGCCATTGAAAATTCCAAGAAAATGCAAAGTGAACGGAGGCCTCCATGTGTCATCCTGGTGCTTCTTTAAAATGAAACTCAAGGGCTGGTCCCCAAACATGCATGGTTCCTCCACGTGTCTCCATGGCACAACTTCAAGAAGGTGCCCAAAGTGGAGACCCTGAATTAGAGTGAGCTTTCCACGTGTCCTTTTCCACCAAACCGTATCAACTGCATAAAAATGTGTCTAAGTCCTGGAAAAGCAGCGGAGACCTCCACGTGTCCTCTCGGTGCTACTCCAAGGCCAAACCAAAAAGTATACCTTCAAATGAGTGCATCGTTCCTCCACGTGGACACACTTTAAGTTGAGGCGATCCATAGAAATTTTGAAGTACCCTACTGAGCCGCATCCAACAAAAGGTGCCAATTCCCTGTCGATGAAAGGATGTAAATTTGACTGGGAGAAATGCCCGTCAAACCGTAAAATATAGAAAAATGATCATTCGAGCCGGAAATGAAAATTTCTCCAAGGAAAGAGAATTTAGAAATGTTACAAGGCTCAAATATGTTCATTAGAGACACATCCATTCATTTTCTTCAAGTATTTAGGGTAGAAATGATAAGGAAGAAAGAATCCAGACCATGGAGAACGTCAAACATGGGAGAACCCTGAGTTTTTAGATGAATAGAGAACGAGAGACCCCAATTGCAGACCTTTTCTAGAGGAACAAAGAAACAAGGAGCAAACCATGGACCCATAAGTGATTTATGACCCAGGAAAAAATTAAAAATGGCAACAAAGATTAACTAGGCACAACACGAGGAAAAATAAAGTGATAGAGGCCACAAATTGATAGATTTTCAAAGGAAAATTGGGGCAAGACTATTTTGAGCACCAACATAGTGGATGGAATTTAAATTGTCATAGAAAATATGAATTGAACAGTTACTGAAAAAAAAATTACACTTTTTGGATCTACCACCTTGTTCTTTAGTGTGGTAAAAAAAGAATATGGTGTAGTGCCCACTTCCCTTTGACACCCTTTTGATACTAATCATGATACTACTGATTATATTATGGACATGATTATGGATTTATTATAGTATTATGTTAGATGTTAGATCATGGATTATTGTTGACTTGATTCAATTATGATGCATGATGATTATTAGGACATTTTATATGTTGATGATGATATACTATTGGGTGCACTCAGTAAAGCCCCAACCGAACCGATATTTTCACGTTTCCAACATCTCACCTCGCAAGATTTTGCACAACGTTATATTCAAAACGTTGAATTTTAATGTAGCTCGATGCGGCGACTGCTCGCCGCAAAGATAGCCATACGGCTCACTGACCGACTCGCCAACATTGGGTAAAAGCAAAATCGTCCGACGAACAACCTCTACCCATAGTAGTTATAAGTAAAAAGGGCTCTCACACGACGGATAAGGAATCGAACGAAAAAACATTCATTTTTTTAGCTCGCAGAGTAGCTCAACGGTTCGCGCCACGAGCTCTATTATGTCCAATGTTCCCGATTTTGGAATGCAAGAGCTAAGCCATGATGCACTCCTAAAATCCCCTAACTAAACCAATATTTTCATGTTTCCAACCTCTCACCTCACAAGATTTTGCACAACATTATATTAGAAATGTTGAATTTTAATGTAGCTCGCCGCAAAGATAGCCATACGGCTCACCGACCGACTCGCCAACATTGGGTACAAGCAAAATCAACGAACAACCTCTACCCATAGTAGTTATAAGTAAAAAGGGCTCTCACACGACGGATAAGGAATCGAACGAAAAAAACATTCATTTTTTTAGCTCGTAGAGTAGCTCTGACGGTAGCTCGTATGAGCGAGCTCACTATGTCCAATGTTGAAAAATTTTTGGAATGCAAGAGTTGAGCCATGGCGCGCTCAGCAAAGCCCCAACCGAACCGATATTTTCACGTTTCCAACATCTCACCTCGCAAGATTTTGCACAACGTTATATTCAAAACGTTGAATTTTAATGTAGCTCATGAGATATTTCTCCTGCAAAGATAGCCATTTCTCACCACAAAGACCAAAGCCATATGAAACCTCACCCATAGTATTTATAACCAACATTATATAAGGTCACATGAAAAAATTTTTTTAGCTCGAGAGAGTAGCTCAACGTCAGCTCGCCGATGAATTGATATGTTTGTGATTTTTGCAAGAGTTGAAATTGAGTAAAGCCCCAACCGAACTGATATTTTCATGTTTCCAACCACTCACTTTGTAATATTTTGCACAACATTATATTAGAAATGTTGAATTTTAATGTAGCTCACCGCGGATATTTCTTGCCGTAAAGATAGCATACGGCTCACATTGACCAAATCACCAACACTGGTACAAATTTTTCGTGGCTTGCTGACAGAGGCCACAAATTGATAGATTTTCAAAGGAAAATTGGGGTGAGACTATTTTGAGCACCAACATAGTGGATGGAATTTAAATTTTCATAGAAAACGTGAATTGAATAGTTACCAAAAAAACAAATTTCACTTGTCGGATCTACCACCTTGTTCTGTGCGGTAAACAAAGAATATGGTGTAGTGCCCACTTCCCTTTGACACCCTTTTGATACTAATCATGATACTACTGATTATATTATGGACATGATTATGGACTTTATTATAGTATTATGTTAGATGTTAGATCATGGATTATTGTTGACTTGATTCAGTTATGATGCATGATGATTATTAGGGACATTTTATATGTTGATGATGATATAATATTTGACATGGTTATATTATGGATGTTTTTTTGGACATGTGATATTTGGATATTGTGAGTAGACCTAGAAATGGAAATTATTGGATGATGATATAGTTGTTGATAAAATTGTAAATGATATTATTAGATTGCTTTGATGATTGTTGTGATTCATATATCTAGATGATTTTGGAATTATATTTATATTATTTTGGATGTTCTAATATGGCCATGAGGCCAAACGAGGTATTTGTGTTTTTTAGGTTAAAATATCACAACAAACATCGGTGGATTGGAGAGAAAACACATTGGAATTCTAGATGAATTCAACAAGGTCACCATAGAAACTAGTATTTTTTGTGCATGTTTGTGCGTGTTTGTGTGTGTTAGGGATTCCCATGGGGGATCACCTTTAAAATGTTACCAAGGGTTATGTGTATTTATTTATTGGTTCCTTGGTTTATGTTTGCATGTGTTTATTTTGTGGTGCATTGACCCTTTCATTATTCATCTAATGGTGTGTAATATTGTGAGTAATCATGTTGTTAAGTTAATTAATTAATATATGTCATAAGAAAGTAATTAATAGAGTTGTTGGCCATGAATTAAAGTGTTGTAAGTGATGTGTAAGTTAAATTTTGAGTGTGAAACACTCCACCTTCTTGGAAATTTGAATTTTTCCTTGGAGGCTGAGTTTGGAGGCTTGTGGGACAAGTTAAACTTGTCCCATACCTCTTAAATTTATTTACCAACCATACCTACAGTTGGAGAGTTGAATTTAGACTTTCATTATGCATTTTAGGAAGACAAATTGTAGGTTTTAATTACACTTTTCTTACATGGTTTAATTTCAGTTCTTTGGGGTGTGGGTTGGATTTGAGTATGTAAGTAAATTGTCATATTATTCACCCACCTATTTATTATGCATTGGAGAATGAAGTTGACTTTTGGGGTTGGGGTTGAGGATGTGTGATGTGACATCCTACATGGACCCACCTCATCCTCTTCCCTTTCCTCTTCTATAAAATTTGAATTCCTTGCCTTGTTTAGGGGTTGCTTCATTTTGGAGACTTCATTCTTGGGAGAATTCCTTGTTGTTTTGGGAGCTCTTGCTTTGAAGAAGTTTTTGGAAGATTTTGCATGCTTGTGCTTGGTAGTTTTGGATTTCTTGCATTGGGATAAAGCTTTTGTTTTGGAACTTGGAACAACTCCATCATGGAGAGGTAGGAGCTTGGCTCTTGAAATGCTTTTCTTTTGTTTATCAAATTGTTACTATTGTGAATGTTTTGGCATGTTTGTGGGCTGTGGGGTAGATGGCCTAGGAATGGTGTAGGAGATGACTATGGGGTTTATTTTGTGGGAGGCACAAGTGTGTTTTAGGGAGGTATAAGGGTGGAGGGAGTTTGGATTTGGGTTCCACCTTACAAAAAATATCTTGCATTTCTTTACTCGTTATGGGGTGCCATAAGAGGTTGGGGAGGCATAAGGAAATGTGAGGAATAAGGGGTACTTGGGGGAGGCATAAGGAATGTCAGGGGTTTTGATATATGATATTTTGGTCATTTGTAATTCAGGTGGTGATACCCATTTCCCTTTTGGGAGGAATAAGAAGCATCCCCATAGTTTCTTGCTCCTTTGGCTTGCTTGATGAAGCCTCAGTAATGTTTTTCATGCTTTAATTTAATTGTAAACTACATTCTACTTTGGACTATGTTTTTATTGTGAAAATGTTGCTTGTGTGTTTGTGGAACCCTATTGTTGCCATGCGTTGGATCACATATTTTATTGCATTATGGTTTGGGTGTGGGGGCCAATGAAGAAGGATGGCTTCTCCTCTTCATTGGATGTCTTTGTTGGGTAGAGAGTGTTTCCTTTTCCCTACTCTTGTTGTGATAACAATTTTGAAGAATGAGAAATATGCATGTTGTTGTTTTAGAGCTGAGAAAAGATAGTTTAATAGTCCCTTGTGAAATGAAATATTATTGTAACCTTTCCCACTTGAAGTGGATGAACTTGTATATGTTTTGTAATGGAAAGATGTTGTATTGGTTATGAAAGTGTAAATTGAAATGTGAAAGAGACATACTCTATTTTGTTCTTTTGAAAGCAAGAAATTGTGTCCTGTATGATGAAATTGAGGAATGAAAGAAGGAAGTTGTAAAGTTGTCTTTTGGAATCAATAAAGGATTGCATAACCTTCCTCAAATTGCATCATTGTATTGAATTTAATCATCTAAATGTGAGTTGTAATTTCAGTTTGAAAGAAAGAAATGCGTATGAAGGAAATGTAACACTCTGTTTTGTGAAGTGCATGATTTGAAAAGAATAAAAGTTGCATTCTTGTATTTATCATTTGATTGAAGGAATGAAACCTATTTGAAACTATCATGAAATGAATTCATTTGTAAGGCAAGTAAAATAAGAACCATTGAGTTAATTTTGTCGTTTCCATTTCTGCTTCACATTAAACTCTGCAAATTTTACCAGAAATGAACAAACCAAACCTGTAATCAAGAAATAACAATGAAACATTAAAATTGAACATTCTAGGTTATAAGTGAATGCAATTAGACAAAAGCACTTAAGGAAAGATCCTTCAAACCTTGCAAAAAAATGGGCTCAACCCTCTTACAGTCATTTTTCTATCAAGAGATGTAAATTTTCAAATTGCAAATCAATGACAAATTAAATCTTTAAATCCTTCTTAAATCCATAAGAACAATTCTCCATGTCTATTTGACATGTTGAGAGATGAAGAAGATCAAATTGAACAAATCTTATAAGTTAAAATTTACCAATTTGCTTTTATAAAAACCTGCGCAGATATTTTTCTTTAAATTGACTCCTTAAAATTTATCAAAATAAAAATTTAATGATTTTGAGTAAAGAGGATGTTGAGATCTTTCCAGAAAGTCCTCATTTTCCCAAAACTGAGCTCTCTATCAAAAGTTATGGCCTTCTGATGTTTTTCTTCATTTGACATCAAAAATAATTTTAACTGTAAAAAAAATTTGGGAAAAATTTCCTTGGTGGACCTGCGGGCTTGAATTTTGCCTTAGAGCTTGGGAAAATTTTCGGAAAATTTTCCTAATTTTTCCTCCGCCCCACCACCCTGCAGCCAATCAAAGGTTGCCATGTGGTACCACGAGGTGTTGGCGGAGGGGCGGATCCCTTTTTAACTTAGTGCTTTGAAAATTTTTGGGAAAATTTTCCTAATTTTCCCCACCCCCTGTTGGCCCATAGCCAATCAAGAGCTTCCATGTGGCATCATGAGGCATCGGCAGAGGAGTGGGTTCCTTTCTACCTTTTACACTTTTAGAAAAATTTTGGGAAATTTTTCTACATTTTCCCCCGCCCCGCCGGCCTTCACCCAATCAGGAGCTGTCACATGGCATCACGAGGCATCGGTGGAGGTGTAGGTGAATTTACCCTTTTTCCCTTTGAGGTGTTAAACCTCTTTTATCCCCGCTGCCCCACTTTTTCCCCATGTTGGCTTAGGAGGTGCCACGTGTCCCTTGCGGACTTGCAAACTCGGGAGAGCATGGGTGCAAAGGTGGCTTTTCGCCCCACGTGGGAAATTTCCAAAATGTCTCCCATGGACCCGACCGAAATGACTCCTCCTCCGGGAAATATTTCTTCCAGCAGCCCATAGACCCGCCCCTAGGGTAAATTTTCTCCCTAGGGCCGCAAGCTTGATTTTGGGGAAAATTTTCACCCAAGGTCCCCAGCCCATAACTTGATAAATATGAGGAGTTAGGAGGACTTCTTTATATCAATGGAAAGGTGAGAAAATTTCCTATCCAATGGGAGTGATTTAGGGAAATTTTGAATACATTAATTTTGAGGAAAATCTAGTTGAATCTTTAAATTATGTTAGAGAGTGGGTATGGTGAGGAATTACTCTCTGAACCTAATTGAACTTTCTAACCCTAAATTTTGGGACCTTGTGACCTCTAATAATTGTTAATAAAATAAAATTATATTCTACTAGATTAGAATTGATCTGGAACTTATTAGTGACAACTGTTGTCTTGTAACTTGGTTGTAGACTCTTTTAAAAAAAAAATATTCCATAATTTTCCTAACTAATCCTAGGTTGTTCTTGGGTCTCAAGTGGGTTGTTTTTAGTGGGAATTACACTTGGTATTAGAGTAGTGGTTCAAAAATCTTGGGCCATTGGGAACACTAGAAAACTTGAGACATGAACCTTAAACCTAGCACACTTTTATATCTAGAAAACAACTTAGTTTAGAAATTACATATTTTAGTAAACATGGAAAGTGAATAAAACTTAGAAAGATGAACTAACTCTCACCTTGGTCTATGCAGGAGGCATAGATGGGATGAGGGTCTTTTCACATAGACCTAGACTTACCACCACCAGATCATGTTGTAGTAGCCATCCTACCACAGATTTTGTAGACTCTTTAGGATGTTAATGCCCTCTATGTGGAGGATCAGTAGGAGGACATGTAACCAGACATGATAGAGTCACTTCCATTGAGGGTCATGTATCTCCTCGACCTAGTGAGGAGCATGGAGGAGAGAAATTCCATGCAGAGTCAGCCAGAGTAGGGTCACCACAGAGGGGACAGGGTGACGAGTTTCAGGACATAGATAGAGGTCTCGGAGCCCTAGGCTTAGGGATGAGCATACAGAGAGGCCTAGAGGTTGTCAGATCAAGGTGCAGATCACATCAGGGAGATCTATGAAGCTTTGGCCATCACATTATTTTGGTGACATAGGTGGATTTTAGGTAGAGGCCTAGTTAGTGAGCTTGAGCGGGTGCTTCAAGCTCTATCCTTGTTCTAGCAACATGAAATCTCATGTTGTGATCGATCTACTGAGGGATGGAGCTGGTGTTGGTGGTAGATAGAGAGGAGAAGCTCCATGTTGATTCTGAGATAGTTACCAGGAGCTCTTTGAGGAGTGTTTAAGGAGTAGATATTTGTCATGAAAGTTCATACAACAATGGATAGATGAGTTCCATGACCTCCGATAGGCATCTCTTATAGTGGCTGAGTATGAGAGTAGATTTCTTGATCTACTCTAGTATGTTGATTACATACATGTAGGATGAGTAGTGTGGATCCACAGGTTCATCGGGGCCTAAATCTAGACATTGGAGGTGTAGTGTGGATCCATTGTCCAGACATTAGCTGAGGCCATCGAGAAGGCCTATATAGCAAAGGAGACTTGGGGAAAGACCCAATAGGCTAGAGACCGAGTCTGGAGCCGCATATAATAGATGTAGGATAGCAGATCGAGGGGGTCAGTACCTCTTCCTCGTGGTGGAAAGGGTTCAAGCATAGTCATCTTTTAGACCATAGCAGCAAGCATAGTAGTCCCGCCCACCTTATAGACCTCCACAGAGGTTTGATGCACAGAGAGGTCGGAGTATGGGGCCTCCCCTAGGGATCCCATCAGGACACAGGGTGCCCAGAGAGCTCACTCAGTAGGAGCTCACCAGCAGAGACCTCAAGTAGACCACAGCCAGATCATGGGATCCACACCACAGATCTCAAAGTACCGACCGGACCTACTACATAGGGGAGAGGATTAGGTAGTTGTTTTGGTTGTGGTGTTACTAGACATTTTTGAGAGATACTACCCATAACCCTAATAATAAGGGTAAGACACAAATCTCAGAGCCTACTACTATTGGTGATATGGGGGCAGATCATAGGATGTATATGTGATTAAGAATCACCAAGAAGAGCATCAAAGCATAGTTATTGAGACTACAGGTAGCATTGGTGGCATTCCTACCTCCATTTTGTTTGATTCTGGTTCTTCTGATTCTTTCATTGCACCATCTCTAGTAGAGTGATGTAGGCTGGTGGTAGTTAGGTAGGGTCTTAGTTGGGATGTTGAGATGGCTTGAGAGCCAAGATCTCTGTAGACTCCTTAGTCAAGGAGTGTGTAGTGGATTTGGGACCTTTCACCACTACCTCGGATCTTCGTATCCTTCCTTTGGGCTCATATGGAGTCATCTTGGGTATGGATTGGTTTTTACACACATGGCCGGGGTGGATTATTACCACAAGATTATATCTTGTGCAGATGATTTGGGAGTTGAGTTGGTAATTTCAGGGGTCAGGAGACCCATTTCTATTCACACCATCTCTATTATGCAGCTTAAGCGGTGTGTGTGATGGGGTTGTTAGATGTATGTTATTATATTCAGTGATAGATGAGAGGATGGGTCTAGTGGACCATCACTAGATGATCATCCCATTTTGAGAGAGTTTGTAGATGTCTTTCTAGGGAACCTACTGGGGTTACTACCCCCACATGAGATTGATTTTCATATAGATTTGGTTCCGAGAGAAGATCCTATCTCATGAGCACCTTATCAGATGACCACCCCAGAGCTCTATAAGCTCAAGTTGTAGCTGGAGGGCACCTATGTGATTTTTGTGAAGAAGGATGGATCCTTGCGGTTGTGTATTGATTACCACCATTTGAATAAGGTAATGATCAAGAATCATTATCCCCTTCCACGCATTGATGATTTATTTGATCAGATGAAGGGAGCCACAACTTTCTCTAAGATATTACTTAAGTCAGGAAACCATCAGCTGAGGATCTCAGAGGCAAACATTCATAAGATTGCCTTCCATATGAGATATGGCCACTATGAGTTCAGTGGTGCCTTTTGGTTTGACTAATAACCCCGTAGTATTTATGAGTTTGATGAATGGGGTATTTAGGACCTTCTTATATCACTTTGTGCTCATCTTCCTTGATGAATTTTGATTTACTCACAAACACATGAGGAGCACGAGGGGCACCTTCGCTAGGTTCTTCAGTGTCTTCATGAGTAGCAACTTTATAGGAACCTGGAGAAGTGTGCATTCATTCAGATGGAGGTGTAGTATTTGGGTCATATCATTTCTGGGGAAGGTATCACCATCAATCCTTCCAAAATTAGAGCTATTATGGATTGGCCAACACCCACTACTATGACTGAGGTGTGCAGCTTCATGGGATTAGCAAGTTACTATAGGAGATTTGTTCATGACTTCTCTCGGATTGCACACCCCTTCACTTCCATTCAGAGGAAAGGGAAGAATTTTGTTTTGGTCAAATAGGTGCGAGTAGGCCTTTAGTACACTGAAGGAATGTCTCACTACAACACCTATTCTTGTAGTACCGGATCCACAGGGTGAGTTTTTCATTTGCATGGATGCTTCTTTAGCAGGGCTTGGAGGTGTGTTGATGCTAGGAGGGTAGAGTAGTGACTTTTGAGTCTTACAAACTCAAAGATTATGAGCTTAGTTATCTGACTCATGATCTTGAGCTTGTGGAAATTGTGCACACTTTGGTTCGATGGAGGCACTTTCTACTTGGTCAGAGATTCACACTAGGATAAATCACCTGAGTCTTTCGCCACCTCTTCACACAGCCCAATCTCAACACTCGTCAGTGGCGTTGGATGGAGTTACTTTTTGAGTATGATATGGAGATCGAGAATGTGAAGGGGAAGGAGAATGTGGTGGTAGACGCTCTAAATAGACAGAGACAAGTGGCTATGGCCACCTTAGTGAGCACAGATTTGTAGAGTAGGATTCTTTAGTAGCTTCCTCTTGACAACTTCTACATTACAGTTCGAGTAGAGATCGAGTCTCAGAAACCCCTCGAGGGGAATTTTGATAGTTTCTCACTAGAGGTAGATGGCCTTCTCAGGCACAGAGGTCAGATTTATGTTCCTAAGAGATGGAGGCTTGAGGTAGGACATATTGATAGAAGCACATCATGCACCCTATTCAGCCCACCCTGGGGTGAAGAAGATGCATTCTACTTTGAGATAGTTGTATCATTGGAGAGGACTTTGTAGAGATGTGGCCTAGTTTGTGTCATGATGTTTAGAGTGCTAGAAAGTAAAGTTCAAGCATCAACATCAGCTGGCATTCTCTTTCCTCATGCTATATTGGAGTGGAAATGGGACACCATTTCCATGGAATTCATTGTTGGGCTACCGATGTCGAGATATCACCATGATGCCATCATGGTCATGGTTGATAAATTGATAAAAGTGGCTCACTTTTCTTTAGTGAAGACCACTTATATAGCTAGTGTAGTGGCATGGGTATATCTTGATGAGATTGTTAGGTTGCACGAGATTCCATGGAAGATCATTAATGACCGTGATCCTTTGTATGCTTCCCATTTTTGGACTACCATGCAGTATGCCCTCGGGACAAAGATCAATTTTAGTAGAGCATACCACCTGAGGCTAATGGTCAGACCGAGCTGGTGAATCAGATCTTGGAGGACATGCTTAGGATGTACGTTATGGACCAATAGTCTAAATGGGAGGAGTACCTATACTTGGTGGAGTTTGCCTACAATAATAGTTTTAGAGTTCTATAGGCATTGCTCCTTTTTAAGGATTTGTATGGTAGAGAGTGCAAGACACCTCTTAAGTGGGACAGGTTAGAGGATAGGTTTCTCTTGGACCAGCTTTGTTGCAAGACATGGAGCAGCAGGTGGTTTTGATTAGATAGAGACTATTGTAGGAGGCACATGATACAAGAAGAAGTATGTAGATTAGCATAGGACCGACCATAGTTTTGATGTGGGCATGAAGGTGTTCCTTCATGTTAGGCCACATAAGAGACCTATCCATTATGGAAAAGGTTCTAAGTTAGCTCCTAGATTCGTGGGTCCTTTTGAGATCTTAGAGTGTATCGGCCCTTTGGCCTACCATCTAGCTTTGCCACCTATCTTGTCTCGCATACATGATGTGTTTCATGTTTTAGTTCTTAGGAGATATGTTGCAGATCCTTCTCATGTGCTAGATTGGACATCATTGCAGGTGCAGGATCAGGGGAAGTAGATGGTGGAGCCCATTCACATCCTAGATCGCAGGACCTTGGGCCTTTGAGGGAGAGGTTAATCAGTCTGGGTGTAGTGGGACAGATATGTTGAGACTGCAGCTACATGGGAGGATGCTACTTTGCTACGAGTTCAGTTTCCACATTTGTTCCAGTGACTTCCAGGAGGAAGTGGACTCTAAGGGGAGGGTTATGTAGTGCCCTCTTCCCTTTGACACCTTTTTGATACTAATCATGATATTTTTGATTATATTATGGACATGATTATGGACTTTATTATAGTATGATGTTAGATGTTAGATCATGGATTATTGTTGACTTGATTCAGTTATGATGCATGATGATTATTAGGGAAATTTTATATGTTGATGATGATATGTTGTTTGACATGGTTATATTATGGATGTTGTTAGGACATGTGATATTTGGATATTGTGAGTAGACCTAGAAATGGAAATTATTGGATGATGATAGAGTTGTTGATATAAAATGTAAATGATATTGTTAGATTACTTTGATGATTTTTGTGATTTATATATCTAGATTATTTTGGAATTATATTTATATTATTTTGGATGTTCTAATATGGCCATGAGGATGAAGGAGGTATTTGTGTTTTGTAGGTTAAAATATCACAACAAACATGGGGGATTGGAGACCAACCACATTGGAATTCTAGATGAATTCAACAAGGTCACCATGGCAACTAGTATTTGTTTGTGTGTGTTTGTGTGTGTTAGGGATTCCCATGGGGGGGATCACCTTTAAAATGTGACCAAGGGGTTATGTGTATTTATTTATTGGTTCCTTGGTTTATGTTTGCATTTATTTATTTTGTGGTGCATTGACCCTTTCATTATTCATTAAATGGTGTGTAATATTGTGAGTAATCATGTTGTTAAGTTAATTAATTAATATATGTCATAAAAAGTAATTAATAGAGTTGTTGGCCTTGAATTAAAGTGTTGTAAGAGATGTGTAAGTGATGTGTAAGTTAACTTTTGAGTGTGAAACACTCAACCTTCTTGGTAATTGAATTTGTCCTTGGAGGATGAGTTTGGAGGCTTGTGGGACAAGTTAAACCTCTCCCACACCTCTTAAATTTATTTACCAACCATACCTATGGTTGGAGAGTTGAATTTAGAATTTTATTATGAATTTTGGGAAGAAAATTGTAGGTTTTAATCACACTTCTCTTACATGGTTTAATTTCAATCCTTTGGGGTGTGGGTTGGATTTGAGTATGTAAGTAAACTGTCATATTATTCACCCACCTATTTATTATGCATTGGAGAATGAAGTTGAATTTTGGGGTTAGGGTTGAGGATGTGTGATGTGACATCCTACATGGACCCACCTCATCCTCTTCCCTTCCCTCTTCTATAAAATTCAAATTCCTTGCCTTGTTTTGGGGTTGCTTCATTTTTGAGACTTCATTCTTTGGTAAATTCCTTGTTGTTTTGGGAGCTCTTGCTTTGAAGAAGTTTTTGGAAGATTGTTGCATGCTTGTGCTTGGTGATTTTGGATTGCTTGCATTGGGATAAATCTTGTTGTTTTGGAACTTGGAACAACTCCATCATGGAGAGGTAGGAGCTTGGATCTTGAAATTCTTCTCTTTTGTTTATGAAATTGTTATTGTTGTGAATGTTTTTGGCATGTTTGTATGTTGTGGGGTAGATGGCCTAGGAATGGTGTAGCAGAAGACTATGGGGTTTACTTTGTGGGAGGCACAAGTGTGTTTTAGGGAGGTATAAGGGTGGAGGGAGTTGGGATTTGGGTTCCACCTTACAAAGAAATATCTTGAATTTCTTTACTCATTATGGGGTGCCATAAGAGGTTGGGGAGGCATAAGGAAATGTGAGGAATAAGGGGTACTTGGGGAGGCATAAGGAATGTCAGGGTTTTGACATACTATATTTTGGTGGTTTCTAATTCAGGTGGTGATACCCATTTCCTCTTTTGGGAGGCATAAGAAGCATCCCCATTGTTTCTTGCTCCTTTGGCTTGCTTGATGAAGCCTTAGTAATGTTTTTCATGCTTTAATGTAGTTGTAAACTACATTATGTTTTGGACTATTTTTTATTGTGAAAATGTTGCTTGTGTGTTTGTGGAAGCTTGTTGTTGCCATGAGTTGGATCACATATTTTATTGCATTGTGGTTGGGGCTTGGGGGCCAATGAAGAAGGATGGATTCTCCTCTTCATTGGATGTCTTGGTTGGGTGGAGAGCATTGCCTTTCCCTACTCTTGTTGTGATCACAATTTGGAAGAATGAGAAATATGCATGTTGTTGTTTTGGAGCTGAGAAAAGATAGTTTGACAATCCCTTGTGAAATGAAATCTTATTGTAACCTTTCCCACTTGAAGTGGATGAACTTGTATATGTTTTGTAATGGAAAGATGTTGTATTGGTTATGAAAGTGTAAATTGAAATGTGAAGGAGACATTCTCTGTTCTATTCTTTTGAAAGCAAGAAATTGTGTCCTGTATTATGAAATTGAGGAATAAAAGAAGGAAGTTGTAAATTTGTCTTTTGGAATCAATAAAGGATTGCATAACCTTCCTCAAATTGCATCATTGTATTGAATTTAATCATCTAAATGTGAGTTGTAATCTTTTTTTGAAAAAAAGAAATGCGCATGAAGGAAATGTAACACTCTGTTTTGTGAAGTGCATGATTTGAAAAGAATAAAAGTTGCATTCTTGTCTTTATCATTTGATTGAAGGAATGAAACCTATTTGAAACTATCATGAAATGAATTCATTTGTAAGGAAAGTAAAATAAGAACCATTGAGTTAATTTTGTCGTTTCCATTTTTGCTTCACGTTAAACTCTGCAACTTTTACCAAAAATGAACAGATTGAACCTGCAATCAAGAAATAACAATGAAACATTAAAATTGAACATGCTAGGTTATAAGTGAATGTAATTGGACAAAATAACTTAAGGAAAGATCCTTCAAACCTTGCAAAAAAATGGGCTCAACCCTCTACAGTTGTTTTGCTATTGTCAAGAGATGTAAAATTTCAAATTGCAAATCAATCAGACAAATTGAATCCTAAAATCCTTCTTAAATCCATCTATGAACAATTCTCCATGTCTATTTGACATGTTGAGAGAGGAAGAAGATCAAATTGAACAAATCTTATAAGTTAAAATTTACCAGTTTGCATTGTAAAATCTTGTAGATCATTTTCTTGAAATTGACTCCCTAAACTCTATCAAAATCAAAATTTAATTATTTTTGAATAAAGAGGACATCGAGAGATTTCCAGAAAGTGCTCATTTTCCCAAAATCAAGATATCTATCAAAAGTTATGGCCTTCGAAGGTTTTCTTCAGTTGGCATCAAAAATAATTTTAACTGTGTAAAAAAAAATTTGGGAAAAATTTCTTTGTAGGGAACCGTGGGCCTGAATTTTCCCTTAGAGCTTTGAAAATTTTTGGAAAATTTTCCTAATTTTTCCCACCCCCCGTCGCCTGCAGCCAATCGAGGATGCCACATGGCACCACATGAGGCATTAATAGAGGGGTGGATCCCTTTTTAACTTAGCACTTCAGAATTTTTTTAGAAATTTTTCTTGATTTTCCCCTACCTGCCTACCTCCCGTGCCAATAGGAGCTGCCACATGGCATCATGAGGCATCGATGGAGGAGTGGGTTCCTTTTTTGCCTTTTCCACTTCAAAAAAATTTTGGGAAAATTTTCTACATTTTCCCCGCCACCCCACCAGCCCATAACCAATCAGGAGCTACCACATGGCATCGTGAGGCATCGGTGGAGGTGCAGATGAATTTTACCCTTTTTTTCCCTTTAAGGTGCATTAAAATATTTTATCCTATCGCCCCTTGCTTTCCCCGCATTGGCTTAGGAGGTGTCACGTGTCCCTTGTGGACTTGTGAACTCGTGGGAGCGCGGGTGCAAAGGTCACTTTTCGCCCCCACATAGGAAATTTCCAAAATGTCTCCCGTGGCCCCACTAACCTCCTCCTCCTCCAGGAAATATTTCTCCCCACGGCCACAAGACCCACCCATGGGGCAAATTTTCTCCCTGGGGCCCGCAAGCCTGCTCTTGGGGAAAATTTTCACCCCAAGGTCCATCGGCCCATAACTTGATAAATATGAGGAGTTAGGAGGACTTCTTTATATCAATGGAAAGGTGAGGAAATTTCCTATCAATGGGAGTGATTTAGGGAAATTTTGAAAATGTTGGTTTTGTGAAAAATCAAGTTGAATCTTTAAATCCTATTAGAGAGTGGGTATGGTGAGGAATTACCCTCTGAACCTAATTGAACTTTCTAACCCTATATTTTGGGACCTTGTGATATCTAATAATTGTTAATAAAAGAAAATTATATTCTACTGGATTAGAATTGAGATGGAACTGTTAGTGACAACTATTGTCTTGTAACCTAGTTGTAGACTCTTTTAAACAAAAAAATTATTCCATAATTTTCCTAACTAATCCTAGGTTGTTCTTGAGTCTCAAGTGGGTTGTTTTTAGTGGGCATTACACTTGGTATCAGAGCAGTGGTTCAAAATCTTGGGCCATTGGGCACACTAGAAAACTTGAGACATGAACCTTAAATCTAGCACACTTTTAAATCTAGAAAACAACTTAGTTTAGAAATTACATATTTTAGTAAATATGGAAACTGAATAAAACTTAGAAAGATGAACTAACTCTCACCTTGGTCTATGTAGGAGGTGCAGATGGGACGAGGGGTATTTTCACATAGACCTAGACTTACCACCACTAGATCATGTTATAGCAGCCATCCTACCATAAATTTTCAGACTCTTAGGATGTTAATGCCACTCTACATGGAGGATCAGTAGGAGGACATGCAGCCAAACATGATAGAGTCACTTTTATTGAGGGTTATGTATCTCCTCGACCCAACGAGGAGCATGTAGGAGAGAACTTCCATGTAGAGTCATCTAGAGTAGAGTCACCATAGAGTGGATAGGGTGACCAAGTTTTAGGACATAGAGAGAGGTCTTGGAGCCCTAGGCTTAGGGATGAGCATATCAGAGAGGCCTAGAGGCCATCAGACCATAGTTGTAGATCACATCGGGAGAGATTTAAAGCTTCAGCCATCACATTATTTTGGTGACATAGGTGGATTTTAGGCATGGTCCTGGTTAGTGAGCTTGAGTGGGTGCTTCAATCTCTTTCCTTGTTCTAACAACATGAAATCTCATGTTACAATCCATCTAATGAGGGATGGAGCTGGTGTCTGGTGGCGAGACAGAGGAGTAGAAGCTCCATGTTGATTATGAGACAGTTACTTGGGAGCTCTTTGAGGAGTGTTTTAGGAGAAGATACTTTCATGGAGGTTCATACAATAGTGGATATATGAGTTCCATGACCTCTGATAGGAATCTCTTACACTGGCTAAGTATGAGAGAAGATTTCTCGATCTACTCCAGTATGTTGGGAAAATTTTCTACATTTTCCCCTGCCCCACTAGCCCGCAACCAATCATGAGCTACCACATGGCATCACGAGGCATCATCAGAGGCATGGGTGAATTTTACCCTTTTTTTCCCTTTGGGTGTTAAACCTCTTTTATCCCCGCCACCCCGCTTTCCCGCGTTGGCTTAGGAGGCGCCATGTGTCCCTTGCGGACTTGCGGACTCATGGGAGCGTGGGTACAAAGGTGGCTTTTCACCGCACGTGGGAAATTTAAAAATGTCTCCCATGGCCCCATCGACCCAACTCCTCTTCCAGGAAATATTTCTCCCGTGGCCCAGACCCGCCCTCTGGGGGAATTTTTCTCCCTTGGGCCCGCAGCCCACTCTTGGGGAAAATTTAAACCCCAAGGTCCATCGGCCCATAACTTGATAAATATGAGGAGTTAGGAGGACTTCTATATATCAATGGAAAGGTGAGGAAATTTCCTATCCAATGGGAGTGATTTAGGAAATTTTGAATGCATTAATTTTGAGAAAATCAAGTTGAATCTTTAAAGCATGTTAGAGAGTGGGTATGGTGAGGAATTACCCTCTGAACCTAATTGAACTTTCTAACCCTAAATTTTGGGACCTTGTGACCTCTAATAATTGTTAATAAAAGAAAAGTATGTTCTAGTGGATTAGAATTGAGTTGGAACTCATTAGTGACAATTGTTGTCTTATAACCTGGTTGTAGACTCTTTTAAACAAAAAAATTATTCCATAATTTTCCTAACTAATCCTAGGTTGTTCTTGGGTCTCAAGTGGGTTGTTTTTAGTGGGAATTACATATGGCATGTGCGTGAATTTCTTGATAACTCATTTATTGTTACCCACTTCTTCACTCACTCGCCAAAGGCTTCATAGCATGTTTTTGCTTAGGCTATAAAATCTTTGCTGCAAAACAAGTTACATAAATTACAAATAAATTAACTAAATAATATTCTAAATGAATATTCAAAAATTACAATGCTTACATAATTTTTTCACTTAGAAAACCTCGTAAACATGTCTGTGGAAGATGCCAATGATAAATGGTCACAAATTAAATGGTTGGATACCAGAAATTTCAGCTTTGTAAGTGTAGATCCATTAAATATGTACATCATCATATTTGTAAGTTTAGAGTGGTTGTCTTATTAAATCTTATGATGGTCTATTCTAATTCTTACTAAGAATGAAATAAATGTGTTTGACAAAGTTTAGGCCAGGCTTTGAAATATAGGGCTTATGTCCAACGAAGGTCACCTGGTTGGCATTAGTTGTGCATACATAATTTTTATATTAGTTTTTATTATACTCCATTGATTATAAATAAATTTATTATCTTCTCTCTAAATTTATTACTAACTAATGATAAATAATATTAATTTAGTTTAAGCAATTTTTGGCTCAAAAAATTTTGTAGAAAAAAATGGATTCTAAACTCTGCCTTATGATCAAGATATCTACATTTTTGTATTGAATTCTCAAAGCAACAAAATAAACTTGGAAGACACAATCAACAAGATGTCGAATGTAAGGTTGAAACAATCTTACGATGGTCAAATAGATGTAAAATTTAATATTGTAATTAAGTGTTTATTTGCAAACATCACAACTCCCTACTACCACCCCTGCCACCATTGTCTATTACTTATCGAAATAATCATCACCACATAACAAAATGTGTATTTATAACTTTACCCAAAATGGCCCAAGATCCAAGATAATATGAATTCCTAATAGAATTTTAAATATCACTTCCTTATATAGACTTTAAAATCCATCTGTATGGACTTTCATATAACATGTACACTAGAAACATTTGGTCTTATTTATAATCAATTTTCATGTTTCTTTTCTACATTATTCCCATAATCAAAAGCACAATGAGTAATTAAGTTATGTAGCTATCCTTGAAAACTAATCACCTTATACTAATTGCTTTACTCAACCTTCGAAGGACCAACAAATAGTTTCAATCTACTTTACTTCAAATGAAAATCATAGTAGACACAAATATAAGTTGTATTGTAAATTATCTTCTCACGTCTATAATATTTTCATAAGGTCACAAGAAATGCAACTTTTTGACTGTAGGCATGATGGATGCATGCTGCACTATAAGCTTATTAGCTACAAAAAGTATTATTTTACAATTGTAATTTTTAAAAGTATATTTTGATTTTTCAAACCTAGTAATATATTATTATTATTATTATATAAAAAAAATTTTTGAATTGAAGTGTGTATTTATATTAGGAAATATAAAAATATTAGAATTTATTTTATCATTGATGTGAATAAAATATACTATATCAAAGACAAGGGATTCGAATGTGTGTGTGTGTGTGTGTGTGTGTGTGTGTGTGTGTGTGTGTGTGTGAGAGAGAGAGAGAGAGAGAGAGAGAGAGAGAGAGAGAGATACAAGTTCAATAGAGGCTAAAATATTGATTGCTCACTTAAGGGATAGATTACATGATTTAAGGTCTGACATTGATGGGAGGACACATATAAGGAATGAGAATTGCTATTAGAGTTAGACGAAGATGAAAGGGTGCAATAATAAAGTGTGTTTCTTATAGTGACATTTTTATCAACTACAAAGAAAACTTGAGAGTAGACAACCTAAAAAATATGTAGTAAGAGGTGATGCTAGGAAAAAATTACAAAATTCTTGATCAAGATTCACATTAAAAGATCAAATATGGAAAAGGAATTAGAAAATTTTCAATATTTACAAGAAAACCCTTTCAAACAATGAAATACATCTATGTTTCAACTATTGAGGACCATAAATTACTTGAGCTCACACACATTAAAATCTTGCGTTCATCTTAATAATACATACTATTATAATTTTATATAAATAATGGATGACATGGAGTCACAATATAGAAGATAGATAAAGGTTATAAATTATTACTTTTTTGTTGAAAAAATTGAATGTTACGGTATAAACAAGAGTATTATACATTTTGAAAGCCTTAAATTAGTCTTAGAAGTTAAATTTTAGACATCATTGAATCCTTGATTCTATTTACATTAACGAAAATTGATAAAATGAAGTGGAAATAAAAGTTCATCATACGGTGTAAAGTGAAAAATCTAGTTCATCAAACAATAGAAAATGTAAAGCTATTGTTGGAGTCAAATATCACACACAAATGTAAAGATGGATATCTTTCCTAGTTCTCGTGGTTTTTTCATAGTTGTATTTGCAAACCCTTCAGATAGGGATCTTTTTTTGGGAAATTTTGGGATTTTGAATCCCACTTGCCTTTAATGAAATCGTGGTTTCCTTTGTTTAACTTGGTTTTTGATACTTTCCAAGTTAAAATGGTATGGATTCATCTTTGATACTTTCCTCTTCAATTTTGGTGAGAGCGTTTCTTAACTACTATTGGAAACACCTTAGGGAAATGTTTAGCCATTGATCTAAAAAATGATGATTTGGAGCACAAAACATTTTCTCGAATATTGGTTGATATGGATACTTCTGTTGATATCCCTGCCACTATTGGTCTATGTTGAGGAGATAGAATATTACTCAGAAGACACACAAAGGATGCACGCATGGAAAAAAGGCACATTTGAAGGCATGGAAGAATAGGAAAACAAGCGTGCACCAAAACACTTTGAATTGGGGACTTATCCATTTTATGGGTCCATGATATTTTTGGAGATAGCATGCGAAACACACAAAGACAGGAAGACTTGCAGCTCACGCAATGGTATTTTGGGAACAATCATTAGTTGAGCATCATGTATAGGTTAGGCTAATAATAGAGTTCTAGTCATGGTTAACTATAAGAAGTCTGTTATTAGAGTGCTTGCATGGTTTTTCATCCTTTTGTAAAGGTGCATGGCTATTACTAGCATGTGACCTATTTTGAGAGAGTGCATGCATAGTGAATGGAAATTCCCCACCCCTATAAATATGAATTTATTTGTATGGGTTTCATATATATGTAACTACGAATAATTATAGAGTTGTGTTGCTGATTTTACTATGCGTATGACTCATGGAGATACCTATGTAATGTAAGAATCTTTTGTATTTAAAATATTTGATACAATGGAATATATTAGTGAGATAATGGTATTGAACATGAGTGAATCTCATTCTTGCATGTTAAATCTTATTCTAGTCATATTTTAGTTCATCTTCTATATATTCTAAGATATATATCTAGTTTATGCATTGTGGATTGTTTACTATTATGGATCTGAATATACATATGCATCATAATGCTAACATTCTGAATAAGAAACTCTAAAGAGGATCTGGTTCCTTTGTGTGCTTTGGGTGTGTGCTCTAGCTAATTTTGAGTGATGTGCTAATGTGCTTGGGTTATTTATAGTAAATTCTAGGTTGCATCATTGGTTCCATTTTCGGGACCTCTTTCTCAGCTATTTTCAAGGATGTTGTAGATGAAAATGTACTAGGATGACCTTAGTAAGTATTGAGGAGTGGATAATAGATATGGAAGAAGAGTATGCTAAGAGATTCAGCATTGGATCTGAGTTTGACACATGCGCATGGGTTGAGAAGAGTCTATATGACTGCTTATATGAAAGCTTCTTTGATATTTTTCCCATAGAACTATATAAGTGGCTGGTTGCTTATGCATCTAAAAGGAACTGGAGGTTTCGTACACTTGTTTGAATGAAAGAATAATTTAGGCCCTTTATGAAGCTCTCTTATTTGAACATGTGCATTGTGGATACTTAGTTTTGTGGTGTTCTGAATAGCTATATTTTGGAGTACTCAATTTCCACTCACTCTTGTCTAGAGATAGCTGAGTTTTAATTTTTTATGTTACCTCGGGGACCATATATATGTATGAAATTCCTCTAGTGATCAAGATCTTGATGGTAACCTTGAATTTGGAATAAAATTTGATGGCTAACTAAACCCCCACCACATGGGGCAAGAGCAGTGTGTAATGCCCTCAAAACAACCCACCTGAGAACCAAGAACAACGTATGTTTACATAGGATAAATTATGGAATAATTTCTTTTTTAAAGTGTTACAACCAAAGTCTCAAAGACAATTACATTCAACTAATAAATTTTCCCATTAAAACAATTACTAATTCCACATTATATAGAAAAAGTGTAATAAATCCATACCTAGCTCAATTCTCTTTAGGGATTAATTTTATCACTAATTATATTGACATTATAGATAAATATTCCTTGATTAAAATTTTAGGGTTAGGGGACCAAAACAATTAAATACCCAAGGTATTTAATTCCACAAGATCCAAGATAAGAGAAAGCTTTAATTACAAGGGGAAAATACATAATTAAAATTATCAGAGTAAAATTTTACTTACCCACTCCCATAACTTAGTTAATGATTCAACCTAATTTCCCCCTAATTAAGGTAATTAAAATTTTTTTGAAAACATTCCCATTATATAGGAAATTTCCTCACCTTTCGGTGATATAAGGAAGTCCTCCTAACTCCCAATAAAAACCAAGTTATGGGCCGATGGGCCTTGGGGTGAAAATTTTCCCCAAAGGTGGGCTGTGGGCCTAGGGAAGAAACTTTTCCTGAGTGCGGGATCTTGTGAGCCATGGGAAGAAAATTTTCCAGAGAGCATAGTCTTGTTGGGCCACGAGAAGAAAATTTTCCCAAGCACGGGCCTACGGGCTATGGGAAGAAGTTAATATTTTGAACTTTTTCTTGCCAAAAAGCGTTAAGGGATCGAAATGATCTATGCATTCTCCACCGTCACCCAAGGTGACATGTGTCAAGCCCAGATTTTTTGTGGGGAAAATGAACTGGTGGGGAAACTCAGCAATTAAATACTTTAAGACAAAAAGGTTAAAGGGTTAAAAAAATTTCTGCTTCCCACCAATGCCAATGGTGCCGCATGTCAACCAACCATTGGCCACAGGATAGCAGATCGGCGGAGAGAAATAGGAAAAGTTTCAAAAAAATTCTCTTTAAAAAAAAAAAAAATGTTAAGGTTCTAAGTGGATCCGCCCCTCCACCGATGCCTCGTGAAGCCACGTGGTAGCACTTGATTGGCTATGGGCCAGCGGGGATGCGGAGAAAACTAGGAAAATTTTCCAAATTTTAATTTTGCAAGAGCCAAGGATAAAATGGATTCCGCGCCTTCGACAGAGCCTTGTTAAGCCAAGTGGTAGTTTGATCTATGGGGGCCAATGGGGATGTGGGGACAACTTAGAAATGTTTCCCAATTTTTTTTTGAACTTAAATTATTTTGACCAATTAGAAATAGGTCGAGAAGGAACTTTGCCTTAAGTGCTTTTGGAAAAAATCAAAAAAATAAAGTATTTAGCCATGGGAACTTTGTGCCTTAAAGATTTTTGAAAAAGCAAAAGAAAGTAAAACGAGTCACCCAAGAATATTTGCCAGTTAATTTTTTCCAACAACTAGGAGCTCTAGTTTTGGAAAATGAGGAACTTTTGGAAAGATCTCAAAGTCCTCTTTGCATAGGAAGCTCAAGATTTGAATTTTGATAAAGTTTGTGGGGTTAATTTTACATAAAAGAACTATAGGCTTTTAAAATGCAACAGGTAAAATTAAACTTATAAAATTTTGTTCAATTTGACCTCCTTCCTTTCTCATCATGCCAAGAAAACATGGAGGAGTGCTCTTGGAGGTTTGAAGGGTAAATTTGCAAGGTTACAATGTTAGATCTAATTGCAAATCAATTTTCCACATTTTATATAGCAAAATGTTTGCAATTTGCCTTTGCCCGAGTTTTGCAAAGTTTTGAAATATTTTCCTAAGTGACATTGTCTATTTGAATTTGTTTAGGTCATATTATGTTCAATTTGTTGTTTCAATGGTTATTTCTTTTTTGAAGTGTTTATCTATTCATTTTGATAAAAGTTTAGAGTTTCAAGTGAAACCAAAATGGAAGGAAAACAAAATTAACTCAATGGATCTTATTTCACTTCCCTTGATGAAAAACATATGGGTTCATTCCATGCTAGTTTCAAATAGATTTTTTTCTTGAATTAAGTGATAGAAACAAGAATGCAACTTCTATTCCACTCAAATTATACCTTTCAACAAAACAGAGTAATACATTTTCTTCACACGTGTTTCCTCTTTTCATTTACCCTTCTATAACAACATTTAAATTCATTCCTTGCTGATTTAAAGTATTTATCTTCCTTCAATCAAAATTAGAACAAGAATGTAGATTCAATTTCTTTTCAAACACGTAGTCTTCAAAATGCAGAGGATGAAATAATTCTAAATAAATTTTCCAAACCCTTGGTTGGGGTGTCTGCCCAAATCTAGTTGGGACTGCACCTCCATGATTATTAAAGTACAAGGACTTTATCCACACAACTCCCTCCCCGTGTCCCTCTGCAATGATCACAGGCACCACTTGGAATCTCATGCTCACGTTGGAAATGTCAGTTATGAAGAACTACTTATACGGGTACCCTTGCACCTATGTCGACCCCAGATAATTTATGTTGTCTCTTTTAAACACAACATACTCAGGAAGTGTTATAATAGTGGCCATGATACCGAATAAATTAATGGTTTTTCTAAGCCACTTACTTATTTTTTAATGTGAACATGCCTATATATTTATAGCTGAAAAACCACAGACGTCCCAAACCACTCCCCCCCAAAAAAAAACCAATCACAAAAAAGCAAGTGAATTGTTCTTGTCATGGAGTAATATTGGCCATTGATCACAACGATATGTTGCAGCTATAGATGTCCTACCAGTGTGAGTTGTAATTTTTTCCATGAGAGGAATGCAAGGATAGAAATAACCAACACTAAAAACGTGGATGTACAAAAATCATCCGATCATTGAATAGTTCCCTAAAAACAAATTTCACTCATCTCAAAGGAGATAGGAAGCTCATCCCATTTTTAATGCAGTGTTTTGGTACAAAAATTTAACCTCCTTCAAAGGCTAAGCAACATCATGGATTTGACAGGACACTCAAAGGTAGATAGATAATCATTTGTGTTGTTTTGTAGCAGGGAAGCAATCTATCTAACTTTTTAACACTTAGGTTTGTAAAGGAGTGGGTAGCACCTTAAAAGGATGTGATTTGATCCTAACTATTTTAGGTTGTGCCTTTCAACCAAGGTAAGAGAACCTATTTTTTAACCTCTGTTTATTAAAGGAAATGATGAATCCTTCTTTTGCATAGATTTTATAGAGAAGACCTTGGGAAAATATGATCAACACACCAGATCTGACTCTCAAGAGTTGTCACTTCCAGATCATGGAGATATTTTCACAACAAGGCAAAGGTTACTAAAGACATTTGGTACCCCAATTGCTTCTACATGTTTTGGTAACAGAGATTATGCATTTGTGTGCACATAGGACAAACAAGGGTAGTACAGGTAGGATTGGTTGTTTTTGAATGAATTTTTGGTGGGAGGTGGGGCAGGGTGAACTTGATTCACCAGATCCTTGAGAAATCTTACAAAATGGAGGGTTAAACCAAAAAAATGCCACAGAATAGCTAAAATATCTCTTTAACCAAAATATGTGCTTAAATGGAGGCCTAGATCAACACTCTTTCACACAATCTTTGAGATTATATCATGAAGGATCGAGTTATAAAATCCAACAAAGCATCAATATCTAAGCCAAATCATGCCTAAGGTACACCCAGAGGCTTACAGATAATCTCTATCAATAGATGAAAGAAAAGTGATTTTAAATCATTTATTCCTATCCCAAATGAAAGCTCTTCTGAGAGATGAAATTGTAGATGCCACTAAACTATCACAATGATTGAGGCCTATGTGATTGGATCAGATTTGATACAAGATTGCAACAAAAAAAAGAAAAACTACTTGCATACATTCTGAAATAAAACCAACACATTTTGCACAAGAAAACATAAGAAAAGTTGAATTTGATTAAGCCTATTAGTAGGGGAAAGTTTCTAGAACAATCTCAGAGATTATCAATGGTTGTACACTTGCAACCACCTTGACACAATAAAACTTAATACAAAAAGAGATAACCTAGTTTCTCAAATGGCTTCTCAAAATGATGAGCTCTGTCAAGCTTTCTATTAGAAAAGTTAGTCCTGACCCCTAACACTCCAACCTCCAACCTTTGCATGAAAAATTTGTGCCACTTATAACATTTACAACAGAGCCCCTTCTCCCTAAAAGACAAAAACTTTTAATGCACCAGTGCTCGCCATGATTTAGATCATGATTCTAAGAATCAGATCTGTAAAAGTCGCCAGGTGCTCGAGGGGGAAGATCTCATCGAATATCTCCCGCATTCAACCCCTTCCTCTGGTAGATCACTCTTTCTTCAATTTTCCAACCACTTCCACCCCTAATCTATCAAATCTAGCTCATTGTGTGCTTGGGAGAAGAAAAAGGAAAATCTGATCGAACATGAAAGTAGACCATTTTAATGGTGAAAGATGTCTCCCAGATCTTCCCACCAAACTAAGATATCAACATTAACTCCCCTCTCTACTTGGCATGTAGGAAATACCAAGAAATCATAGAGACTTGTACTTCCAGGCATGTTTCAGTAAAATGGGGGAAAATCAGATTTAGACTCTCAGATGTCATTGATCTTTTCTTTGAATTTGGGCCATCCATGTGGAAGATTCAAACTTTAAAAATAGACCCATGGGGTTCCTTTGAATTTTTACAACTTTTTGGAAAAATGGAAAAAAATCTATTTTTCCCTGCACCTCCACCTTTGAGAAATGAGCCTGACATGTGTCCAAATGTGGTTCGAGCGGAACCACGGCCAAATTCTACCATTTTACTCTTTTTGGAAAAGGAAAATTTTCCAAGTTTTCCCCATAGCTCCTCCCTTAGGAAATGAGCCGACATGTGTCCAAATGTGGTTCAAGTGGAACCGTGCTTCCCCTTTTACTTTTGACTCTTTTCTCCCAAAAGGAAAATTTTCTAAATTTCCCCGAGAGTCCACACCTCCGGCATTGACCGGGGTAAAACATTGACTATTTCCCTCATCGGGCTTGCAGGCCATTATGAGATTTTAATCCTTAAGAGGTAAAAATCCAAGTTTCCTTTGATGGTCCGCCTCCCCACCTCTTTGAATTTTCAAACTGCCACGTGTCACCATGGCCCACCTTGAGATGGTCCCAAAACTTGTATACCTTAAATGAGTATGGGCTCACCACGTGTCCTATTCAAAATTTTTTTCTTGAATGCTTGAAGCTCAGTGGAAGGTGCCATGTGTCATGCTCGAGGTAGTCTCCTTTGGCCATTGAAAAGTCCAAGAAAAATGCAAAGTGAGCAAGAGGCCTCCACATGTCATCCTGGTGCTTCTTTAAAATGAAACTCAAGGGCGGTCCTAAACATGTGTGGTTCCTCCACGTGTCTCCATGGCACAACTTCAAGAAGGTGCCCAAAGTGGAGACCCTAAATGAGCATGAGACCCTAAATGAGCATGAAAAGAAAGCGGAGCCATGTGTCCTGTACTCCAAAAGTAGACCAAATTGTATCAACACACTTTAAGTTGACATAAAAATTTTCTAAGTCCTAGCTAAAAGCAAAGTGCCAGACCTCCACGATGTCCTCCTCGACACTACTCCAAGGCCAAACCAAAAATTAGACCTTCAAATGAGTCATGTTTCCTCCACATGGACACACTTTAAGTTGAGGTGATCCATAGAAATTTTTAAGAAACCCATGGACTAAGCCATGACCAACTGGGAAAAGGAAAGTGATAGAGGCCACAAATCCATGTCAATGTAAGGATGTAAATTTGATAGAGAGAAATGCCCTTCAAACCACAAAAAAATAGATAGTGAAAATGATCATTCGAATTCATCTCAGAAATGAAAATTTTCCAAGGAAAGAGAATTTAGAAATGTTACAAAGCTCAAAAAAAATGTTCATCAGAGACACATCCATTCATTTTCTTCAAGTATTTATGGTAGAAATGAGAAGGAAGATAGATTCCCAACCGTGGAGAATGTTTTCAAAACTTGAAATAACCTCTTTTTTTTAGATGAATGAAGAGTCAAATATTTAACATTTTTAAGGAGAATCATCAAATTCCTAGAAAAAATAAATACTTTTATTTTCATCACTTTCATACTCCTAAAATCCACAAAAAGGATAAAATCAACATCTACTTGCAAAAATTCATAAGTGCATTGTCTTGGGTCTTCAATCAAGTACAACATCTTATTCTCTTCATATAATTTCACCAATTTGCCTTCAATGGGGATAGTGCATAAGACATGTCCATTTGCAGATTACCACCAACACTTGTTGCCCACTTTTTGACAACAACATCCCCACTTGGCGGGGATGGTCAACAATCACCACATCAAGTTTTAAGTTCCGAGAAGGATAAGATGCAAGTTGCACAGAAAGATATTTGACACATCCCACCAGACACCTCTCTTGAGTCCATGTAAGTGCACTTCCCATATGTTTGTTACTTTGATACCTAGCTCATTCATGACCTCAAGAGGCATTACATTAAAAAAGCTTCAAGAATCAAACATATAGTTATGTAACATACTTGTCCTTGACAAAAGGTAGTGAAGAATGGATCCACATTCCTAGGATATAACCAAAGAAGTTCCTAAATAAACCCCTGGTGGTTCCCCTAGCTCTGAAATATACCTTGTTTTTTCCAACACTACAACAAGTAAGGGAATCCCAACCATTTACATCTCTATCCCCATGTGATCTCTTCCTCTTTGAATCCTAAGTATTAAAAATCCCTCTTCTTGTGCAAGGATCCTAAGCAGCTCAACAAATGGGACAGAATTTTGATTTGACTCAAAACTTGGGCAATGTCATATGGAGCAAATTTGGGTAAAGTAGCACTAGGAGAAAGATTGAAAATTCATCAGATGGAATGGGATTCTTTTCAGCTTAGGCATGGGGAGGAACACAAGTTTTTCCTGGGGAAACAAGCTCTCTGTCGGATGTATTTTTATTTGGGGTTTCTTTGGTAAGTAATGGAAATTTTTGACCTAGACATTGAGCTTTTGGCCCTTGGCCCCAACTTAACTTTACGATCAATATTGAGTTCCTTTTTTGGGAAACTACAACATTCATTAATACTACCTATCTTCTTTTGAGTTCAAGGAAATCCTCCATCATACTTTTCAATCATTAATTCCCTCATTCAAGTATTCAAAATCATTAGTGGTAAATTCAAAATCTTTTATAGTGTCTACTTCTAAAGTATGAGAGGGAGGAAGAAGAGGTACTGGGTGATTTCAATCCCAAAAACAAATAAGTTCTAGCACTTATTACCTAAGTTGAAGTTTCTTCCTTGGAGAACTTGTAGGAATATCCATCATGTAGGCATCATCATCATTATCATCACTAGCTTCTTCCTCTTCTTGTGATCTTCTTTTAAGGAGCATGAGGCAAGAAACATTTGTCACACTAATCAATACATTATCTCTTCCACCACACAACTCTGATTTGAGCCAAAGGATTGGGCCATTCTATTATCCCTAGCTTGGGAGTTTTTACCATTTCAAATACCATAGGTCCCTTGCCTAATTCATCAGATATTTGGTGATTTGTGAATCTTAGGCTTGGCCTTGTTTTCTTATGTTGACCTTGTGAGCTCTTTCTCAATTCCCTTCTCATTTCGGGCTACTTTGTAAGAAATTTCTTTGACAACCCTTGCCAAAGTCTTCACAACTTCTTCTAAATTATGTAGCCTTGCTTCTATGAGGATTTTCTAGGTTAACCACTTTACACCCTCCCTCTTTGGAGGCTTTCCAATTTCCTTGATGTTATTTTCAATTTAAAAATCCATGTGGGAAGGCCTGCCTAAAAATTTGTGGGGTTTTTGTCTCTTTCTTAAGTAATATGCATCCTTTTTATCAAATGCATCAAGTATATTTGATCAAACATGACTCATCACAAGGCCTTATCCTACAAGCAATCTCCTCAAGGTCTTATTAAACCTTGTGTTGAAATCATATCTGACTCATTAAGCATCATTTTGATATTTTCAAATTCTAAGGAGCATGAGGCACTTCTCAAAAGAAACCTAGGGTTAGTCCTATCACCATATTGACAATCTAAATGCATTGCTCATCTCAGTCCAAGAATCAATAGAATTATCTGGAAATGCTTTATACCAGTCCCTAGCATCCTCTTCCAAGGTATGGATAAACATCTTGATATATACATCTTCATGTTCAATCTCAAAATCTTCCATCATGTTGATAAAAAACTTTAGATACTGATCACCAATAATAGCATTGTTTCCCTACAAACTTTGCATTTTGTTCCTTACATCTTGAGGCACTACATTTGGATACCCAACCATTCCCACAAATTTTATAGGTCCAAAAGTGTTTACAACAAAAGGGGGTCTAGGTGGGGGTAAGGCCATGTTCCTTTGAGGAGGTGACCCTGGAGGGGTGACAAATTGATGAGGGGTAGATGGTCCTTGGAACACAAGAGTATAATTTTCAAAATGGATATCCCCAAAGGACTTGTCTCTTGGAAATCTCTATCAACTTCAAAAAGATAGGTGCAGAATGTGAAGCAAACCTTTCAAAATCAAATGAAGGTCCCTCTCCAATTTGAGAGTTCAATTCCACAAAGAGGCTACCTGATTCAAAGTCACTTGAATGGCAGTCATCAATGATAGGTCGATCACTCTCATCAATGGAGATCCCTCTTCTTGTCTATTGATCACCAATAACTCTCAGGATTTTCTTCCTTCTAACTTTTCTTTTCCTAGCTCTAGAAACAATGTCCTAGTAGGATCCCTAGTAAAGAAAGATATTCTTCCTTCTAGCTTTGTAAATATTAGTAGCAAATATGATTTGACAGAGTTTTAAGACACTGGTACTTATTAAGAATCAGATCAACAGGGAGTCACCACTAAGGATTTCCATCTTAGTTGTGTAGATGCACTAAATATGATCTGTCAAATGTTTTTCAATGCTAGAAACTAGAAATGGAAAGATTCTGACCTTTCTTTACCCAAATTTATCAAATGAAAGCTAGTGCACTAGGTGAGAAGACTGAAAGAATTACACACAACACTTGGAGCATACAAGAAGTGTTTTACTAGGTTCTTGATTTTGAACTGAGATTCCTCGGCAGTGGCGCCAGAAGCATGTTGGTTCTTGAATTTAACCTCCTTCAAAGGCCGAGAAGAATCATGGATTTGACAGGACACTCAGAGGAAGATAGATAATCATTTATGTCATTTTGTAGCCAAGGAAGCAATCTATCTGACTTGTTAACACTCAGGTTTTAAAAGGAGTGGGTAGCACCTTAAAAGGATGTGATCTGATCCTAACTATTTTAGGTTGTGCCTTTCAACCAAGGTAAGAGAACCTATTTTTTAACCTCTGTTTATTGAAGGAAATGATGAATCCTTCTTTTGCATAGATTTTATAGAGAAGACCTTGGGAAAATATGATCAACACACTAGATTTGGCCCTCACGAGTTATCACTTCTAGATCATGGAGATATTTAACAAGGAAAAGATTACTAAAGACATTTGGGACCTTGATTGCTTCTGCATGTTTTGGTAAAAGATATTATGCATTTGTGTGTACACAGGACAAACAGGGGTAGTACATGTAGGATTGGTTGTTTTTGAATGAATTTTTGGTGGGAGGTGGGGTAGGGTGAACTTGATTCACCAGATCCTTTAGAAATCTTACAAAATAGAGGGTTAAACAACAGAATGCCACAAAATAGCTAAAATGTCTCTTTAACTAGAATATGTGCTTCAATGGAGGCCCAGATCAACACTCTTTCACACAATATTTGAGATTCTATCATGAAGTCTCAAGTTAGAAAATCCAACAAAGCATCAAGATCTAAGACAAATCATGCCTAAGGTACATCCAGAGGCTTACAGACAATCTCTGTCAACAGATGAAAGAAAAGTGATTTTAAATCATTTATTCCAATCCCAAATGAAATATCTTTTGAGAGATGAAATTGAAGATGCCACTAAACTATCACAAGGATTGAGGCAGGTGTGATTGGATCAAATTTGATAGAAGATTGCAACAGAAACAAGAAAAACTACTTGCATACATTCAGAAATAAAACCAACACATTTTGCTCAAGACAACACAGAAAAAATCAAATTTGATTATGTCTATTAGTAGGGGAAAGTTTCTAGAACAGTCTTAGAGATTGTCAATGGTTGTACACTTGCAACCACCTTGACACAATAAAACTTAATACAAAAAGAGATAACCTAGTTTCTCAAATGGCTTCTAAAAATGATGAGCTCTGTCAAGCTTTCTATTAGAAAAATAAGTCCCGACCCCTAACACTCCAACCTCCAACCTCTGACATTTACACAAAAAATTTGTGCCATTTATAACATTTACAATAAATCCCCTTCTCCCAAAAGACAAAAAATTTTAATGCACCAGTGCTCACCATGATTTAGAACATGATTCTCGAATTAGATCTGTAAAATTTCACCAGTGCTCGAGGGGTAGATCTCATCGAATATCTCCCGCATTCAACTCCTTCCTCTGGTAGATCACTCTTTCTTCAATTTTCCAACCACTTCTGCCCCTAATCTATCAAATCTAGCTGATTGTGTACTTGGGAGAAGAAAAATGGAAAATCTGATCGAACATGAAAGTCAGACCATTTTAATGGTGAAAGATGTCTCCAGATCTTCCCACAAAACTTAGATATCAACATTAACTCCCCTCTCTTCTTGGCATGTAGGAAATACCAATAAATCATGGAGACTCACACTTCTAGGTGTGTTTCAATAAAATGGGGGAAAATCAGATTCAAACTCTCTAATGCCGTTGATCTTTTCTTTGAATTTGGGTCTTTCACGTGGAAGATTAAAACTTTAAAAACAAACCCGGGGCTTCCTTTGACTTTTTATATTTTTTTGGAAAAATGGAAAAAAATCCATTTTTCTCTCACCTCTCACCCTCGGGAAATGAGTCTGACATGTGTCCAAATGTGGTTCGAGTAGAACCATGCTTCCCTTTTACTTTTGACTCTTTTCTCCCAAAAGGAATTTTTCTAAATTTCCCCGAGAGTCCGCACCTCTACCGCCATTGACCTGTGGTAAAGCATTGACTATTTCCCTCATCGAGATTGCGGGCCATTCTAATATTTTAATCCTTAATAGGCATAAAATCCAAGTTTCCTCCGATGGTCCACTTCCCCACCTCTTTGACTTTTCAAAACCATGTGTCACCATGGTGCACCTTGAGATGGTCCCAAAAATTATATACCTTGAACGAGCGTGGGCTCGCCACGTGTCCTATTCTAAAAATGTTTTCCTCAATGTTTGAAGCTTAGTGGAAGGTGCCATGTGTCATGCTCGAGGTAGTCTCCTTTGGCCGTTGAAAATTCCAAGAAAAATGCAAAGTGAACGGAGGCCTCCACGTGTCATCCTGGCACTTCTTTAAAATGAAACTCAAGGGCCGGTCCCCAAACACGCACGGTTCCTCCACGTGTCTCCATGGTGCAACTTCAAGAAGGTGCCCAAAGTGGAGACCCTGAATTAGAGTGAGCTTGCCACGTGTCCTTCTCCACCAAACTGTATCAACTACATAAAATGTGTCTAAGTCCTGGAAAAGTAGTGGAGACCTCCACGTGTCCTCCCGGTGCTACTCCAAGGCCAAACAAAAAAGTATACCTTCAAATGAGTGTCTTTCCTCCACATGGACACACTTTAAGTTGAGGTGATCCATAGAAATTTTGAAGTACCCTACTAAGCCACATCCAACCAAAAGGTGCCAATTCCCTTGTCGATGAAAGGATGTAAATTTGATTGGGAGAAATGCTCGTCAAACTGTAAAATATAGAAAAATGATCATTCGAGCCTAGAAATGAAAATTTCTCCAAGGACAAAGAATTTAGAAATGTTACAAGGCTCAAATATGTTCATTAGAGACACATCCATTCATTTTATTCAAGTATTTAGGGTAGAAATGACAAGGAAGAAAGAATCTAGACCATGGAGAACGTCAAACATGGGAGAACCTAAGTTTTTAGATGAATAGAGAATGAGAGACCCCAATTGCAGACCTTTTCTAGAGGAACAAAGAAACAAGGAGAAAACCATGGACCCATAAGTGATTTATGACCCAAGAAAAAAATTAAAAATGGCAACAAAGATTAACCAGGCACAACACGAGGAAAAAGAAAGTGACAGAGGCCACAAATTGATAGATTTTCAAAGGAAAATTGGGGTGAGACTATTTTGAGCACCAACATAGTGGATGGAATTTAAATTGTCATAGAAAACATGAATTGAATAGTTACCAAAAAAACAAATTACACTTGTCGGATCTACCACCTTGTTCTCTGTGGTAAACAAAGAATATGGTGTAGTGCCCACTTTCCTTTGACACCCTTTTGATAATAATCATGATACTACGATTATATTATGGACATGATTATGGACTTTATTATAGTATTATGTTAGATGTTAGATCATGGATTATTGTTGTCTTGATTCATTATGATGCATGATGATTATTAGGACATTTTATATGTTGATGATGATATACTATTTGGTGTGCTCTCACTAAAGCTAAAGCCCCAACCAAACCGATATTTTCATGTTTCCAACCTCTCACCTCGCAAGATTTTGCACAACGTTATATTGAAAACGTTGAATTTTAATGTAGCTCGACACGGCGATTGCTCGCCGCAAAGATAGCCATACGGCTCACTAACGACTCACCAACATTGGGTACAACAGAAAAACACAAGGAATAACCTCTACCCATAGTAGTTATAAGTAAAAAGGCCTATCACATGATGGATAAGGAATCAAATGAAAAAAACATTCATTTTTTTAGCTCAGAGTAGCTCGACGGACCAGCTCACCAATGAGCTCGCTATGTCTAATGTTGATGATTTTGGAATGCAAGAGTTGAACCATGCACACTCAGTAAAGCCCCAACCAAACTGATATTTTCATGTTTCCAACCTCTCACCTCACAATATTTTTGCAAAAATTATATTAAAAACGTTGAATTTTAATGTAGCTCGCCACGGATATTTCTCGCCGCAAACATAGCCATACGGCTCACCGACCGACTCGCCAACATTGGGTACAAATTTTTTCGTGGCTTGCTGATAGAGGCAAAAAATTGATAGATTTTCAAAGGAAAATTGGGGTGAGATATTTTGAGCACCACACAAAGTGGATGGAATTTAAATTGTCATAAAAAATTGAATTGAACAATTACCAAAAAAACAAATTTCACTTGTCGGATCTACCACCTTGTTACATGTGGTAAACAAAGAATATGGTGTAGTGCCCACTTCCCTTTGACACCCTTTTGATACTAATCATGATACTTATGATTATATTATGGACATGATTATGGACTTTATTATAGTATTATGTTAGATGTTAGATCATGGATTATTATTGACTTGATTTAGTTATGATGTAGGATGATTATTAGGGACATTTTATATGTTGATGATGATATACTATTTGACATGGTTATATTATGGATGTTTTTAGACATGTGATATTTGGATATTGTGAGTAGACCTAGAAATGGAAATTATTGGATGATGATACAATTGTTGATAAAACTATAAATGATATTATTATATTGCTTTGATGATTGTTGTGATTCATATATCTAGATGATTTTGGAATTATATTTATATTATTTTAGATGTTCTAATATGGCCATGAGGACAAATGAGGTATTTTGTTTTGCAGGTTAAAATATCACAACAAACATCGGGGATTGGAGAGTAACCACATTGGAATTCTAGATGAATTCAACAAGGTCACCATAGAAACAAGTATTTTTTTTTGCGTGTTTGTGTGTGTTAAGGATTCCCATGGGGGAATCACCTTTAAAATGTTACCAAGGGTTATGTGTATTTATTTATTGGTTCCTTGGTTTATGTTTGCATGTGTTTTTTTTTGGTGCATTGACCCTTTCATTATTCATCTAATGGTGTGTAATATTGTGAGTAATCATGTTGTTAAGTTAATTAATTAAAATATGTCATAAGAAAGTAATTAATAGAGTTGTTGGCCATGAATTAAAGTGTTGTAAGTGATGTGTAAGTTAAATTTTGAGTGTGAAACACTCCACCTTCTTGGAAATTCAAATTTTTCCTTGGAGGATGAGTTTGGAGGCTTGTGGGACAAGTTAAACTTGTCCATACCTCTTAAATTTATTTACCAACCATACCTATGGTTGGAGAGTTGAATTTAGACTTTCATTATGAATTTTGGGAAGACAAATTGTAGGTTTTAATTACACTTTTCTTACATGGTTTAATTTCAATCCTTTGGGGTGTGGGTTGGATTTGAGTATGTAAGTAAATTGTCATATTATTCACCCACCTATTTATTATGCATTGGAGAATGAAGTTGACTTTTGGGGTTGGGGTTGAGGATGTGTGATGTGACATCCTACATGGACCCACCTCATCCTCTTCCCTTTCCTCTTCTATAAAATTTGAATTCCTTGCCTTGTTTAGGGGTTTCTTCATTTTGGAGACTTCATTCTTGGGAGAATTCCTTGTTTTTTGGGAGCTCTTGCTTTGAAGAAGTTTTTGGAAGATTGTTGCATGCTTGTGCTTGGTAGTTTTGGATTGCTTGCATTGGGATAAATCTTTCTATTTTGGAACTTGGAACAACTCCATCATGGAGAGGTAGGAGCTTGGCTCTTGAAATTTTTTCTTTTGTTTATCAAATTGTTACTTATTGTGAATGTTTTGGCATGTTTGTGGGTTGTGGGGTAGATGGCCTAGGAATGGTGTAGGAGATCACTTTGGGGTTTATTTTGTGGGAGGCACAAGTGTGTTTTAGGAGGTATAAGGGTGGGGGAGTTTGGATTTGGGTTCCACCTTACAAAGAAATAGCTTACATTTCTTTACTCGTTATGGGGTGCCATAAGAGGTTAGGGAGGCATAAGGAAATGTGAGGAATAAGGGGTACTTGGGGGAGGCATAAGGAATGTCAGGGTTTTGATATACGATATTTTGGTCATTTGTAACTTAGGTGGTGATACTCATTTCCCCTTTTGGGAGGAATAAGAAGCATCCCCATAGTTTCTTGCTTTTGGCTTGCTTGATGAAGCCTCGTAATGTTTTTCATGCTTTAATTTAATTGTAAACTACATTCTACTTTGGACTATGTTTTTATTGTGAAAATGTTGCTTGTGTGTTTGTGGAACCCTATTGTTGCCATGTGTTGGATCACATATTTTATTGCATTATGGTTTGGCATGGGGGCCAATGAAGAAGGATGACTTCTCCTCTTCATTGGATGTCTTTTTTTGGGTAGAGAGTGTTTCCTTTCCCCTACTCTTGTTGTGATAACAATTTTGAAGAATGAGAAATATGCATGTTGTTGTTCTAGAGCTGAGAAAAGATAGTTTAATAGTCCCTTGTGAAATGAAATCTTATTGTAACCTTTCCCACTTGAAGTGGATGAACTTGTATATGTTTTTTAATGGAAAGATGTTGTATTGGTTATGAAAGTGTAAATTGAAATGTGAAAGAGACATACTCTATTCTGTTCTTTTGAAAGCAAGAAATTGTGTTCTGTATGATGAAATTGAAGAATGAAAGAAGGAAGTTGTAAATTTTCTTTTGGAATCAATAAAGGATTGCATAACCTTCCTCAAATTACATCATTGTATTGAATTTAATCATCTAAATGTGAGTTGTAATCTCTGTTTGAAAGAAAGAAATGCGTATGAAGGAAATGTAATACTCTATTTTGTGAAGTGCATGATTTGAAAAGAATAAAAGTTGCATTCTTGTCTTTATCATTTGATTGAAGGAATGAAACCTATTTGAAACTATCATGAAATGAATTCATTTGTAAGGAAAGTAAAATAAGAACCATTGAGTTAATTTTTTCGTTTCCATTTCTGCTTCACGTTAAACTCTGCAACTTTTACTAGAAACAACAGACCGAAAACCGCAATCAAGAAATAACAATGAAACATTAAAATTGAACATTCTAGGTTATAAATGAATGCAATTGGACAAAAGCACTTAAGGAAAGATCCTTCAAACCTTGCAAAAAATGGGCTCAACCCTCTTATAGTCATTTTGTTGTCAAGAGATGTAAATTTTCAAATTACAAATCAATCAGACAAATTAAATCTTTAAATCCTTCTTAAATCCATCTAAGAACAATTCTCCATGTCTATTTGACATGTTGAGAGATGAAGAAGATCAAATTGAACAAATCTTATAAGTTAAAATTTACCAGTTTGCATTGTAAAAGCCTACAGATATTTTTCTTTAAATTGACTCCCTAAACTTTATCAAAATAAAAATTTAATGATTCTTGAGTAAAGAGGATGTTGAGATATTTCCAGAAAGTCCTTGTTTTCCCAAAATTGAGCTCTCTATCAAAAGTTATGGCCTTGATGTTTTTCTTCATTTGGCATCAAAATAATTTTAACTGTCAAAAAAATTTGGGAAAAATTTCTTGGTGGACCCACGGGCCCAAATTTTCCCTTAGAGCTTCGAAAAAATTTTGGGAAAATTTTCTTAATTTTTCCTCCCCCCACCGGCCCACCCTGACCAATCAGAGGTTGCCACATGGTACCATGAGGCATTGGCGGAGGGGCGGATCCCTTTTTAACTTAGCACTTTGAAAAATTTTTAGGAAAATTTTCCTAATTTTCCCCCCCCGCATGGCCCGTAGCCAATCAGGAGCTTCCACATGGCATCGTGAGGCATCGGCAGAGGAGTGGGTTCCTTTCTACCTTTTACACTTTCAGAAAATTTTGGGAAATTTTTCTACATTTTCCCCGCCGCCTGTCCGGCCTTCACCCAATCAGGAGCTGTCATGTGGCATCATGAGGCAATGGTGGAGGCATGGTGAATTTTACCCTTTTTCCCTTCAGGGCATTAAACCTCTTTTATCCCACGCCCCCCACTTTCCCCATGTTGGTTTAGGAGGTGGCACATGTCCCTTGTGGGATTACAGATTCGCGAGAGCATGGGTGCAAAGGTGGATTTTCACCCCATGTGGGAGATTTCAAAATGTCTCCTATGGCCCCACCGACCCAAATCCTCCTCCGGGAAATATTTCTCCCACGGCCCACAGACCCGCCCCTGGGGTAAATTTTCTCCCTAGGGCCCGCAAGCTTGATTTTGGGGAAAATTTTCACCCCAAGGTCCATCGGCCCATAACTTGATAAATATGAGGAGTTAGGAGGACTTATTTATATCACTGGAAAGGTGAGAAAATTTCCTATCCAATGGGAGTGATTTAGGAAATTTTGAATGTGTTAATTTTGAGGAAAATCAAGTTGAATCTTTAATTCTGTTAGAGAGTGGGTATGGTGAGGAATTACTCTCTGAACCTAATTGAACTTTCTAACCCTAAATTTTGGGACCTTGTGACCTCTAATAATTGTTAATAAAAGAAAAGTATATTCTAGTGGATTAGAATTGAGTTGGAACTTGTTAGTGACAATTGTTGTCTTGTAACTTAGTTGTAGACTCTTTTAAAAAAAAAATATTCCATAATTTTCCTAACTAATCCTAGGTTGTTCTTGGGTCTCAAGTGGGTTATTTTTAGTGGGAATTACACTTGGTATCAGAGTAGTGGTTCAAAATATTGGGCCATTGGGAACACTAGAAAACTTGAGACATGAACCTTAAACCTAGCACACTTTTAAATCTAGAAAACAACTTAGTTTAGAAATTACATATTTTAGTAAACATGGAAACTGAATAAAACTTAGAAAGATGAACTAACTCTCACCTTGGTCTATGCAGGAGGCATAGATGGGACGAGGGGTATTTTCACATAGACCTAGACTTACCACCACTAGATCATGTTGTAGTAGCCATCCTACCATAGAATTTTGTAGACTCTTCAGGATGTTAATGTTGCTCTACGTGGAGGATCAGTAGGAGGACATGTAACCAGACATGATAGAGTCACTTCCATTGAGGGTCATGTATCTCCTCGACCCAGTGAGGAGCATGGAGGAGAGAAATTCCATGCAGAGTCAGCCAGTAGTAGGTCACCACAGAGGGATAGGGTGAATGAGTTTCAGGATATAGAGAGAGGTCTTAGAGCCCTAGGCTTAGGGATGAGCATACAGAGAGGCCTAGATTCCATTAGATCACAGCTGCAGATCACATCAGGGAGATCCTAAAGCTTTAGCCATCACATTATTCTAGTGACACAGGTGGATTTAGGAAGAGGCTTGGTTAGTGAGCTTGAGCGGGTGCTTCAAGCTCTGTCCTTGTTCTAGCAACATGAAATCTCATGTTGCGATCCATCTACTGAGGGATGGAGTTGGTGTCTGGTGGTAGATAGAGGAGCAGAAGCTCCATGTTGATTCTGAGATAGTTACCTAGGAGCTCTTTAAGGAGTGTTTCAGGAGTAGATACTTGTCACGAGGTTCATACAACAACAGATAGATGAGTTCCATGACCTCTCGATAGGCATATCTTACAGTGGCTGAGTATGAGAGTAGATTTCTGGATCTACTCTAGTATGTTGATTACATGTAGGATGAGTAGGTGCGGATCCATAGGTTCATTCGGGGCCTGAATCTAGACATTGGAGGTGTAGTGTAGATCCATTGTCCACAGACATTAGTTGAGGCCATCGAGAAGGCCTATATAGCAGAGGAGACTCGAGGAAAGACCCAACAGGCTAGAGACCAAGTCTAGAGCCACATATAGTAGATGTAGGATAACAAATCGAGGGGGTTAGTACCTCTTCCTCGTGGTGGAAAGGGTTCAACATAGTCATCTTTTAGACCACAACAACAACAGCAACAGTCCGCCCACCTTATAGACCTCCACAGAGGTTTGATGCATAGAGAGGTCAGAGTATGGGGTCTCCCCTAGGGGTCCCATCGAGACATAGGTGCCCAGAGAGCTCACTCAGTAGGAGCTCACCGCTAGAGAGACCTCACCTAGACGGCATAGCTAGATCATCGAGATCCACACCACAAGATCTCCAAAGTACCGACCTGGACTACTACATAGGGAGAGGATTAGGTAGTTGTTTTGGTTGTGGTGTTACTGGACATTTTTGGAGAGACTTCCCACATAACCCTAATAATAAGGGTAAGACACAGATCTCAGAGCCTACTATTGGTGATATGGGGCATAGTCATAGGATGTATGCAATAGTTAAGAATTTCCAGAAAGAGCATCAAAGCACAATTATTGAGACTATGGGTAGCATTGGTGGCATTCCTACCTCCATTTTGTTTGATTCTGGTTCTTGATTCTTTCATTTCACCATCTCTAGTAGAGTGATGCAGGCTTGTGGTAGTTAGGTAGGGTCTTAGTTGGGATGTTGAGATGGCTTCGGGAGCCAAGATCTCTGTAGACTCCTTAGTCAAGGAGTGTGTAGTGGATTTGGGACCTTTCACCACTACCTCGGATCTTTGTATCCTTCCTTTGGGCTCATATGGAGTCATCTTGGGTATGGATTGGTTGTCTACACACATGGCTAGGGTGGATTGTTACCACAAGATTATATCTTTGCGTAGATGATTTGGGAGTTGAGTCAGTAATTTCAAGGGTTAGGAGACCCATTTCTATTCACACCATCTCTACTATGCAGCTTAAGCGGTGTGTGTGATGGGGTTATCAGATGTATGTTATTACATTCAAGTGATAGATTAGAGGATGGGTCTAGTGGACCATCGCTAGATGATCATCCCATTTTGAGAGAGTTTGCAGATGTCTTTCAGGGAACCTATCGGGGTTACTACCCCCACGTGAGATTGATTTTCATATAGATCTGGTTCAGGAGAAGATCCTATCTCATGAGCACCTTATCAGATGACCACCCTAGAGCTCTACGAGCTCAAGCTCAAGTTGCATTTGGAGGGAACTATGATTTTTGTGAAGAAGAAGGATGGATCCTTACGGTTGTGTATTGATTACCGCTAGCTGAATAAGGTAATGATCAAGAATCATTATCCCCTTCCACGCATTGATGATTTGTTTGATCAGATGAAGGGAGCCAAAAATTTCTCTAAGATAGACCTTAAGTCAGGCAACCATCAGTTGAGGATCTCAAATGGACATTCATAAGACCACCTTCCGTATGAGATATGGCCACTATGAGTTCACAGTGGTGCCTTTTGGTTTGACTAATACCCCGTAGTATTTATGAGTTTGATGAATGGGGTATTTAGGACCTTCTTATATCACTTCATGCTCATCTTCCTTGATGACATTTTGATTTACTCACAAACACATGAGGAGCATGAGGGGCACCTTCACTAGGTTCTTCAGTGTCTTCGTGAGTAGCACTTTACGAGAACATGGAGAAGTGTGCATTCTTTCAGATGGAGGTGTAGTATTTGGGTCATATCATTTCTAGGGAAGGTATCACCATCGATCCTTCCAATATTAGAGCTATTATGGATTGGCCAACACCCACTACTATGACTAAGGTGTGCAACTTCATGGGATTAGCAAGTTATTACAGGAGATTTGTTTAGAACTTCTCTCGGATTGTGCACCCCTTCACTTCCATTTAGAGGAAAGGGAAGAATTTTGTTTGGTCAGATAGGTGTGAGTAGGCCTTTAGTACACTGAAGGAATGTCTCACTACAACACCTATTCTTGTAGTACTGGATCCATAGGGTGAGTTTTTCATTTGCACGGATGCTTCTTTAGTAAGGCTTGGAGGTGTGTTGATGCAGGAGGGCAGAGTAGTGACTTTTGAGTCTTGTAAACTCAAAGATTATGAGCTTAGTTATCCAACTCATGATCTTGAGCTTGTGGCAATTTTGCATGATTTGGTTTGATGGAGGCACTTTCTACTTGGTCAGAGATTCACACTCAGGATAGATCACCTGAGTCTTCACCACCTCTTCACGCAGACCCAATCTCAACTCTTCATTAGTGGCATTGGATGGAGTTACTTTTGAGTATGATATGGAGATAGAGCATGTGAAGGGGAAGGAGAATGTGGTGGTAGACACTCTCAGTAGATAGAGACAAGTGGTTATGGCCACCTCAAAGTGAGCATAGATTTATAGAGCAAGATTCTTTAGTAGCTTCCTCTTGACAACTTCTACATTTCAGTTCGAGCAAAGATCAAGTCTTAGAAACCCTCGAGGGGAATTTTGATAGTTTCTCACTAGAGGAGATGGCCTTCTCAAGCACAGAGGTCAGATTTATGTTCCTAGAGATGGAGGCTTGAGGTAGGACATATTGATAGAAGCACATCATGCACCCTATTCAGCCCACCCTGGGGTGAAGAAGATGCATTCTACTTTGAGATAGTTGTATCACTAGAGAGGACTTTGTAGAGATGTGGCCCAATTCGTGTCATGATGTTTAGAGTGCCAGAAATTAAAGTTCAAGCATCAACATCTAGTTGGCATTCTCTTTCCTCATGCTATATTGGAGTGAAATGGGACACCATTTCCATGGAATTCATTGTTGGGCTACCGATGTCGAGATATCACCATGATGCCATCATGGTCACGGTTGATAAATTGATAAAAGTGGCTCACTTTTCTTCAGTGAAGACCACTTATATAGCTAGTGCAGTGGCATAGTGGCATGGTATATCTTTATGATATTGTCAGGTTACACGGGAATCCATGGAAGATCATTAATGACCGCGATCCTTTGTATGCTTCCCATTTTTGGACTACCATGCAAAGTATGCCCTCGGACAAAGATCAATTTTAGTAGAGCATACCACCATCGAGGCTAATGGGAGACCAAGATGGTGAATCAAATCTTGGAGGACATGCTTAGGATGTATGTTATGGACCAGTAGTCCAAATGGGAGGAGTACCTATACTTGGTGGAGTTTTCCTACAATAATAGTTTTCAGAGTTCTATAGGCATTGCTCCTTTTAAGGATTTGTATGGTAGAGAGTGCAAGACACCTCTTAAGTGGGACATGTTAGAGGATAGGGTTTCTCTTGGACCAAGCTTTGTTGCAAGACATGGAGCAGCAGGTGGTTTTGATCAAAAAGAGATAGGAGGCACAGGACAGGTAGACAGGTAGAAGAAGTATGCAAATTAGCATAGGACCGAACATAGTTTTGATGTGGGCATGAAGGTGTTCCTTCATGTTAGGCCACATAAGAGACCTATCCATTATGGAAAAGGTTCTAAGTTAGCTCCTAGATTCGTGGGTCCTTTTGAGATCTTGGAGTGTATCATCCCTTTGGCCTACCGTCTAGCTTTTCCACCTATCTTGTCTCACATACATGATGTGTTTCATGTTTTAGTTCTTAGGAGATATGTTGTAGATCCTTCTCATGTGCTAGATTGGACATCATTATAGGTGTAGGATTAGGGGAAGTAGATGGTGGAGCCCATTCGCATCCTAGATCACAGGACCCTGGGCCTTCGAGGAAAAGAGGTTAATCAAGTCTTGGGTGAAGTGGGACAGATATGTTGAGACTCCAGCTACATGGGAGGATGCTACTTTTCTATGAGTTCAGTTTCCACATTTGTTCAGTGACTTCCAGGAGGAAGTGGACTCTAAGGGGAGGGTTATGTAGTGCCCACTTCCCTTTGACACCTTTTTGATACTAATCATGATATTGCTGATTATATTATGGACATGATTATGGACTTTATTATAGTATGATGTTAGATGTTAGATCATGGATTATTGTTGACTTGATTCAGTTATGATGCATGATGATTATTAGAGAAATTTTATATGTTGATGATGATATGTTGTTTGACATGGTTATATTATGGATGTTGTTCGGACATGTGATATTTGGATATTGTGAGTAGACCTAGAAATGGAAATTATTGGATGATGATATAGTTGTTGATAAAATTGTAAATGATATTATTAGATTGCTTTGATGATTTTTGTGATTTATATATCTAGATTATTTTGGAATTATATTTATATTATTTTGGATGTTCTAATATGGCCACGAGGAAGAAGGAGGTATTTTTATTTTAGAGGTTAAAATATCACAACAAACATTGGGGGATTAGAGACCAACCACATTGGAATTCTAGATGAATTCAACAAGGTCACCATGGCAACTAGTATTTGTTTTGTGTGTTTGTGTGTGTTAGGGATTCCCATGGGGGATCACCTTTAAATGTGACCAAGGGGTTATGTGTATTTATTTATTGGTTCCTTGGTTTATGTTTCATTTATTTATTTTTGTGGTGCATTGACCCTTTCATTATTCATTAAATGTGTGTAATATTGTGAGTAATCACATTGTTAAGTTAATTAATTAATATATGTCATAAAAAAGTAATTAATAGAGTTGTTGGCCTTGAATTAAAGTGTTGTAAGAGATGTGTAAGTGATGTGTAAGTTAACTTTTGAGTGTGAAACACTCCACCTTCTTGGAAATTCAAATTTTTCCTTGGAGGATGAGTTTGGAGGCTTTGTGGGACAAGTTAAACCTCTCCCACACCTCTTAAATTTATTTACCAACCATACCTATGGTTGGAGAGTTAATTAGACTTTTATTATGAATTTTGGGAAGACAAATTGTAGGTTTTAATTACACTTCTATTACATGGTTTAATTTCAATCCTTTGGGGTGTGGGTTGGATTTGAGTATGTAAGTAAAATGTCATATTATTCACCCACCTATTTATTATGCATTGGAGAATGAAGTTGAATTTTGGGGTTAGGGTTGAGGATGTGTGATGTGACATCCTACATGGACCCACCTCATCCTCTTCCCTTCCCTCTTCTATAAAATTCAAATTCTCTTGCCTTGTTTTGGGTTGCTTCATTATTGAGACTTCATTCTTTGGTGAATTACTTGTTGTTTTGGGAGCTCTTACTTTGAAGAATTTTTTGGAAGATTGTTGCATGCTTGTGATTGCTTGCAAGTTTTGGATTACTTGCATTGGATAAATCTTGTTGTTTTGGAACTTGGAACAACTCCATCATGGAGAGGTAGGAGCTTGGATCTTGAAATACTTCTCTTTTGTTTATGAAATTGTTATTGTTGTGAATGTTTTGGCATGTTTGTATGTTGTTGGGTAGATGGCCTAGGAATGGTGTAGCAGAAGACTATGGGGTTTACTTTGTGGGAGGCAAAAGTGTGTTTTAGGGAGGTATAAGGGTGGAGGGAGTTGGGATTTGGGTTCCACCTTACAAAGAAATAGCTTTAATTTCTTTACTCGTTATGGGGTGCCATAAGAGGTTGGGGAGGCATAAGGAAATGTGAGGAATAAGGGGTACTTGGGGAGGCATAAGGAATGTCATGGTTTTGACATACTATATTTTGGTGGTTTCTAATTCAGGTGGTGATACCCATTTCCTCTTTTGGGAGGCATAAGAAGCATCCCCCATTGTTTCTTGCTCCTTTGGCTTGCTTGATGAAGCCTCAAGTAATGTTTGTCATGCTTTAATGTAGTTGTAAACTTCATTATGTTTTGGACTATTTTTTTATTGTGAAAATGTTGCTTGTGTGTTTGTGGAAGCCTGTTGTTGCCATGCGTTGGATCATATATTTTATTGCATTATCGTTGGGGCTTGGGGCCAATGAAGAAGGATGGATTCTCCTCTTCATTGGATGTCTTGGTTGGGTGGAGAGCGTTGCCTTTCCCCTACTCTTGTTGTGATCATAATTTGGAAGAATGAGAAATATGCATGTTGTTGTTCTGGAGCTGAGAAAAGAAATTTTGACAATCTCTTTTGAAATGAAATCTTATTGTAACCTTTCCCACTTGAAGTGGATGAATTTTATATGTTTTGTAATGGAAAGATGTTGTATTGGTTATGAAAGTGTAAATTGAAATGTGAAGGAGACATTCTCTATTATGTTATTTTGAAAGCAAGAAATTGTGTCCTCTATTATGAAATTGAGGAATAAAAGAAGGAAGTTGTAAATTTGTCTTTTGGAATCAATAAAGGATTGCATAACCTTCCTCAAATTCCATCATTGTATTGAATTTAATCATCTAAATGTGAGTTGTAATCTTTGTTTGAAAAAAAGAAATGCGCATGAAGGAAATGTAACACTCTGTTTTGTGAAGTGCATGATTTGAAAAGAATAAAAGTTGGATTCTTGTCTTTATCATTTGATTGAAGGAATGAAACATATTTTAAACTATCATGAAATGAATTCATTTGTAAGGAAAGTAAAATAAGAACCATTGAGTTAATTTTGTCGTTTCCATTTCTGCTTCACATTAAACTCTGTAAATTTTACCAGAAACAAACAGACCGAACCTATAATCAAGAAATAAAAATGAAACATTAAAATTGAACATGCTAGGTTATAAATGAATGCAATTAGAAAAAATCACTTAAGGAAAAATCCTTCAAACCTTGCAAAAATGGGCTCAACCCTCTTATAGTTGTTTTGCTATCAAGAGATGTAAATTTTCAAATTACAAATCAATCAGACAAATTGAATCTTGAAATCCTTCTTAAATCCATCTAAGAACAATTCTCCATGTCTATTTGACATGTTGAGAGAGGAAGAAGATCAAATTGAACAAATCTTATAAGTTAAAATTTACTAGTTTGCACTTTAAAAGCTAGAAAATCATTTTCTTGAAATTTACTCCCTAAACTCTATCAAAATCAAAATGTGATTATTTTTTAATAAAGAGGACATCAAGAGATTTCTAGAAAGTGCTCATTTTCCAAAAATCAAGCTATCTATCAAAATTTATGGCCTTCTGAATGTTTTCTTCATTTGGTGTCAAAAATAATTTTAACGTAAAAAAAAATTTGGGAAAAATTTCCTTAGCGGACCCGTGGGCCGAATTTTCCCTTAGAGCTTTGGAAATTTTTTGGGAAAATTTTCCTAATTTTTTTGCCACCCCCCTAGCTGTGCAGCCAATCAAAGGCTGCCACGTGGCACCACGAGGCATTAACAAAGGGTGGATCCCTTTTTAACTTAGCGCTTTGGAATTTTTTTTGGAAAATTTTCTTGATTTTCCCCGCCGCCCCGCCTCCCCACAACCAATCAGGAGATGCCACATAGTGTCATGAGGAATCGGTGGAGCAGAGGGTTCCTTTTTGCCTTTTGCACTTTCGGAAAATTTTGGGAAAATTTTCTACATTTTCCCCGCCACCCCACGGGACCGCAACCAATCAGGAGCTGCCATGTGGCATCGTGAGGTGTCGGTGGAGGCGGAGGTGAATTTTATCCTTTTTTCCCTTCAAGGCATTACAAATATTTTATCCCCACCGCTCTTCTTTCCCACGTTGGCTTAGGAGGTGTCATGTGTCCCTTGCGGACTTGCGAACTTCCGGGAGTGCGGGTGCAAAGGTCACTTTTCGCCCCACGTAGGAAATTTCAAAATGTATCCACGACCCACCACTGACGACTCCTCCTAGGAAATATTTCTCCCTAGCCCACAGACCTACCCCTGGGAGCATTTTTTTCTCCCTGGGGCCCATAGGCCCACTCTTGGGGAAAATTTTAACCCCAAGGTCCATCGGCCCATAACTTGATAAATATGAGGAGCTAGGAGGACTTCTTTATATCAATAGAAAGGTGAGGAAATTTCCTATCCAATGGGAGTGATTTAGGGAAATTTTGAAAATGTTAGTTTTGAGATAAATCAAGTTGAATATTTAAATCCTATTAGAGAGTGGGTATGGTGAGGAATTACCCTCTGAACCTAATTGAAATTTCTAACCCTATATTTTGGGACCTTGTGATATCTAATAATTGTTAATAAAAGAAAAGTATATTCTACTGATAAGAATTGAGTTGGAATCGTTAGTGACAAATATTGTCTTATAACCTGGTTGTAGACTCTTTTAAACAAAAAAATTTATTCCATAATTTTCCTAACTAATCCTAGGTTGTTCTTGAGTCTCAAGTGGGTTTTTTTAGTGGGCATTACACTTGGTATCAGAGTAGTGGTTCAAAATCTTGGGCCATTGGGAACACTAGAAAACTTGAGACATGAACCTTAAACCTAGCACACTTTTAAATCTAGAAAACAACTTAGTTTAGAAATTACATATTTTAGTAAATACGGAAACTAAATAAAACTTAGAAATATAAACTAACTCTCGCCTTGGTCTATGTAGGAAGCGCAGATGGGACGAGGGGTATTTTCACATAGACCTAGACTTACCACCACCAGATCATGTTGTAGCAACCATCCTACCAAAAAAATTTAGACTCTTTAGGATATGTTAATGCCACTCTATGTGGAGGATCGGTAGGAGGACATGCAGCCAGACATGATAGAGTCACTTCCATTGAAGGTTATGTATCTCCTATACCAGCGAGGAGCATGTAGGAGAGAACTTCCATGTAGAGTCATCCAGAGTAGAGTCACCATAGAGGGGATAGGGTGACTGAGTTTCAGGACATAGAGAGAGGTCTGGAGCCCTAGGATTAGGGATGAGCATACAGAAAGGCCTAGAGGCCATCAGACCATAGCTGTAGATCACATCAGGGAGATCCTGAAGCTTCAACCATCACATTATTCCGGTGACATAGGTGGATTTCAGGCATGGGCCTTGTTAGTGAGCTTGATTGGGTGCTTAAAGCTTTGTTCTTGTTCTAAAAACACGAAAGATCGTGTTGCAATCCATCTAATGAGGGACAGAGCTGGTGTCTAGTGGTGGACAGAGGAGTAGAAGCTCCATGTTGATTTTGAGACAGTTGGGAGCTCTTTGAGGAGTGTTTCAGGAGGACATACTCCTCATGGAGGTTTATAGAAGTGGAGATAGATGATTTACATGACCTCGATAGGCATCTCTTACACTGGCTGAGTATGAGAGAAGATTTCTTGATCTACTCCAGTATGTTGGGAAAAATTTCTACACATTTTCCCCCGCCCCCACTAGCCCATGAGCCAATCATGAGCTGCCACATGGCATTACGAGAATCATAAAAGGTGGGTGAATTTTACCCTTTATTTCCTTGGGGACGTTAAACCTCTTTTATCCCCGCCACCTCGGTTTCCTCGCATTGGCTTAGGAGGCGCCATGTGTCCCTTGTGGACTTGCGGGCTCGTGGGTACAAATGTGGCTTTTCGTCGCATGTGGGAAATTTCAAAAATGTCTCAAGACCCAGTCGACCCAAATCCTCCTCCAAGAAATATTTCTCCCCGTGGCCCGCAGACCCGCCATGGGAAAATTTTCTCCCCTGGGCCCACAGGCCCACTTTTGGGAAAATTTTCACCCCAAGGTATGCCGGCCCATAACTTGATAAATATGAGGAGTTCGGAGGACTTCTATATATCACTAGAAAGGTGAGGAAATTTCCTATCCAATGGGAGTGATTTAGGGAAATTTTAAATGCATTAATTTTGAGAAAAATCAAGTTGAATCTTTAAAGCATGTTAGAGAGTGGGTATGGTGAGGAATTACCCTTTGAACCTAATTGAACTTTCTAACCTAAATTTTGGGACCTTGTGACATCTAATAATTATTAATAAAATAAAAGTATGTTCTAGTGGATTAGAATTGAGTTGGAACTCGTTAGTGACAATTTGTTGTCTTATAACTTGGTTGTAGACTCTTTTAAACAAAAAAAAATTATTCCATAATTTTCCTAACTAATCCTAGGTTGTTCTTGGGTCTCAAGTGGGTTGTTTTTAGTGGGCATTACATATGGCATGTGCGTGAATTTCTTGATAACTCATTTATTGTTACCCACTTCTTCACTCACTCACGCCAAAGGCTTCATAGCATTTTTTGTAATTTGTAAAATCTTTGTTGTAAAACAAGTTACATAAATTACAAATAAATTAACTAAATAATATTCTAAATGAATATAAATGAATATTCAAAAATTACAATGCTTACATAATTTTTCACTTAAAAAACCTCCGTAAACATGTCATGGAAGATGCCAATGATAAATGGTCACAAATTAAATGGTTGTATACCAAAAATTTCAGCTTTGTAAGTGTAGATCCATTAAATATGTACATCATCATATTTGTAAGTTTAGAGTGGTTGTCCTATTAAATCTTATGATGGTCTATTCTAACTCTTCTAAGAATGAAATAAACTATGTTTGACAAAGTTTAGGCCGGGCTTTGAAATATAGGGCTTATGTCTAATGATGGTCACTTGGTTGGCATTAGTTGTGCATACATAATTTTTATATTATTTTTTATTATACTCCATTGATTATAAATACATTTATTATCTTCTCTCTAAATTTATTACTAACTAATGATAAATAATATTAATTTAGTTGAAGCAATTTTTTGGCTCAAAACATTCTATAGAAAAAAATGGATTCTAAACTCCGCCTTATAATCAAGATATCTACATTTTTATATTGTATTCTCAAGCAACAAACTAAACTTGGAAGACACAATCAAGAAGATTTCGAATGTAAGGTTGAAACAATCTTATGATGGTCAAATAGATGTAAAATTTAATATTGTAATTAAGTGTTTATTTGCAAACATCACAACTCCCTACTACCACCCCTGCCACCATTGTCTATTACTTATCGACATAATCATCACCACATAACAAAATGTGTATTTGTAACTTTACCCAAAATGGCCCAGGATCCAAGATAATATCAATTCCCAATAGAATTTTAAATATCACTTCCTTATATAGACTTTAAAATCCATCTTTATGGACTTTCATATAACATGTACACTAGAAACATTTGGTCTTATTTATAATTAATTTAGGTTTCTTTTCTACATTATTCCCATAATCAAAAGCACAATGAGTAATTAAGTTATGTAAATATCCCGGAAAACTAATCACCTTATACTAATTTCTTTACTCAACCTTCGAAGGACCAACAAATAGTTTTAATCTACTTTACTTCAAATGAAAAATCATAGTAGACACATATATAAGTTGTATATGTAAATTATCTTCTCACGTCTATAATATTTTCATAATGTCACAACAAATGCAACTTTTTGACTATAGGCATGATGGATGCATGATGCACTATAAGCTTATTGTCTATAAAAAGTATTATTTTACAATTGTAATTTTTAAAAGTATATTTTGATTTTCCAAACTATAGTAATATATTATTATTATTATTATATAAACACCTCGAGGCTTTCGATGAGGCCGTGCCTTTGAAATTGCACCGATGAGGCATTTGGCACCTTTGTGGCTCTACTCTACCTTACTTGTGTTTCGCCTAAGTCCCTTATGTTTGATGAAGGCTTTATGTCTGACCCAGAGACACATGGATGCTTCTCGCATTTGGAGACCCTGTTTGGACCTGACCTTTGGAGGTGCGTCGATTGGACACATGGAAGCTTCGCTACTGCCTAAGACTTTTCAACTGCCGATCATTGTCTCCTTTTCGGACCTACGACACGTGGAAGCTTCACGCTCATTTAGGGACTATCGCTTGGGTCTCATTTTTGAAGTTGCATCGATGAGGCACATGGAGGCTTCCTCCGACCCTCTTATACTTAGTCGATTAAATGGCCAACTCTATCCCTTTTCCGACCATTTAGGAGAAACTCATCGAGATCTTAGACATGTGGAATCTCCACACACATTTGGGGACCTTGTTTCTCTTGCACCTTTTGGAATTGTGCCGAGCTAATGGTGGCGCCTTCCACAACTTTACTTTGTTTTTCCCCGAGTCGACTCATATGTGAAGTCTGAAATCTTTGAGCCCCTTTCCCCTCTTTCTTTCTTGTTGAGCCTCTGGACTCTTTTAACATCATTGGCCTCCCTCGCTGACCTTTCTTGGAATGTGGGCTTGCATGACTGAATCAACCCTTCCGATTTTCTTCTGTGGGGTCGTGTTTGATCAATTTTGTCGGGGGAAATTGGGATAACAATTATTTCATAATCAAATGCCAATATCGTTGCAAAATTGAATGAACTATCCCATAGATTAGGAAATACAAAATACATGAAGGTAGTGTGGTTTATATAAATCACCTCTTTACTATGCCCATACGTCAAACATTATATGGGATATCTGGCCAAAGGTGAGACTATAATTATATGATAACATATAAAGATAAAGAGTCTATTTGAAAACCTACTCCTAATAATATCACTACATTATTAAATTAGTATTTTCTAAGGAAAACATAATAAGGAAATTAATGACATTTTTTTGTAAAGGTGAATCAGGCCGAGTGTCATATGAATGTAAAGACTTTCTTACCATTCAAAATATGGTTATGATCAACAAGAATTAGTGCTTGTACATTAGCATGATCTAACTAATTCTTCATTATTTCAAAGGAATATGTTAGATCATGAATACCATATCATGAAACATATAAAAAGAGTTATGTCATTTCTAAAATATTATTTTTAATTATTTTAAATGAAAATTATAAGTGATAAAGAACACATGAGTAAACAATAACAATGTTAGTGTCATCACTACTAATTTGTTATTCTTTAAGGAATGCATAAATAGTTTTGGTAATATTTTTTAGGCCAAGAAGTCTATTGGAACGAGAGCGGTAAATAAATTGTTTTAGGACAGAAAAACACTTACAGAAGGGAATGCCCTTTTTCATATTTTATGATTCTTGATCAAATAAAGATTTTTATTATATAGAAAATATGGATAAAACTTATAGAGTGGGCACGCGCCGGCACACTATAGCGCAACCAGATTGGAATAATAACATAGAATATAATGGAATTAATAATCGAGAAGAAAATATGGATAAGAAGGTGAAACAGATGTACTTTAGAGATGGAATTGCGAGAAGAAAATATGGATAGAACATATACAAAGCCGACATTAGGTGCGGATTATTTAGTAGTTTGTTGAAGTCTAGGAAAGTGATGCATTAGATGTATTTGGCTACGTAGCGAATGTTGATGTAGTTCATTCCCTTGTAGAGGCCATCGTTCTTGGGTGTGAAACCGTCTCTCCCGTGGTGAGAAGATCAACCTGCTCGTACGAGAATTTGACATCGCACTTGGCCGGGGTGGCTTGTAGATCAACCTGGACGGTTTTACCAGGTCCACGGTCACATGGTAGTTGGCCCCAATGCTCTTCTCTGTCTCTTCCATTCCTCCCCACTCCGTGACGGTGGTAATCTTAGAGGAGATGGTGATGCTAGTGATCGCCACCTCGAGGACCCCGGCGGTGAAGGTGGCGGAGATGCCGGTGGTGAAAGACACAGAGTTGTTCCATGATCTTCTGCGGCTCGATCTACCTTCCTCGTGTTCTACCTAAGTCCCTTTTGTTTGACGAAGGCTTTATGTCTGACTCGAGACAAGTGGAGGCTTCCCGCTCATTTGGAGACCCTGTTTGGACCTGACCTTTGGAGGTGCGTCGATTAGACACGTGGAGGAAGCGCCTGTGCACCGAGACTCTTCAACCTGTTGAATGTCTCCTTTTCAAACTTGGGACACGTGGAAGCTTCATGCTCATTTAGGGACTATTCCTTAGGTCTCATTCCTAAAGTTGCACCGATGAGGCACATAGAGGCTTCCTCCGACCCTCTTATACTTAGTCGATTAAACAACCAACTCTATCCCTTTTCGACCGTTTAGGAGAAACTCATCGAGATCTTAGACATGTGGAAAGACACAGAGTTGTTCCATGATCAGCTCTTCTTGTCGGTGTAGGTGAAAGGCAGCTCCATGGTGGTTGGGTTCGTGGTGTTGTTGGTGGTAGTCTCGGTGCCGAGAATGAGTGCTCGCCCTTGGGAGATGTCAAGCAATGTCCACATCGTACATGACGGAGTGCACGCGGCGGTTGAGAACAGGCTCCTCCACGCAGGGGCGTTTTATACCCTAGGTAACTTAGGCAGTTTCTAGGGCGGAGAATGACTAGGGCGCCAAAATAATTTTTTTCGTAGGTCGGCCTTTCCGGGTATGGTCAGCTCTGTGAACTAGTTTTATATAATAACTGCCCACCAAAATCAGCCTTGTCTTCACTCTTCTTGGGGATCTCGGGCTTCTCCTCCCACATAAAAGGAACTACCGCCCTCCTTGACTCAACAAACTCAGAAAAAATGGCGGTGGATCGCGTTGGGATGGTGGGCATGCTGAAATAAAATTCACCTCCTCCTCTTCCGGGGCTGGAAGGCATGCTAACATAGGGCGTGGTGGAATTATAATGTAAAGAGGCATATTATCAAGATGCGTGGGACTACGAATAGGACTGGAACACACTGTATTTTGCTGCATGGAATGTAAGGAAAGTGCCTCGGAAATACATTATAAAATTAGCAGATTAGTTTATTCATGGTGAGTCGGCACCCACCTTGTATTTTTAACTCACATGGACTTGCGCCCAATGGAAAGTAAAATAGATAATGTTGCTTGTATGTCTTTGGCTTTTACCTGTGTAATTAGTTGTTAATAAAAGTAATTATGGTCAAATAAAAGTCATTAGACATGAAAGAATATAGGAGGGAAATTGGGTGTCTTAAGAGCAGGTCAACATCCATAAGAAAGGACGAAATATTGAATTTTCACTAAAGGTGAATAGTGAAATCAATAATTGTCTTAACTTCATGTATTGTGGTTTTAAAGTCTTAGATGTTGTGAGTGACATAGTTTCATATTTATTTCTGAGGATGAAACTAGATGAAATGGCCTTTCCATTTTGACATTTGAATGCTACATAGCTACAATAATAAATTATGATGACGACATTGATAGTTTTGCTATGGAAAAGACAAGAATGAAGCCTTTATAGTTTTAATTGAATGTGTTAAAAGTTATATTATAATTGTTTAAACAATATGCACTGCTAGATGAGTGGTTGGTCTCGGCACGGAGGTTGGGGCGGCGTACACTCTGAGTATTGCCTAGGGTGCTATAAAACCTTAATTCGGCCCTACCTCCGCGATGAACTCGAGCGGTGCTTTCCAAAGCGTCCGGTGCTGCATTTAGGCGAGTTGGTTTTACCCTCGGTGGTGAGGCATTTGCAAAATGCATTGTTGCCTAGCTTCATGCAGCCCCACCGTTTTGAGATCCACTTGAACAGGGAAGAAAGAGCAAGTCCTTGTTTGAGGTGTCCAACCCCTTGGTCAAGGGTGTCGCCCAAATCCATTGGGACTGCGCCTCCGTAAATTATCATGGTACACGGACTTTATCCGCACAACTCCCCGCCCGTGTCCCTCTTCATTGTTCACAGGCACCACTTGGAATCTCACGCGCTCGTGGCGACGTCGATTAGGAAGAAGCTGGCGATACGGGTACCCTTCCACCCATGTCGACCCCGAGATAATTTCCGTTGTCTCCTTTAAACACAACGTAGTCGGGAAGCGTTACAATAGTGGCCATAATACCGAATAAATTAATGGTTTTTCTAAGCCCCTTACTATTTAACATGAGCATGCCTATATATTTATAGCCGAAAAACCAAAGACGTCCCCCAATCACGAAAAGCACACGAATTGTGCTTGTCATGGAGTAATATCGGCCGTTGATCACAAAAGATCTGTTGCAGCCATAAATGTCTTGCCTCGTGAACTGTGGACCAAACACCGAGAGGAATGCAAGGCTAGAAAACGTGGATGTACAACACAAAAGTAATAGGTGGATGGATCTGATTTTTAATGCGGTGGATGGGATTTAAATTGTCGAGAAAATGTGAATTGAACAGTTATCGTAAAAACAAATTTCACTTGTCGGATCGCCACATTGTTTCGTGTGGTAAACAAAGAATATGGCATGTGCATGAATTGATTAACAACTCGTTTATTGTTACCCACTTCTTCACTCACTCGCCAAAGGCTTCTTAGCATGTTTTTGCGTAGGTCAGTAAAATCTTTGCTGCAAAACAAGTTACGTAAATTACAAATAAATTAACTAAATAACATTCTAAACGAATATTCAAAAATGATAATGCTTACACAATTTTGTCACTTAGAAAACCTCCGTAATCATGTTTGTGGAAGATGCCAATGATAAATGGTCACAAATTAAATGGTTGTCTACCATAAATTTCAGCTTTGTAAGTGTAGATCCATTAAATATGTACATCATCATATTTGTAAGTTTAGAGTGGTTGTCCTATTAAATCTTATGATGGTCTATTCTAATTCTTTGCACTGATCACCATGCCACGTCACTTCCGGTGCTTAGCAAAGATTACCTACGATACAAAAAGAAAAAGTAAGTCCAATTGTTTTTTAAAGTACTTAGCAGCATTACCTCATCATTGGACTTAAAGTAATCTATTTTCTAATACCCAATTACCCCTTTAAGCAATTTCTAGGTCTAATTATAGACATATTTTTGTGGACAGAACCGATTTAGATAATAGGAATAAATATTGCAAATTGTTGAGGGTTGGCATAAAAGCTCACCACCAGAGATAATATCTCAGTTGCTGTATACAAATGTCTTTCTTTCTATGGAATTTTATTGCCCAAAATTGTATTCTAGCTTAAAGTGTCTTCCTGGTTCCATCATGGGCCAAATGCCTTTTTTGGCTTTCAAAGTTTGAAGATAACTTTCATCATTTTTGGCATTACCACTCTCTGTTACTGCCATTTACATTGTTTTCTGTTGTAATTGCTCACTTCTGTATTAGCGTTCTCTTGATCTTGAGTCTAAATGTTTGAAGTGTCTTCCATGGTTCATATATACATGTTGCTCCCACGGGCTGCATTGCTGTAACGCATTGCACCGGTTGTGGTGCACCCTATCTTTGCACAGTCACTGCACCATGTCACTGCCACTTGGTCGAGTAAAAACACCACGCCATTCGCCACGCCAGTTGTTGTCCTGGCTACCGCCATGCATTGAATGCTCACCCACCAGCCGTTAATGCGCGCGGTTTGGTTTATGGACCTGCCACCGCCAAATCGCGCCATGGGATTTCACGGGAAATGGAGTTGGAGCTCATTCAGTGCTGTTTTTGGTGTGTTCAGTTGCAGAGCTCGAGCGACCATTTCTTGGGATCTTGCAGATTAGTGGGTGCGTGGGTTTTCTCCACTCCTGACCGACTTCTTCCTTGGCATTGGCTCGGCCTGCTACGAAGATGAGAAGAAAAGGCAAAGATGAGAGGGTTCTCACTCAGGCAATGATCCTTAATGTTTTTAAACACTGCACTATTAAAATAGTGAGCATAATCATACTGATATATTAACATAAGTTTAATTGTATACATAGAATGATGGAAAGTATTCTGATTACATACATAAAATTAATATGAGTATTCTGATTACACCGCCAAATAGGGTGTAAAATATAGAGCATCATCATATTGATATATTAACATAAGTTCAATTGTATACATGGATGCGTGGAAAGTATTCGATTACATAAGCAAATTAATATGAGTATTCTAATTACACCGCCAAATAGGGTGTAAAATATAGAGCATCATCATACCGATATATTAACATAAGTTTAATTGTATACATGGATGGTGGAAAGTCTTACGATTACATACACAAAATTTATATTGCACTATATAATCGAACGTGCAAAATGACATAGCCAATTTAAAAACAATTCCTTTGTCATCCATGCATTTGGATGTGCAGCCATACATGCTCCAGGTTCAAAAATTTTAATTTAATTCTTTATCATTCTCTTTCCCTTGAACAAATAAAATCCTGGGATTGACAAACCTGTTGCATTGACACAACACAATATAGTGATCCACTCCCTACTCTTTGGTATTACCTTTGGGACATTACGATTGCCCCTCTTTACAATTACACGAACTCCACAATTTCTTCCAGCCTGCAAACCAGTCTCATCACAATTCCAGATTTTATGAGCGTCGTATGAATAGGTTCCATAGCATTTGGCCAAATTATCATAAAATTTGGTTACTATTGCAGGGCGCAAGTTTAAAGCTCTATCCCTATCAAGTCCCTCAATTGTTCGGATTGCAAGGTCTGGATGACATTTTTGAATCCAGCCCACCATGATTTACCAGGAAACCCATCTTTGAAGGGGTTTTGTCTTGTTTCACAAATATGAGCAACATTTTCCTTTAGCTACATTAACTCCAAGCCATGACCCATATCAGCCATTTCTTTGCACCATTCAACAATTTCCTCTTCTTCTTCTTCAGTTAGAACTGTTGGAGGACCCCTCCTCTTTGTGTGGGTGAGACCATTTAGCCAATAGTGTAATGATGTGGGTGGAATGAAATACTTCTTTCATCATTGCTCTAACCGAGAACCCATTAAACTCAACATCATCTATCACCTTTTCCATATCTTCTTTTTCCAATCTCGGATGACACTAAGCTTCTTTTTTGCAGATGTTCTTTGAACCGAGACGGTGGGTGGGTTTTTACATCTACGGTTCATTACTAGTTGGTGCTGAATTATCCTCTTCATCACTTACATTATGTGATAATTGTACACCTCTCACTTTGGGCCTCCTTGATCTTCTAGCAATAGCACCTTTTCTCATGGTGTAAATGAAATACTGATTCACAACATGAAAGATGATTTGTTGGAAAAGAAACTATAAATATACCAAAAATGAATGCTAGAATATGATTGCTAGAATTGTTGAAGGAAAGAGGATTGCTAGAATATGAATGATTTTGTTTCATTTTTAGGAATTAATTGACTTGTAGTTTTCATTATGACAATGTCTTGTATGGAATATGTTGAATACTGAGAAAGTGCTTGGATAGACAATGTTAGCATCACCCAATTGTTTTTTAAAGTACTTAGCAGCATTACCTCATCATTGGACTTAACGTAATCTATTTTCTAATACCCAATTACCCCTTTAAGCAATTTCTAGGTCTAATTATAGACAGATTTTTATGGACAGAACCAATTTAGATAATAGGAATAAATATTGCAAATTGTTGAGGGTTGGCATAAAAGCTCACCACCAGAGATAATATCTCAGTTGCTGTATACAAATGTCTTTCTTTCTATGGAATTTTATTGCCCAAAATTGTATTCTAGCTTAAAGTGTCTTCCTGGTTCCATCATGGGCCAAATGCCTTTTTTGGCTTTCAAAGTTTGAAGATAACTTTCATCATTTTTGGAGTTACCACTCTCTGTTACTTCCATTTACATTGTTTTCTGTTGTAATTACTCACTTCTGTATTAGTGTTCTCTCAATCTTGAGTCTAAATGTTTGAAGTGTCTTCCATGGTTCATATATACATGTTGCTCCCACGGGCTGCATTGCTGTAACGCATTGCACCGGTTGTGGTGCACCCTATCTTTGCACAGTCACTGCACCACGTCACTGCCACCTGGTCGAGTAAAAACACCACGCCATTCGCCATGCCAGTTGTTGTCCTGGCTACCGCCATGCATTGAATGCTCACCCACCAGCCGTTAATGCGCGCGGTTTGGTTTATGGACCCTGCCACCGCCAAATCACGTCATGGGATTTCACGAGAAATGGAGTTGGAGCTCATTCAGTGTTGTTTTTGGTGTGTTCAGTTGCAGAGCTCGAGCGACCATTTCTTGGGATCTTGCAGATCGGTGGGTGCGTGGGTTTTCTCCACTCCTGACCGACTTCTTCCTTGGCATTGGCTCGGCCTGCTACGAAGATGAGAAGAAAAGGCAGAGGGTTCTCACTCAGGCAATGATCCTTAATGTTTTTAAACACTGCACTATTAAAATAGTGAGCATAATCATACTGATATATTAACATAATTTTAATTGTATACATAGAACGATGGAAAGTATTCTGATTACATATGTAAAATTAATATGAGTATTCTGATTACACCGCCAAATGGGGTGTAAAATATAGAGCATCATCATATTGATATATTAACATAAGTTCAATTGTATACATGAATGCCTAGAAAGTATTCTAATTACATACGCAAAATTAATATGAGTATTCGATTACACCGTCAAATAGGGTGTAAAATATAGAGCATCATTATACCGATATATTAACATAAGTTTAATTATATACATGGACGACATGGAAAGTATTTTGATTACATACGCAAAATTTATATTGCACTATATAACTGAACATGCAAAATGACATAGCCAATTTAAAAACAATTCCTTTGTCATCCATGCATTTGGATGTGCAGCCATACATGCTCTAGGTTCACAATTTTTAATGTAATTATTTATCATTCTCTTTCCCTTGAACAAATAAAATCTTGGGATTGACAAACCTGCTACATTGACACAACACAATATAGTGATCCACTCCCTGATCTTTGGTATTACCTTTGGGACATTACGACTACCCCTCTTTGCAATTACACGAACTCCACAATTTCTTCCAGCCTGCAAACCAGTCTCATCACAATTCTAGATTTTATGAGCGCCGTATGAATAGGTTCCATAGCATTTGGCCAAATTATCATAAAATTTGGTTACTATTGTAGGGCACAAGTTTAAAGCTCTATCCCTATCAATTCCCTCAACGGTTCGGATTGCAAGGTCTGGATGACGTTTTCTAAATCCAGCCCACCATGATTTACTAGGAAACCCATCTCTGAAGGGGTTTTGTCTTGTTTCACAAATCTGAGCAACATTTGCCTTTAGCTGCATTAACTCCAAGCCATGACCCATATCAGCCATTTCGTTGCACCATTCAACAAATTTCCTCTTCTTCTTCTTCAGTTAGAACTGTTGGAGGACCCCTCCTCTTTGTGTGGGTGAGACCATTTAGCCAATAGTGTAATGATGTGGGTGGAATGGAATACTTCTTTGTTGCTGCTCTAACTGAGAACCCATTAAACTCAACATCATCTATCGCCTTTTCCATATCTTCTTTTGTCCAACCTCGGATGACACTAAGCTTCTTTGTTGCAGATGTTCTTTGAACTGAGACAAAGTGGGTGGGTTTCTACATTCTGGTTCATTACCAGTTGGTGCTGAATTATCCTCTTCATCACTTAAATTATGTGATAATTGTACACCTCTCACTTTGGGCCTCCTTGATCTTCTAGCAATAGCACCTTTTCTCATGGTGTAAATGAAATACCTGATTCACAACATGAAAGATGATTGTTGGAAAAGAAACTATAAATATACCAAAAATGAATGTTGGAATATGATTTTGGAATTGTTGAAGGAAAGAGGATTGCTAGAATATGAATGATTTTGTTTCATTTTTAGGAATTAATTGACTTGTAGTTTTCATTATGACAATGAAACTTGTATGGAATATGTTGAATACAGAAAGTGCTTGGATAGACAATGTATATTTGACTAAATGAGCACAATGTTGTATAGTTCAACAATGTTGTATATTGCATTTCAGAATTCACTATATTGTTCTTTTTTCATGATAGACCATTCTCTAGTGTATTCGTTGGACTCTTCCTATGTAGTTTTTTGCTGCCATGGCATAAATATCATTGCCTGTAGTGGACTTTTCCATGGTTTTGCTGCCATACCATTCTCATTCTGTATTCGTTGGACTCTTCCTATGTAGTTGTTAAAGCTAAGTTGTCGTTAGAAATATGGAAGGGAAAATTTATAATGAAAACATTAACGGCTAGTGGGTGAGCATTCAATGCATGGCGGTAGCCCGGACAACATCTGGCGCGGCGAGTGGACAACACTTGGTCCCATGTAAAAAAACCAACTTTTTTGACATCTCCTCAAACGTGGATCATCCATGTGGCGCCGAGGTGGCAATGAGGTGGTGGTGCAATGTTGGAGGTCAAGAATTTGGTGTTGCATCCATTGATGGTGTTTTTACTATGTAAATTTTCCCTTCCATATTTCTAACGATTGGTAACAACTTAGCTTTAAACTCTATAAATTTTCCCTTCCATATTTCTAACGACAATTCAGCAAAGGATTGGTTTCATCAAGTCACATTAGATTTTTTTGAAAAGGATTTGTCGAGAGGATTGGTAACAACTTAGCTTTAAACTCTATAAATTTTCCCTTCCATATTTCTAACGACAATTCAGCAAAGGATTGGTTTCATCAAGTCACATTAGATTTTTTTGAAAAGGATTTGTCGAGAGGATTGGTAACATCAAAAAAGTAGCTAGATAAACATGTAAATATGATGGTTTTTATGAAGATTTTATGGTAGATTTTTTTTATCTAGTTGTTTAAATGGTTAGACATGTATATTTTGCAAAGAAGATAAGAATTTTACCACTCTATATGATGAATGCAAGAGATATTATGGTACATACCTATATCTATAGAGTTTGACAATCCTTCTATTCATTTATTTACTCTTTTACCTATATCTATAGAGTACATACCTATATCTATAGTGTTTTTACTCGCCTGTGGCGATGACGTGGCGCGGTGATTTGTGCGCAAAGATAGGTGCACCACAACCGAGTCCTCTCCCTATTTGTTAAAGCTAAGTTGTCGTTAGAAATATGGAAGGGAAAATTTATAATGAAAACATTAACGGCTGGTGGGTGAGCATTCTTTGGGGATAGGCACCGGTTGTGGTGCGAGGTCCAATAATGGATATAGTAGGTGAAAGACATTGATCGTGTATTGTATTGTATTATTATTATTTAAACATGGAAGCATGAAATGTTGAATAAGACAATTTTTAAATTGGTCAATATTCTCTTATTCATTGATAGAACTAAAAATTTTCCTTCCATATTTCTAACGAAAACTTGACAAACTACTGTATTCGTCGGACTCTTCCTATGTAGTTTTTAAAGTTATGTTTTCAATATAAAATTTTCACATATGATCATAATACTTTCCAAATTTCTATGTATACAATAAAACTTATGCTAATATCACAGTGATGATTGGAAAAAATACTTTCCAACTGGAGAATGAGATATCTGGAAAAAATGAACAATACAGTGAATTCAGAAATGCAATATACAACACTGCTGGACTATAGAACACTGTTGTGGTCATATTCCGACAGAGTTGTATATTCCAGTAGTGTTGTACTTCCTAGCTGTGTTGCATATTGTATTTCAGAATTTACTTAGCATAAAAAGAATTTACTATAGTGTGCACATACAACACTGATGGAATATACAACACTGTTTTCAATTTAAAGTTATGTTTTCAATATAAATTTTGCACATGTAATTAGAATACTTTCCATCTTTTTATGTATACAATTAAACTTATGCCTATATAGCAGTGATGACTATACACTAGAGAAGAAGAATATATGTTCCCAACGAAGTGTATTTTCTGTTTTGCATGCACCTTTGTCATGGCATATGATTTTACAACGTACAGAAGATATGGGTATCTTGATTAGGCAGTCCCACTGTTTCGCCAGGAACAAAAAACTGGTCCTAACCCGATTAGTTTACATTTGTTAGTTTACATTTGACAAACCTGTTAAATTATCTACCAAAATATTCTTGTTCATTACAAACACTGGTTAACTCCTAGCACTAATGGTGCCATGCTGATCTTGATCTTATTGGTGGGGTCTAATTATCTTCTAATCTTCTATTGACATAATATCATGCTCTATTTTGGTTCAAGGTCATAGCAACTCACGAAACTAGGTAGTCTTCATTTGTCATGAGGCCACACACTGCATGGCATGCCAGAGAATTCTCTCAGATGAGATTATTTTCTTGGTTCATTTTAACTACCACCTACCAGATGCCAGCAGTCATCAACTCATTATTGCAGGTTGGAGATGTTACATAGGATTTTTCTTCAACTTGCTATAGGTTACAGTCGCTTTGTTTCCTTTGTGGAGGTGTACCTCCATTATTCTGATCTGATGTCTCCCTGGCTTTCTCTACAAATCTAATAAAATACCCCCGTGTGTAAGGAGAAAGATATTGCTGTTTGAATTTATGTTTTTTTTTTCTATAAAAAATCACAAGTTCATTCACCCTAGATTGACTTTATTGTGTTGACTGTAAACTGCCTAATAAATTGCAAAAAAATGATAATTTATTATTAAGAGAATGGATTTCTACATTTTGTGATTTTGATGGCAATTGAAGTGGCTTGTGAATATGATGACTCACGGCTCATCCTTTAAGGATAATTAACTAAGACATGTCATCCTATCTGAAGACATTCTTTATATGGTAATTTCAATCCTACAGATAATTGGGACCAAAAAGGACTATTCTCCAAGCATAATTTTTAGCTTTCTAGTTATTTGCATTTTCAACTTTATTAAACTTACCTACTCCATAGCTGGCTGCTCTTGATTTGATACTCTGTCTCCTTTGGTATGAGGCATTTTACCAACTAGCCTACTTAATTTTCTGTGTATGTTACTGATAAGGTTGTTTTTCAAAAATTTTGAGTAGGTCCTTGATATTGCTAATTAGCTCCTTGATGAAAACGTTATAATTCTTTCATTTATTTTTAACCATCTTAACTCTAACAGTCTAGCCTTGGGTTCTTGAACACCTTATAGACAGTTACTTGAAGTTTATTGCTTTTAAATTGTTTCTACTTTCAATTTTAGAACTGTGACACAAATGGTGGCTTGTAGAGGCTTTTTTGTTGGTTAAAAAACTTTATGATTTTGCAACGTACAGAAGATATGGGTATCCTGATTAGGCAGTCCCACTGTTTCACCAGAACAACAAACTGGTCCCCAACCCGATCAGTTTACATTTGGCAGAGTACTTCCAGCCTGTGCAAAACGGGGGGTTTGAAACAGGGTATGAACATTCATTAAAGCAAAAAGAAATGTCTAAATTGTGTCAGATGCTGGAGTTGCAACTGCCCTGGTAAACATGTATTCAAAATGCAGGAACATGGACAAAGAAAGTTTGTTGTTTGATGGAATACCACAAAGAAATATGTTCTTCTGGACCCCAATGACTGTAGGATATGCAGAAAATGCTTTTGTTGGAAACGTAGGTGAACTGTTTGATAGAATTCCTCAAAGAAACGTGGTCTCATAGAATGCCATGATGGCAGGATATGCACAAATTAGATTTGTTGAAAAGACTTCAGAAACTTTAAAGCAAATGCAATTGGCATATACAACTCTGCTGCAATATGCAAACACTGAAAAAATAAATAGAGGGCTTGAATTATGAAATAGTTTGTAATTCATAAGTGTCTTACCTGAACTGCACTGCTCCTCACTTCTTCAACTTTGAGAGATGAAAACTGCATGAACAAATGGAATTGTAATCCATCCTTCAAATTTTATTCTATCATCCTAAATTCTGATTGGTTGATGTTAGTTGACATGGATTCAATATGATAGTTCAATCAAATGGTTGAGATTTATTGGGATTTAATCAATGGATAATATTGTAGTTGGTCATTTTTATTATTTTATGAAGTGGTTACACAATTTATTGTTCATATGGTACTCGAGTTTTTAAACTTTGTGAAAGGTGAGCTTGACCATAATTTCATTTATTGTTATGCGGTGTTTGCTTGGGATTGAAGACTCTTATATAAAAAAGAGTGCATTATATTTGAGATCTGGTTTGGAAAGTCTTCAGAAATGACTTGTTGAAGTGACTGTAATAGATATGATGTACATACAATGAAAATATTACTTAATGAATAGTTGACTGTATAGACTTGGTTTTTGTACACTTGTATATAAATTAATATATATTTTTAGTTCTATCAATGAATAAGAGAATATTGACCAATTTAAAAACTGTCTTATTCAACATTTCATGCTTCCATGTTTAAATAATAATGATACAATACAATACAGTTAGGTAATATTAACTTCACATATCATTCAAAATATGTTATTTAAAAGGTGAATGTCTTTTCACCTACTATCTCCACTAATGGACCCTGCACCACAACCGGGTCCTCTCCCTACAAAATTTTGCAACTTAGAAAACCTCCGTAATCATGTTTGTGGAAGATGCCAATGATAAATGGTCACAAATTAAATGGTTGTCTACCAGAAATTTCAGCTTTGTAAGTGTAGATCCATAAAATATGTACATCATCATATTTGTAAGTTTAGAGTGGTTGTCTATTAACTCTAATGATGGTCTATTCTAATTCTTATAAGAATGAAATAAACTATGTTTGACAAAGTTTAGGCCGGGTTTTGAAATATAAGGCTTATGTCTAAGGAAGGTCACTTGGTTGGCATTAGTTGTGAATACATAAATTTTGTATTAGTTTTTATTATACTCCATTGATTATAAATACATTTATTATCTCCTCTCTAAATTTATTACTAACTAATGATAAATAATATTAATTCAGTTGAAGCAAATTTTTGGCTCAAAAAATTATGTAGAAAAAACTGGATTCTAAACTCTTCCTTGTAATCAAGATATCTACATTTTTATATTGTATTCTCAAAGCCAAAAATAAACTTGGAAGACACAATCAACAAGATGTCGAAGGTAAGGTTGAAACAATCTTACGATGGTCAAATAGATGTAAAATTTAATATTTTAATTAAGTGTTTATTTGTAAACATCACAACTCCCTACTACACCACCCTTTCCACCATTGCCTATTACTTATCGACATAATCATCACTACATAACAAAATGTGTATTTGTAACTTTACCCAAAATGGCCCAAGATCCAAGATAATATCAATTCCTAATAGAATTTTAAATATCACTTCCTTATATAGACTTTAAAATCCATCCGTACGGACTTTCATATAACATGTACACTAGAACATTTGGTCTTATTTATAATCAATTTACATTTCTTTTCTACATTATTCCCATAATCAAAAGCACAATGAGTAATTAAGTTATCTAGCTATCCTTGAAAACTAATCACCTTATACTAATTACTTTACTCAACTTTGAAGGACCAACAAATAGTTTCAATCTGCTTTACTTCAAATGAAAATCATAGTAGACACAAATATAAGTTGTATTGTAAATGATCTTCTCACGTCTATAATATTTTCATAAGTTCACAAGAAACGTAACTTTTTGATTGTAGGCGTGATGGATGCATGCTGCACTATAAGCTTATTACCTACAAAATGTATTATTTTACAATTGTAATTTTTAAAAGTATATTTTGATTTTGCAAACCGTAGTAATATATTATTATTATTATTATTATATAAACAAAAATTTCATTTTGAATTGAAGTGTGTATTTGTATTAGGAAATATAAAAATATTAGAATTTATTTTATCATTGATGCGAATAAAATATACTATATTAAAGACAGGGATTTGAATATGTGTGTGTGTGTGTGTGTGTGAGAGAGAGAGAGAGAGAGAGAGAGAGCGAGAGAGAGAGAGAGAGAGAGAGAGAGAGAGATACAAGTTCAATAGAGGGTAAAATATTGATTGCTCACTTAAGGGCTAGATTATGTGATTTAAGGTCTTACATTGATGGGAGGACACATATAAGGAATGAGAATTGCTATTAGAGTTAGATGAAGATGAAAGGGTGCAATAATAAAGTGTGTTTTGATAGTGACATTTTTATCAACTACAAATAAAACTTGAGAGTAGACGACCTAAAAATATGTAGTAAGAGGTGATGCTAGGAAAAATTTACAAAATTCTTGATCAAGATTCACATTAAAAGATCAAATATGGAAAAGGAATTAGAAAATTTTCAAGATTTACAAGAAAACCCTTTCAAACAATGAAATACATCTATGTTTCAACTATTGAGGACCATAAATTACTTGAGCTCATACACATTAAAATCTTGCGTTCATCTTAATAATACATACTATTATAATTTTTATAATTAATGGATAACATGGAGTCACAATATAGAAGATAGATAAAGGTTATAAATTATTAACTTTTTGTTGAAAAATTGAATGTTACGGTATAAACAAGAATATTATACATTTTGAAAGCCTTAAATTAGTCTCAGAATTTAAATTTTAGACATCATTGAATCCTTGATTCTATTTACATTAACAAAAATTGATGAAATGAAGTGGAAATAAAAGTTCATCATATGATGTAAAGTGAAGAATCTAGTTCATCAAACAATAGAAAATGTAAAGCTATTGTTGGAGTCAAATATCACACACAAATGTAAAGATGAATATCTTTCCCAGTTCTCATGGTTTTTATAGTTGTATTTGTAAACCCTTTAGATAGAGATCTTTTTTTGGGGAAATTTTGGGATTTTGAATCCCACTTGCCTTTAATGAAATCGTGGTTTCCTTTGTTTAACTTGGTTTTTGATACTTTCAAAGTTAAACTGGTATGGATTCATCTTCAATACTTTCCTCTTCAATTTTTGTGAGAGAATTGCTTAACTACTATTGGAAACACCTTAGGGAAATGTTTAGACATTGATCTAAAAAATGATGATTTCGAGCACAAAACATTTGCTTGAATATTGGTTGATATGGATACTTCTGTTGATATCCCTACCACTATTGGTTTGTCTTGAGGATATAGAATATTACTCAGAAGACACAAAAAGGATGCATGCATAGAAAAAAGGCACATTTGAAGGCATGGAAGAATAGAAAAACAAGCGCGCACTTGAACACTTTGAATTGGGGACTTATCCATTTTATGGGTCCATGATATTTTTGGAGATAGCGTGCGAAACACACAAAGACAGGAAGACTTATAGCTCATGCAATGGTATTTTGGGAACAATCATCAGTTGAGCATCATTTATAGGTTAGACTAATATTATGAGTTCTAGTCATGGTTAACTATAAGATGTTTGTTATTAGAACGCTTGCATGGTTTTCATCCTTTGTAAAGGTGCATGGCTATTACTAGCATGTAACCTATTTTGAGAGAGTGCATGCGCGATGAATGGAAATTCCTGCCCATATAAATATGAATTTATTTTGTACGGGTTTCATATATATGTAACTATGAATTATTATAGAGTTGTCTTTGCTGATTTTACTAAGTGTATGACTCATGCAAATACCTATGTAATGTAAGAAGCACGTATTTAACTATATTTGATACAAAGGAATATATTAGCAAGATAATGGTATTGAACATGAGTGAATCTCATTCTTGCATGTTAAATATTATTCTAGTCATATTTTAGTTCATGTTTAATATATTCTAAGATATATATGTAGTTTATGCACTATGGATTGTTTACTATTATGGATCACAATATACATATGCATCATAATGCTAACATTATAAATAAGAAAATTTAAAGAGGATCTGGTTCCTTTGCATGCTTTGGGTGAGCACTCAACTAAGGTGAGTGATGTACCAATGTGCTTGGGTTATTTATAGTAAATTCTAGGCTACATCATTGGTTCTATTTCGGGACCTCTTTCTCAACTATTTTCAGGATGTTGTAGATGAAAACGTATAGGTTGACCTTAGTAAGTATTGAGGAGTGGATAATAAATATGGAAGAAGAGTATTCTATGAGATTCAACATTGGATCTTAGTTTGATGCATGCACATGGGTTGAGCAGAGTCTATATGATTGCTTATATTAAAGCTTCTTTGATATTTTCCCCATAGAACTATATAAGTGTTTGGTTGCTTATGCATCTAAAAGAAACTAAAGGATTTGTACACTTGTTTGAATGAAAGAAGAATTTCAGGCCCTTTATGAAGTGTTGTTATTTAAACATGCATTTTGGATATTTTGTTCTATGGTGTTACGAATAGCTATATTTTGGAGTACTCAATTTCCACTCACTCTTGTCTAGAGATAGCTGATTTTTAATTTTTATGTTACCTCGGGGACCATGTCTTTACAAAATTCCTCTAGCGATTAAGATCTTGATGGTAACCCCTGAATTTGGAAGAATATTTGATGGCTAACTAAACTCCACCACATGCGGGGAAAGAGCGGTGTGTAATGCCGTCAAAACAACCAACTTAAGAACCAAGAAAAACCTAGGTTTAGTTAGGAAAAATTATGGAATAATTTTTTTAAAGTGTTATAACCAAAGTCTCAAAGACAATTACATTCAACTAATAAATTTTCCGATTAAAACAATTACTAATTCCACATTATATAGCAAAAGTGTAATAAATCCATACCTAGCTCAATTCTCTTTCGGGATTAATTTTATCACTAATTATATTGATATTATAGATAAATATTACTTGATTAAAATTTTAGGGTTAGAGGTATTTAATTCCACAAGATCCAAGATAAGAGAAAGCTTTAATTACAGGGGAAAATACATAATTAAAATTATTAGTGTAAAATTTTACTTACCCACTCCTAGAACTCGTTAAGGATTTAACCTAATTTTTCCCCTAATTAAGGCAATTAAATTTTTTTGAAAACATTTCCATTGTATAGGAAATTTCCTCACCTTTCTGGTTATATAAGGAAGTCCTCCTACCTCCCCATAAAGACCAAGTTATGGGCCGACGGGCCTTGAGGTGAAATTTTTCCCTAAAGGCGGGCTGTGGGCCTAGGGAAGAAAATTTTCCCAAGCGCGGGCCTACGGGACATGCGAAGAAGTTAAGATTTTGAACTTTTTCTTGTCGAAGAGTGTTAAGGGATCAAAATGATCCGCGCCTCTACCATCACCCAAGGCGACACGTGTCAAGCCTGGATTTGTTGCGGGGAAAACAAATTGGTAGGGAAACTCAGCAATTAAAGACTTTAAGACAAAAAGTTTAAAGGATTAAAAAAATGCTTTTCTTCTCGCCAACGCCAATGGTGTCACATGTCAGCCAACCATTGGACATGGGATAGTGGATCGACCGAGAGAAATAGGAAAATTTTCCAAAAAAATGTTAAGGTTCTAAGTGGATCCGCCCATCCATCGACGCCTCGTGAAGCCATGTGGCAGCACTTGATTGGTTGCGGGCCGGCGGGGACGTGGAGAAAATTAGGAAAAATTTCCAAATTTTAATTTCGTAAGAGCTAAGGTTGAAATGGATTCCGAGCCTCCAACAGAGCCTTGTTAAGCCAAGTGGTAGCACCTAATTGGCTGCGGGCCAATGAGGGATGCGAGGGACAACTTAGAAATGTTTCCCACAATTTTTTTAACTTAACTTATTTTGACCAATCGGATGGTTTGCGGAGTGGCGAGTGGCAAGGAACTCGTGCCTTAAGCGCTTTTGGGAAAAAATCACAAAAGAAATTATTTATCCCACGGGTCCTTGAGAATATTTGATCGGATGTTTGAAGCCAAAATCAAGTAAAACTTCATAAGGCCATAAATTTTGAATAGGAGCTCGATTTTGGAAAACGAGGACTTTTGGAAAGATCTCAAAGTCCTCTTTGAATAGGAATCTCAAGATTTGAATTTTGATAAAGTTTTGGGGTTAATTTTACATAAAAGAACTATAGTCTTTTAAAATGCAATAGGTAAAATTAAAATTATAAAATTTTGTTCAATTCGACCTCCTTCCTTTCTTAGCATGCCAAGAAAACATGGAGGAGTGCTCTTGGAGATTTGAAGGGTAAATTTGCAAGGTTAAAATGTTAGATCTAATTGCAATTCAATTTTACACATTTTATATAGCAAAATGTCTGCAATTTACCTTTGCCTATTTTTTTGCAAAGTTTTGAAAGATTTTCCTAAGTCACATTGTCTATTTGAATTTTATTAGGTCATATTATGTTCAATTTGTTGTTTCAATGGTTATTTCTTTGTTGCGGTGTCGATCTATTCATTTCGATAAAATTTGCGAGTTTCAAGTGAAACCAAAATGGAAGGGAAAACAAAATTACGGATGGATCTTATTTCACTTGCCTTGCTGAAAAACATATTGGTTCAATCCATGATAGTTTCAAATATATTTTTTTCTTCGAATTAAGTGATAGAAAAAATAATGCAACTTCTATTCCACTCAAATTATACCTTTCAATAAAATAGAGTAATACATTTTCTTCACTCGTGTTTCCTCTTTTCATTTACCCTTCTATAACAACATTTAAATTCATTCCCTTCTGATTTAAAGTATTTATCTTCCTTCAATCAAAAGTAGAATAAGAATGCAGTTTCAATTCCTTTTCAAACACGTACTCTTCTAAATACAAAGGATGAAATAATTCTATATACATTTTCCAACCCCTTAGCCGAGGTGTATGCCCAAATGCGATTGGGAATTTGTGCCTCCATAGATTATTATAGTATAAGGAATTTATCTCGCACAAATCCATCCCCGTGTCCCTCCGAAATGATAACATGCACCACTTGAAATCTCACGCGCTCACTTTGGTAACATCAGCTATGAATAACTACTTATACGGGTACCCTTGTACCCATGTTGACCCAAGATAATTTATGTTTTCTCCATTAAACACAACATACTCAGAAAGCGTTGTAATAATGGCCATGATACCGAATAAATTAATGGTTTCTCCAAGCCCCTTACTTACTTTTTAATGTGAGCATGCCTATATATTTATAGCCAAACAACCACTGACGTCCCCAACAAATAAAAATAAAAATCTAATCATAGAAAAGCACACGAATTGTGCTTGTCATGGAGTAATATTGGCCGTTTATTACAAAAGATCTGTTGCAGCCATAGATGTCCTACCAGTGTGAATTATAATTTTTTCCATGAGAGGAATGCAAGGATAGAAATAACCAACATAGAAAATGTGGATGTAGAAAAATCATTCGATCATTGAACAATTCCCTAAAAAACAAATTTCACGCATCCAAAGGTGATAGGAAGCTTATCCCATTTTTAATGCGGTGTTTTGGTACAGAATTTAACCTCCTTCGAAGGCCGATCAACATCATGGATTTGATAGGACACTCAAAGGTAGATAGATTGTATAGATTTTATAGAGAAGACCTTGGGAAAATATTATCAACACACCAGATCGACTCTCAAGAGTTGTCACTTCCAGATCATGGAGATATTTTCACAACAAGGCAAAGGTTACTAAATACATTTGGTACCACGATTGCTTCTGCATGTTTTGGTAACAGAGATTATGGATTTGTGTGCACACAGGACAAACATGGGTAGTACAAGTAGGATTGGTTGTTTTGGGATGAATTTTTTTGTGGGAGGTGGGGCGAGTGAACTTGATTCTCCAGATCCTTGAGAAATCTTACAAAATGGAGGGTTAAACCAACGAGAATACCACAAAATAGCTAAAATATCTCTTTAACGAGAATATGTACTTCAATGGAGGACCAGATCAACACTCTTTCACACAATCTTTGAGATTATATCACAAAGGCTCAAGTTAGAAAATCCAACAAGGCATCAATATCTAAGACAAATCATGCCTAAGGTACACCCGAGAGGCTTATAGATAATCTCTGTCAATAGATGAAAGAAAAGTTATTTTAAATCATTTATTCCTATCCCAAATGAAAGATCTTATGAGACATGAAATTACAGATGCCACTAAACTATCACAATAATTAAGGCTTGTGTGATTGGATCAGATTTGATACAAGATTGCAACGAAACAAGAAAAAATACTTGCATACATTCGAAATAAAACCAACACATTTTGCTCAAGACAACACAAAAAAACTCAAATTTGACTAAGCCTATTAGCAGGGGAAAGTTTCTAGAACAATATTAGATATTGTCAATGGTTGTACACTTGCAACCACCTTGACACAATAAAACTTAATACAAAAAGAGATAACCTAGTTTCTCAAATGACTTCTCAAAAATGATGAGCTCTGTCAAGCTTTCTATTAGAAAAATCAGTCCCGACCCCTAACACTCCAACCTCCAACCTTTGCATGAAACATTTGTGCCACTTATAACATTTAAAAAAGATACCCTTCTCCCCAAAAGACAAAAACATTTAATGCACCAGTGCTTGCCATGATTTAGATCGTGATTCTCAGAATCAAATCTATAAAAGTCGCCAAGTGCTCAAGGAGGAAAATCTCATTGAATATCTCCCGCATTCAACCCCTTCCTCTGGTAGATCACTCTTTCTTCAATTTTCCAACCACTTCCACCCCTAGTCTATCAAATCGGCTCATTATGTGCTTGAGGAAAGAAAAAGGAAAATCTGATTGAACACAAAAGTCGGACCATTTTAATGGTGAATGATGCCTCCCAGATCTTCCCACCAAACTAAGATATCAACATTAACTCCCTCTCTACTTGCCATGTAGGAAATATCAAAAATCATAAAGACTCGCACTTCTAGGCATGTTTCATTAAAATGGGGGAAATCAGATTGAGACTCTCGAAGTCATTGATCTTTTCTTTGAATTTGGGTCATCCATGTGGAAGATTCAAACTTTAAAAATAGAGCCAGGGGACTCCTTTGAATTTTACAACTTTTTTGAAAAATGGAAAAAAATTGTATTATCCTCCACACCTCGCCTTCGAGAAGCGAGGCGACACGTGTCCAAATGTGGTTCGAGTGGAACCGTGCCAAATTCTGCCATTTTACTCTCTTTTTGGAAAAGGGAAAATTTTCCAAATTTTCCCCACAACTCCACCCTTAGAAATGAGCCTGACACGTGTCCAAATGTGGTTCAAGTGGAACCACGCCTCCCCTTTACTTTTGACTCTTTTCTCCCAAAAGGAAAATTTTCTAAATTTCCCCGAGAGTCCGCACCTCTCGCCATTGATGGGTAAAACATTGACTATTTCCCTCATCGGGCTTATGGGCCATTTTGAGATTTTAATCCTTAATAGGTAAAAATCCAAGTTGCCTTTAATGGTGCACCTCCCCACCTCTTTGACTTTTCAAACTACCGGTGTCACCATGGCGCACCTTGAGATGGTCCTAAAACTTGTATACCTCGAATGAGCACGGGCGCGCCACGTGTCCTATTCCGATATAGTTTTCCTGAATGCTTGAAGCTTAGCGGAATGCGCCACGTGTCATGCTCTAAGGTAGTCTACTTTAATTTGTTGAAAATTCCAAGAAAAATGCAAAGTGAGCGAGAGGCCTCCACATGTCATCGGTGCTTCTTTAAAATGAATCTCAAGGGCGGTCCCCAAACATGCGCAGGTTCTGCATGTGTCTCCATGGTGTAACTTCAATAAGGTGCCCAAAGCGGAGACCCTAAATGAGCGTGAGCTTGCCACGTGTCTTGTTCCACCAAATGCGTATCAACTACATAAAAATTTCTAAGTCTTGGAAAAGTAGCGGAGACCTCCACGTGTCCTCCCGGTGCTACTCCAAGGCCAAACCAAAAAGTAGACCTTCAAATGAGTACCGTTCCTCCACATGGATGCACTTTAAGTTGAGGTGATCCATAGAAGTTTTTAAGTACCTAGCTAAGCCATGTCCAACCAAAAGGCGCCATGTCCCATGTCGATGCAAGGATGTAAATTTGACCGTGAGAAACGCTCGTTAAACCATAAAATATAGAAAAATGATCATTCAATCTCAGAAATGAAAATTTCTATAAGGACAGAGAATTTAGAAATGTTACAAGGCTCAAATATGTTCATAGGAGACACATCCATTCATTTTCTTCAAGTATTTAGGGCGAAACGACAAGGAAGATAGAATCCCGATCTTGGAGAATGGAAAACATTGGAGAACCCAAGTTTTTAGATGGATAGACAACGAGAGACCCAAATTATAGACCTTTTCCAATGGAACAAAAAAAAGGAGAAAACCTTGGACCCATAAGTGATTTATGACCAGAACAAATTAAAAATGGCAACAAAGATTAACTAGGCATAACACGATTAAAAAGAAAGTGATAGAGGCCACAAATCGATAGATTTCAAAGGAAAATTCGGGTGAGACTATTTTGAGCACCAACAATGGCTCCGACTCACGAATGGTCAATCCTTGTGACTTCCACAAGAACAAAGGTAGACCAAGTGCCAAGAATAACCATTGGGCTACGAAAACATCTCGCAGAGCGAGAGAAATAAAGGCACCTCGAAACAAATAGAGAAACCAACAAAAATAGGTCATCGAGGACCAGAACAAGAAAAAACACAAAAAAAAAGGAACATAAAACACAACATACACTATATATATGATATTTCCTTGATTCAGAGAAAACAATCAAGGAAAAAACTAAAGTGTCTTCCATCTTGGATATGACCATGCCAAGAGGTTCGTATATGTTTTCATCAACTGGAAATATACCTTTTTTTCTTCTCTGTTCATTTTGTAAACATCGATTTTATCTGAAGCTCCCCCATTTTGTTTAAGTCAAATTCCTTAAAATTTTAAAGGTTGAATCATAGACCAAATTCCCAAAAAAAAATAGCATACTTAGGAGCTCTGTTTTCAACACTTTCATACTCCCTAAAATCCACAAAACTCACAAAGCTATTAAGATCAACATCTCGCTTGCAAAAATTCATAAGATGAATTGCTTGGGTTCTCAATCAAGTACAACATATTATTCTCTCCATATAATTTCACCAAGTTAACTTCAATGGGGATAGTGGAATAATATATGTCCATTTTCACACTACCACCAACACTTGTTGCCCAGTTTCTTAACAACAACTTTCCCCACTTGGCAAAGGGGCAGTCAACAATCACCACATCAAGTTTTAAGTTCCTTCCAAGATAAGATACAAGTTACACAACAAGATATTTGACACATTCCACCATCGAAACCTCTCTTGAGTCCATGGCAGTGAACTTCCCATATGTTGTTGTTACTTTGATACCTAGCTCATTCATGAACTCAAGAGGCATTACATTACATGAAGCTTTAGAATCAAACATACAGTTATGTAACAACTTGTCCTTAACAACCAGGATAGTGAAGAATGGATCCACATTCAGCTAGGATGTAACCAAAGAAGTTCCTAAATAAACCCCTGGATGTTCCCTAGCTCTTTAACCACTTGTGGCTTTTCCAACACCGCAACTGACATAAGGGAATCCCAACCTTGTTTACATCTCTGTCCTGTGTGATCTCTTCCTCTTTGAATCCTAAGTATTCAAAATCCCTCTTCTTGTGCTTAGGGATCCTAAGCAGCTCAACAAATGGGACAGGAATTTTGATTTGACTCAAAACTTGGGCAATGTCATATGGAACAAATTTGGGTAAAGCAGCACTAGGAGAAACATTGGAAAATTTATCATATGCAATGGGATTCTTTTCAGCTTAGGCATGGGGAGGCACACATGATTTTCTTAGGGAAACAAGCTCTCTATTAGATGTATTTTTATTTGGGGTGTCTTTGGAAAGTAATGGAAATTTTGACCTAGCTTGTGGCCCCTTAGCAACTTTACTTCTGATACTGTGCTCCTTTTTTTTGGCAAATACAACATTCATTAATAGTTGCCTATCTTCTTTTGAAGGAACTCCTCTTTCATACTTTTCAATCATTAATTCCCTCAAGTATTCAAAATCATTAGTGGGAAATTCAAAATCTTGTATATTGTCTACTTACAAATTATGAGAGGGAGGAAGAAGAGGTACCCGGTGATTACAATCCCAAAAAAAAATTAGTTCTAGCACTTATTACCTTAGTTGAAGTTGCTTCCTTGGAGAACTTGCAGGAATCTCTATCATGTAGGCATCATCATCATTTTCATCACTAGCTTCTTCCTCTTATTTTTGTTCTTCTTCACAAGGACCATGAGGCATGAAACATTTGTCACACTAATCAATGATATCTGTCTCTTCCACCATAGCAACTTTGACAAGCAAAGGATTATGTACCATTCTAATATCCCTATCTTGGGACTATCTATTTCCAAATCCCACAGGTCCCTTTCTGTGTCATCATATATTTGGTGATTTGTGAATCTATCTTGGCCTTGCTGCTTATGTTGAACTTGTGAGCTCTACCAAATTCCCTTCTCATCCCTGGCTACTTTGTAAGAAATTTCTTTGACAACCCCTACCAAAGTCTTCACAACTTATTCCAAATATGTAGCCTTACTTCTATGAGGATTTTTAGGTTAACCAAGATTACACCCTCCCTCTTTGGAGGATTTCTAATTGCCTTGATGTTATTTACAATTTACAAAGCCATGTCAAAGGCCCGCCTTAAATTTGTGGGGTTTTTGTCTCTTAAGTAATGTGCAGCCTTTTTATCAAATGCATCAAGTATAGTTGATCAAACATGACTCATCACAAGGCCTTATCCTAATAGGAACTCTCCTCAAGGTCTTATAAAACATTGTGTTGAAATCATGTACTTGACTTATTAAGATTATTTTTATATTTTCAAATTTTGTCAAAAGAAACCTAGGGTCAGTCCTATCACCATATTGCAATCTAAATGCATTGCTCATCTCAGTTCAAGAATCAATATAATTAACTAAAAATGATTTATAATAGTCCCTAGCATCCTCTTCTAAGCTATGGATAAATAGCTTGATATATACATCTTCATGTTCAATCTCAAAATCTTCCATCACATTGATAAAAAACTTTAGATATTGATCACTAGTAATAACAATGTTTCCTGAAACTTTGGCATCCTGTTCCTTACATCTTGAGGCACTACATTTGAATACCCAACCATTCCCACAAATTTTATAGGTCTAAAAGTGTTTACAAAAAAAGGGGGTCTAGGGGGGTAAGGCCATGTTGCTTTGAGGAGGTGACCCTGGAGGGTGACAAATTTATGAGGGGAAGATGGTCCTTAGAAAACAAGAGTATAATTTTCAAAATGGATATCCCCCAAAGGACTTGTCTCTTATAAATCTCTATCAACTTTAGAAAAGATAGGTGCGAGAATGTGAAGAAAACCTTTCAAAATCAAATGAAGACCCCTCTCGAATTTGAGAGTTCATTTCCATAAAGAGGCTTCCCAATTGAGTCACTTGAATGGTAGTCTTCAATGATAGGTCGATCACTCTCATCGGTGGAGATCCTCTTCTTTTTTTCGATCACCAACAACTCTCCAGGATTTTCTTCCTTCTAACTTTGCTTTTCCTAGCTCTAGAAACAATGTCCTAGTAGGATCCCTAGGAAAGAAAGACATTCTTTCTTCCAGACTTTGTAAATATTAGTAACAAATATGATTAAGAAAAAGTTTTAAGCCATTGGTACTCATTAAGAATTAGATCACGAGGAGTCACCACTAAGGATTTCCATCTTAGTTGTGTAGATGCACTAAATATGATGATCACAAATGTTTTCCAATGCTAGAAACTAGAAATGGAAAGATTATGACCTTTATTTACCTATATTTATCAAATGAAATCTATGATAGGTGAGAAGATGAAAGAAGCTGCATACAACACTTGGAGCATAGAAGAAGTGTTGTACGGGTTCTTGATTTTGAACCGAGATTCCTCAATAGTGGTGCCAAAAGTGTGTTGGTGCCGAATTTAACCTCCTTCAAAGGTCGAGCAACATCATGGATTTGTGGGGCACTCAGAGGAAGATAGATAATCATTTCTGTCTTTTTGTAGCTGTGAGGAAGTAATCTATCTCGACTTGTTAACACTCGGGTTTTGAAAGGAGTGGGTAGCACCTTAAAAGGATGTGATCTGATCCTAACTATTTTAGGTTGTGCCTTTCAACCAAGGTAAGATAACCTATTTTGTAACCTCTTTTTATTGAAGGACAATGATGAATCCTTCTTTTGCATAGATTTTATAGAGAAGACCTTGGGAAAATATGATCAACACACCGAGATCTAGCCATCATGAGTTGTCACTTCTAGATCATGGAGATATTCTCACAACAAGGCAAAGGTTACTAAATACATTTGGGACCTTGATTTCTTACGCATGTTTTGGTAACAGAGATTATACATTTGCATGTACACAAGACAAACATGGGTAGTATAGGTAGGATTGGTTGTTTTTGAATGAATTTTTGGTGGGAGGTGGGGCAGGGTGAACTTGATTCACCAGATCCTTTAGAAATCTTACAAAATAGAGGGTTAAACAAACCAGAATTCCAAAATAGCTAAAATGACTCTTTAACAGAATATGTGCTTCAATGGAGGCCTATATAAACACTCTTTCACATAATATTTGAGATTATATCACAAAGTATCGAGTTAGAAAATGCAACAAAGCATCAAGATCTAAGACAAATCAATTCTAAGGTACATCAAGAGGCTTACAAAAATCTCTGTCACAAAGATGAAAGAAAAGTGATTTTAAATCGTTTATTCCAATCCCAAATGAAAGCTCTTTTGAGAGATGAAATTGTAGATGCCACTAAACTATCACAAGGATTGAGGCTGTGTGATTGGATCATATTTGATACAAGATTGCAACGAAACAAGAAAAACTACTTACATACATTCGAAATAAAACCAACACATTTTTCTCAAGACAACACGAGAAAAACTCGAATTTGATTATGCCTATTAATTAGGGGAAAGTTTATAGAATAGTCTTAGAGATTTTCAATGGTTGTACACTTGCAACCACCTTGACACAATAAAACTTAATACAAAAAGAGATAACCTAGTTTGTCAAACAACTTCTTAAAAATGATGAGCTCTGACAAGCTTTCTATTCGATAAATCGAGTCCCGACCCTAACACTCCAACCTACAATCTATGACATTTGCATGAAAATTTTTTGCCATTTATTACTTTTACAATAGAGCCCATTCTCCCTAAAAGACAAATTTTTTAATGCACCAGTGCTAGCCATGATTTAGATCGTGATTCTTTGAATCAGATCTGTAAAATTCACCAGGTGCTCGAGGGGGTAGATCTCATTGAATATCTCTTGCATTCAACTCCTTTCTCGGTAGATCACTCTTTCTTCAATTTTCCAACCACTTCCACCCCTAATCTTTCAAATCTAGCTGATTGTGTACTTAGGAGAAGAAAATGGAAAATTCAATCGAACATGAAAGTCGGACCATTTTAATGGTGAAAGATGCCTCCCGATCTTCCCACCAAACTCATATATCAACATTAACTCCCCCTCTTATTGGCATGTAGGAAATACCAATAAATCAATGAGGCTTGCACTTCTAGGTGTGTTTTAGTAAAATGGAGGGAAAATAAGATTCGGACTCTCAACCTTTATCGTTGATATTTTCTTTGAATTTGGGTCCTTCACATGGAAGATTAAAACTTTAAAAATAGAATATGGGGCTTCCTTAGAATTTTTACAATTTTTTGGGAAAATGTAAAAAAATTCCATTTTGCTCCACACTTCACCCTCGAGAAATGAGTCGACATGTGTCCAAATGTAGTTTGAGTGGAACCGAGCTTCCCCTTTTACTTTTGACTCTTTTCTACCAAAAGGAAATTTTCTAAATTTCACCGAGAGTCCTCACCTCCTCCGTTGACCGTAGTAAAACATTGAATATTTCCCTCATCGGGATTGTGGGCCATTCTAATATTTTAATCCTTAATAGGCATAAAATGTAAGTTGCCTCCGATGGTCTACCTCCCCACATCTTTGACTTTTCAAACTACCATCTGCCACCATGGCGCACCTTGAGATGGTCCAAAAAACTATATACCTCGAACGAGCGTGGGCTCGCCATGTGTCATGTTCTAGAAATGTTTTCCTCAAGTTTTGAAGCTCGGTGGAAGGTGCCATGTGTCATGCTCTGAGGCAGTCTCCTTTGGCCATTGAAAATTCCAAGAAAAATGCAAAGTGAACGGAGGCCTCCACATATCATCCTGGCACTTCTTTAAAATGAAACTCAAGGGCTAGTCCCCAAACATGCATGGTTCCTCCACGTGTCTCCATGGCGCAACTTCAAGAAGGTGCCCAAAGTGGAGACCCTGAATTAGAGCGAGCTTTCCATGTGTCCTTTTCTACCAAACTATATCAACTACATAAAAATGTGTCTAAGTCCTGGAAATGCAACGGAGACCTCCACGTGTCCTCCCGACACTACTCCAAGGCCAAGCTAAAAATTATACCTTCAAATGAGCATTGTTCCTCCATGTGGACACACTTTAAGTTGAGGTGATCCATAGAAATTTTGAAGTACCCAACTCGAGCTACATCCAACCAAAAGGTGCCAATTCCCTTGTCGATGCAAGGATGTAAATTTAACTAGGAGAAATTCCCGTCAAACCGTAAAATACAGAAAAATTATCATTCAAACCACGAAATGAAAATTTCTCCAAGGAAAGAGAATTTAGAAATATTACAAGGCTCAAATATGTTCATTAGATACAAATCCATTCATTTCCTTCAAGTATTTAGGGCAGAAACGACAAGGAAGACAAAATCCAGAGCATGGAGAAAGTCAAACATGGGAGAACCAAAGTTTTTAGATGAATAGAGAATGAGAGACCCCAATTGTAGACCTTTTCTAGAGGAACAAAGAAATAAGGAGAAAACCATGGACCCATAAGTGATTTATGACCCAGAATAATTTAAAAATGGCAACAAAGATTAACCTGTGCACAACACGAGGAAAAGAAACTGACAGAGGCCACAAATTGGGGTGAGACTATTTTGAGCACCAACAAAGCAGTGGAATTTAAATTGTCATAGAAAATGTGAATTGAACAGTAACCAAAAAAAAAAAATTCACTTGTTGGATCTACCACCTTGTTCTATGCAATAAAAAAAGAATATGGTGTAGTGCCCACTTCCCTTTGACACCATTTTGATACTAATCATGATACTACTGATAATATTATGGACATGATTATGGAATTTTTTATAGTATTATGTTAGATGTTAGATCATGGATTATTGTTGACTTGATTCAGTTATGATTCATGATGATTATTAGGGACGTTTTATATGTTGATGATGATATACTATTGGGCACGCTCAAGTAAAGCCCCAACCAAACTGATATTTTCATGTTTCTAACCTCTCACCATGTAAGATTTTACACAACATTATATTCAAAACTTTAAATTTTAACGTAGCTCGATGCGGCGACTGCTCGCCGCAAAGATAGCCGTACGGCTCACTGACCGACTCGCCAACATTGGGTAAAAGCAAAATCGTCCGACGAACAACCTCTACCCATAGTAGTTATAAGTAAAAAGGGATCTCACATGATAGATAAGGAATCAAATGAAAAAAACATTCATTTTTTATAGCTCGTAGAGTAGCTCGCTCGACACCACTCATCGATGAGCTACCTATGTCCAATGTTCCCGATTTTGGAATGCAAGAGCTGAGCCATGGCACGCTCAGCAAAGCCCCAACCGAACCGATATTTTCACGTTTCCAACCTCTCACCTCACAATATTTTGCACAACATTATATTAGAAATGTTGAATTTTAATGTAGCTCGCCATGGATATTTCTCACCACAAAGATAGCCATATGGCTCATTGACCGACTCACCAACATTGGGTACAACCAAAAACATCCAACGAACAAACTCTAACCATAGTATTTATAAGTTAAAAGGCTGTCATGGATAAGGAATCAAACGAAAAAAACATTCATTTTTTTATCTCATAGAGTAGCTCGATGACCACTCACCGACGAGCTCACTATATCCAATGTGGGCGATTTTTGAATGCAAGTGTTGAGCCATGGCGCGCTCAGCAAAGCCCCAACCGAACCGATATTTTCACGTTTCCAACCTCTCACCTCGCAAGATTTTGCACAACGTTATATTGAAAACGTTGAATTTTAATGTAGCTCGACACGGAGATTGCTCGCCGCAAAGATAGCCATACGGCTCACCGACCGACTCGCCAACATTGGGTACAAGCAAAATCATCCGACGAACAACCTCTACCCATAGTAGTTATAAGTAAAAAGGGCTCTCACACGACGGATAAGGAATCCAACGAGAAAAACATTCATTTTTTTAGCTCGCAGGGCAGCTCGACGGCGAGCTCTGCGACGAGCTCGCTATGTCCAATGTTCCCGATTTTGGAATGCAAGAGCTGAGCCATGGCGCGCTCAGCAAAGCCCCAACCGAACCGATATTTTCACGTTTCCAACATCTCACCTCGCAAGATTTTGCACAACGTTATATTGAAAACGTTGAATTTTAATGTAGCTCATCACAGATATTTCTCACCGCAAATGTAGCCATACGGCTCGCTGACCGAATCGCCAACATTAGGTACAATTTTTTTCTTAGATTGCTGATAGAGGCCACAAATTGATATATTTTAGAAGGAAAATTGGGGAAAGACTATTTTGAGCACCAACACAGTGGATGAAATTTAAATTGTCATAGAAAATGTGAATTGAAGAGTTACCGAAAAAATAAATTTGAGTTGTCGGATCTATTTACCTTGTTCTATGGTAAAAATGTTATGGTGTAGTGCCCACTTCACTTTGACACCCTTTTGATACTAATCATGATATTTCGATTATATTATGGACATGATTATGGACTTTATTATAGTATTATGTTAGATGTCGATCATGGATTATTGTTGACTTGATTGATTATGATGCATAATGATTATTAGGGACATTTTATATGTTGATGATGATATATTGTTTGACATGGTTATATTATGGATGTTGTTCGAACATGTGATATTTGGATATTAGTAGACATAGAAATGGAAATTACAGGATGATGACATATTTGTTGATAAAGCGTAAATGATATTATTAGATTGCTTTGATGATTGTTGTGATTCATATATCGAATTGATTTTAGAATTATATTTATATTATTTTGGATGTTCTAATATGTCCACGAGGCTGAATGAGGTATTTTTGTTTTTAGGTTAAAACATCACAACAAACATCGGGGATTAGAGAGAAACCACATTGGAATTCTAGATGAATTCAACAAGGTCACCATAGCAACTAGTATTTGTTTGTGCGTGTTTGTGTGTGTTAGGGATTCCCATGGGGGGGATCACCTTTAAAATGTTACCAAGGGCTTATGTGTACTTATTTATTGGTTCCTTGGTTTATGTTTCCATGTGTTTATTTTTGGTGCATTGACCCTTTCATTATTCATCTAATGGTGTGTAATATTGTGAGTAATCATGTTGTTAAGTTAATTAATTAATATATGTCATAAGAAAGTAATTAATAGAGTTGTTGGCCATGAATTAAAGTGTTGTAAGTGATGTGTAAGTTAAATTTTGAGTGTGAAACACTTCACCTTCTTGGAAGTTTGAATTTTCCTTGGAGGTTGAGTTTGGAGGCTTTTGGGACAAGTTAAACTTGTCCCATACCTCTTAAATTTATTTACCAACTGTTGATGGAAAATCATGTCTCGCAACTCGATGGGTTGAGACTCTCGGTGTGATTGCATAACATGGAGATTTTCCCAAGTGTGGGACCTTGCGAATCGGGAAAAATCTCTGGATGAAGGCCGATTCCTATTCCTCTTTCCAGATGCACACATAAAATGCAGAGAGTTTACTCAAAACCTAATCTAACTTTTCAAGGAGATAGGGTAAGAATATGCATAAAATAAACATAAACTAACAAAGGTGATGCACTAAGGAATGAAGAACACATGTCTTGCCAATAAACAAAAACCATTAAAATGCAATGCAATATCATGCACAGATAACCAAATTTGTAGTGAAAGATTAGGAGGATGCAAATGAACATAGAGAGGGTTGAGAATCATCCACAGACATGCATTATTTTCTCCAAAGATTGATACAATACACTACAAAATGCCAAGAGGCAAAGTTGCATTACAGTTTTAGATGGGAGGTTTGAACTCCACAAATTTACCTACCAAAGAGAAGAAGGGAGGGGAAAAACAAGAATGTCCAACCTTTAGAAAGAATCCCCTCCTTACAATTTATAGGAAGAATGAGAGAGGGAAGAGAGAGGAATTCCAAATCTACCCCAACCACCTCTAGGTTGTATTTAATTCATCTCATTATGGTGGTAGGTGAGAACCCTAGCAAACCCAAAAAATGGCGAACTATATTTTTCATTTTTGAAGAACGTAGTTGGACAGAGGACCTTGTAAGCTTTTAAAAATTCCAACCTTGTGTGAATCGAGCTCCCTGCGAAATGTTATGGCCATTTGAATATCTCGTGTCGAATTTGCTTTCTATTGGGGTGTCAATGCTCAAAATGTTACACCTCCTGAAGATGTGCCTCGGTGCATCCATCCTTATGTCAACATACTCTTATGTGCACCATAGGCACTTAAAATTTCATGTTGACATCTTCTTATGTGTGCCTCTAACTTTGTGCTAGGGCGCAATATTTTTCATGTCGACATCTTTTGTTGTACGCCTCTAACTCCGCACCGTGGAGCGAATTTTTTCATGTCGACATCTTCTGATGTGCGCCTCCAACCTGCACCAGGGCACAAATTTTTCATGTTGACATCTTCTACTGTGCACCTCCAACCTGCGCCAGGGCACAAATATTTTCATGTCGAAATCTTCTTATGTGCGCCTCCAACTGCGCGCCAGTGGCACAAAATTTTCATGTTGACATCTTCGACCTTGATTTCCATATTCTTCGGTTTTTTATATTTACCCAGGGAGGGAGATATATACAACACCAACCATACCTATAGTTGGAGAGTTGAATTTAGACTTTCATTGTGCATTTTAGGAATACAAATTGTAGGTTCTAATTGCACTTTTCATACATGGTTTAATTTCAGTTCTTTGGGGTGTGGGTTGGATTTGAGTATGTAAGTAAACCTTCATATTATTCTCCCACCTATTTATTATGCATTGGAGAATGAAGTTGACTTTTGGGGTTGGGGATGAGGATGTGTGATGTGACATCCTACATGGACCCACCTCATCCTCTTGCCTTTCCTCTTGTATTAAATTTGAATTCCTTGCCTTGTTTAGGGGTTGCTTCATTTTGGAGACTTCATTCTTGGGAGAATTCTGCTTGTTTTGGGAGCTCTTGCTTTGAAGAAGTTTTGGAAGATTGTTGCATGATTGTGCTTTGTATTTTTGGATTGCTTTCATCGGAATAAAGCTTTCTATTTTGGAACTTGGAACAACTCCATCATGGAGAGGTAGGAGCTTGGCTCTTGAAATGATTTTCTTTTGTTTATCAAATTGTTACTGTTGTGAATGTTTTGGCATGTTTGTGGGTTGTGGGGTAGATGGCCTAGGAATGGTTTAGGAGATGACTATGGGGTTCATTTTACGGGAGGCACAAGTGTGTTTCTGAGAGGTATAAGGGTGGACGGAGTTTGGATTTGGGTTCCACCTTACAAAGAAATAGCTTGCATTTCTTTACTCGTTATGGGGAGGCATAAGGAAATGTGATGAATAAGGGGTACTTGGGGGAGGAATAAGGAATGTTAGGGTTTTGATATATGATATTTTTGTCGGTTGTAATTCATGTGGTGATACCCATTTCCCCTTTTGGGAGGAATAATAAGAAGAACCCCCATAGTTTCTTGCTCCTCATCTTGCTTGATGAAGCCTCGTAATGTTTGTCATGCCTTAATTTAATGATAAACTACATTATACTTTGGACTATGTTTTTATTGTGAAAATTTTGCTTGTATGTTTGTGGAACCCTGTTGTTGCCATGCATTGGATCACGTCTTATATTGCATTATGGTTTGGGCATGAGGGCCAATGAAGAAGGATGTCTGGTTGGGTAGAGAGCGTTTCGTTTCCCTACTCTTGTTGTGATAACAATTTTGAAGAATGAGAAATATTCATTTTGTTGTTCTAGAGTTGAGAAAAGATAGTTTAACAAAGTCCCTTGTGAAATGAAATCTTATTGTAACCTTTCCCACTTGAAGTGGATGAGCTTGTATATGTTTTGTAATGGAAATATGTTGTATTGGTTATGAAAGTGTAAATTGAAATGTGAAAGAAACATACTCTGTTATGTTCTTTTGAAAGAAAGAAATTGTGTCCTGTATGATGAAATTGAGGAATGAAAGAAGGAAGTTGTAAATTTGTCTTTTGGAATCAATAAAGGATTGCATAACCTTCCTGAAATTGCATCATTGTATTTAATTTAATCATCTAAGTATGAGTTGTAATCATAGTTTGAAAGAAAGAAATGCGTATGAAGGAAATGTAACACTATGTTTTGTGAAGTGCATGATTTGAAAAAAAAAATTGCATTATTGTCTTTATCAGTTGATTGAAGGAATGAAAACCATTTGAAACTATCATGAAATCAATTCATTTGTAAGGCATGTAAAATAATAACCATTAAGTTATTTTTGCCATTTCCATTTCGCTTCACATTAAACTCTTCAACTTTTACCGAGATATGAACAGACCAAACCGCAATCAAGAAAGTAAAATGAAACATTAAAATTGAACATGCTAGGTTATAAGTGAATGCAATTGGAAAAAATCACTTAAGGAAAGATACTTCAAACCTTACAAAAAATGGGCTCAAACCTCTTATAGTAGTTTTGCTATCAAGAGATATAAATTTTCAAATTACAAATCAATCAAAAAAATTAAATCTTTAAATCCTTCTTAAAACCATCTAAGAACAATTCTCAATGTCTATTTGACGTGTTGAGAGATGAAGAAGATCAAATTGAACAAATCTTATAAGTTAAAATTTACTAGATTGCACTTTGTAAAAAGCTGCAGATATTTTTCTTTAAATTGACTCCTAAAATTTATCAAAATAAAAATTTAATGATTCTGAGTAAATAGGATGTTGAGAGCTTTCAAGAAAGTCCTCATTTTCCCAAAACCAAGCTCTCTATCAAAAGTTATGGCCTTTGATGTTTTTCTTCATTTGGAATAAAAATAATTTTAAGCGTCAAAAAAATTTCCTTGGCAGACCCGTGGGCCCGAATTTTCCTTAGATCTTTAGAAAATTGTTGAAATCTTTTTCCTAATTTTTCCCACCACCCGACTAGCCCGCAAATCAATCAAAGGTTGCCACGTGGTACCACAAGGCATTAACCTTATTCGACGTGTGAGACCTTTTTACTTATAACTACTATGGGTAGAGGTTGTTCGTCGGATGATTTTGCTTGTACCCAATGTTGGCGAGTCGTTCAATGAGCCGTATGGCTATCTTTGCGGTGAGCAATCGCCGCGTGAGCTACATTAAAATTTAACGTTTTGAATATAACGTTGTGCAAAATCTTGCGAGGTGAGAGGTTGGAAACGTGAAAATATCGGTTCGGTTGGGGATTTTCTGAGCGCGCCATGGCTCAACTCTTGCATTCCAAAATCACCAACATTGGAAGTAGTGAGTCGTCGGCGAAGTGGGTCATCGACTACTCTACGAGCTAAAAAAATGATTTTTTTTTCATTCGATTCCTTATCCGTCGTGTGAGAGCCCTTTTTACTTATAACTACTATGGGTAGAGGTTGTTCGTCGGATGATTTTGCTTGTACCCAATGCTGGCGAGTCGGTCGGTGAGCCGTATGGCTATATTTGCGGCGAGAAATCTCCACGGCGAGCTACGTTAAAATTCAACATTGTGAATACAACGTTGTGCAAAATCTTGCGAGGTGAGATGTTGGAAACGTGAAAATATCGGTTCGGTTGGGGCTTTGCCGAGCGCGCCATGGCTCATCTCTTGCATTCCAAAACTGCGAACATTGGACATAGCGAGCTCGTTGCAGAGCTCGCCGTCGAGCTGCTCTGCGAGCTTAAAAAAAAAAAAATGAATGTTTTTTTCGTTCGATTCCTTATCCGTCGTGTGAGAGCCCTTTTTACTTATAACTACTATGGGTAGAGGTTGTTCGTCGGATGATTTTGCTTGTACCCAATGTTGGCAAGTCGATTACTAAGCCATATGGCTATGTTTACAGTGAGAAGTCACCAAGACAAGCTACATTAAAATTCAACATTTTAAATATAACGTTATGCAAAATCTTGCATGGTGAGAGGTTGGAAACATGAAAATATTGGTTCGGTTGGGGATTTCTTGAGAGTTCCCATAAGTATATCATCATCAACATATAAAATGTCCCTAATAATCATCATGAATCATAATGAACTAAGTCAACAATAATCCATGATCTAACATCTAACATAATAATATAAAAAGTCCATAATCATGTCCATAATATTATCAGTGGTATCATGATTAGTATAAAAAGGGTGTTAAAGGGAAGTGGGCACTACACCATATTCTTTGTTTTCCGCATAGAGCAAGGTGGTAGATCCGACAAGTGAAATTTGGTTTTAGTAGTATTGTTCAATTCACATTTTCTATGACAATTTAAATTCCATCCTTTGTGTTGGTGCTCAAAATAGTCTCGCCCCAATTTTCCTTTGAAAATATATCAATTTTTGGCCTCTGTCACTTTCTTTTTCCTCGTGTTGTGCCTAGTTAATCTTTTTGCCAATATTTTTATTTTTTTCTGGGTCATAAATCACTTATGGGTCCATGGTTTGCTTCTTATTTCTTTGTTCCTCCGGAAAAGGTCTACAATGGGGTCTCTCGTTCTCTATTCATCTAAAAACTTGGGTTCTCCCATGTTTAACATTCTCCATGGTCCTGGATTCTTTTTCCTTTTCATTTCTACCCTAAATACTTGAAGAAAATGAATGGATGTGTCTCTAATGAACATATTTGAGCCTTGTTACATTTCTAAATTCTCTTTCCTTAGAGAAATTTTCATTTCCGGGCTCGAATGATCATTTTTCGTATTTTACGATTTGACGGGCATTTCTCCTATTCAAATTTACAAACTTGCATCGACAAGGGAATTGGCACCTTTTGGTTGGATGCGGCTCAGATGGGTACTTCAAAATTTCTATGGATTTCCTCAACTTAAAGTGTGTCCACGTGGAGGAACGAAACTCATTTGAAGGTATACTTTTTGGTTTGGCATTGGAGTAGCACCGAGAGGACATGTGGAGGTCTCGGCAGCTTTTCCAAGACTTAGACACATTTTTATGCAGTTGATACAATTTGGTGGAAAAGGACACATGGCAAGCTCACTCTAATTTAGGGTCTCCACTTTGGGCACCTTCTTGAAGTTGCCCCATGGAGACACGTGGAGGAACCATGCGTGTCCGGGGACCGGGCCTTGAGTTTCATTTTAAAGAAGCATTAGGATGACACGTGGAGGCCTTCGTTCACTTTACACTTTGCTTGGAATTTTTAGCGGCCAAAGGAGACTACCTCGGAGCATGACACATGGTGCCTTCCACTAAAATACAAACATTGAGGAAAAAAATTCCAAAACATGACACGTGGTGAGCCCACGTTCATTCAAGGTATATAATTTTTGGGACCATATCAAGGTGTGCCATGGTGACACATGGTAGTTTGAGAAGTCAAAGATGTGGGGAGGCGGACCATCGGAGGCAAATTAGATTTTATGCCTCTTTAGGTTTAAAATATCATAATGGCCACAATCCTGATGAGGGAAATAGTCAATTATTTACCATGGTCAATGGCGAGAGTGTGGACTCTCGGGGGAAATTTAGAAAAATTTCCTTTTGGGAGAAAAGAGTCAAAAGTAAAAGGGGAAGCTCAGTTCCACTCGAACCACATTTGGACACATGCGAGACTCATTTCCGAGGGAAGAGGTCTAGAGTAAAATGGAATTTTTTTCCATTTTTCCAAGAAATTGTAAAAATAAAAGGAAGCTCCGGTCTGTTTTTAAAGTTTTAATCTTCCACGTGAATGACCCAAATTCAAAGAAAATATCAATGGAAGTTGAGAGTCCAGAATCTGATTTTTCCTCCATTTTATTGAAACACACCTAGAAGTGTGAGTCTCCATGATTTCTTGGTATTTGGTACATGCAAAGCGAGAGAGGGAAGTTAATGTTGATATCTAAGTTTTGTGGGAAGATCTCGGAGGCATATTTCACCATTAAAATGGTCGACTTTCATGTTCGATCGAATTTTCCGTTTTTTTCTTCTCCCAAGTACTACGGTCAACTAGTTTTGACAGATTAGGGGCGAAAGTGGTTGGAAAATTGAAGAAAGAGTGATATACTAGAGGAAGAAGTTTAATGTGAGAGATATTCGATGAGATCTGTCCCCTTGAGCACCTAGTAAATTTTGAGATCTGATTCCAAGAATCACGATCTAAATCTTTGCGAGAAAAAGTGCATTAAACATTTTTCTCTTTTGGGGAGAAGGGGCTCTATTTTAAATGTTATAAATGGCAGAAATTTTTTGTGCAAATGCCGGAGGTTGGAGGTTGGAGTGTTAGGGTTTAGGACAGATTTATCTAATAGAAATCTTGACAAAGCTCATCATTTTTGAGAAGCCATTTGAGAAACTAGGTTATCTCTTATTGTATTAAGTTTTTATTGTGTCAAGGTGGTTGCAAGTGTACAACCATTGACAATCTCTAAGACTATTCTAGAAACTTTCCCCGCTAATAGGCATAATAAAATTTGAGTTTTTCGTGTTGTCTTGAGAAAAATGTGTTGGTTTTATTTTTGAACGTATGCAAGCAATTTTTGTTGTTTCATGTTGTAATCTTGTATAAAATATAATCCAATCACACCGGCCTCAATCCTTGTGATAGTTTAGTGGCATCTAAAATTTCATCTCTCAAAAGAGCTTTCATTTGGGATTGGAATAATGGATTTAAAATCACTTTTCTTTCATCTTTTGACAAATATTTTACGTAAGCCTCTGGATGTACCTTAGACTTGATTTGTCTTAGATCTTGATGCTTTCTTGGATTTTCTAACTTGAGACTTCATGATAGAATCTAAAATATTGTGTGAAAGATTATTGATCGGGCCTCCATTAAAGCGCATATTTTGGTTAAAGAGACATTTTAGCTATTCTATGGCATTCTAGTTGTTTACACTCTATTTTGTAAGATTTCTAAAGGATCGGTGAATCAAGTTCACCCTGCCCAACCTCCCACCAAAAATACATTCAAAAACAACCAATCCTACATGTACTACTGTGTTTGTCTTGTGTACACACAAATACATAATCTTTGTTACCAAAACGTGCGAAGCAATCAAGGTCCTAAATGTCTTTAGTAAACTTTGCCTTGTTGTGAAAATATCTCCATGATCTTGAAGTGACAACTCGTGAGGGTCAAAGCTAGTGTTTTGATCATATTTTCCCAAGGTATTCTCTATAAAATCTATGTAAAAGAAGGATTCATCATTATCATTCAATAAACAAAGGTTACAAAATAGGTTATCTTACCTCGGTTGAAAGGCACAACCTAAAATAGTTAGGATCGAGATCACATCCTTTTAAGGTGCTACCCACTCCTTTCAAAACACGAGTGTTAACAAGTCGAGATAAATTGCTTCCTTGGCTACAAAATGACATAAATGATTATCTATCTACCTCCGAGTGTCCTGTCAAATCCATGTTGTTACTCGTCCTTTGAAGGAGGTTGAATTCGGGAACCAACATGCTTCCGATGCCATTCTTTGAGGAATCTCAGTTCAAAATCAAGAACACGGTAAAATACTTCTTGTATGCTCCAAGTGTTTTGCGTAGTTCTTTTAGTCTTCTCACCTAGTGCACTAGCTTTCATTTGATAAATCTAGGTAAAGAAAGGTCAAAATCTTTCCATTTCTAGTTTCTAGCATTTACAAACATTTGACAAATCATATTTAGTGCATCTGCACAACTAAGATGGAAATCCTTAGTGGTGACTGCGTATTGATCTAATTCTTAATGAGTATCAATGTCTTAAAACTCTGTCAGAATCATATTTGTTAATAATATTTACAAATGCGGAAGGAAGAATATCTTTCTTTCCCGGGGATCCTATTTAGGACATTGTTTCTAGAGCTAGGAAAATCAAAGTTAGAAGGAAGAAAATCCTAGAGAGCTTGTGGTGATCAGCAGACAAGAAGAGGGATATCCATTGAAGAGAGTGATCAACATATCATTGAAGACTACCATTCAAGTGACTTTGAATTAGGTAGCCTCTTTGTGGAATTGAACTCTCAAATTGGAGAGGGACCTTCATTTGATTTTGAAAGGTTTGCTTCACATTTTGCACCTATCTTTTCTAAAGTTGATAGATACTTACAAGAGACAAGTCCTTTGGGGATATCCATTTTGAAAATTATACTCTTGTGTTCCAAGGACCATCTGCCCCTCATAAATTTGCCACCCCTCCTAAGTCACCTCCTCAAAGGAACATGGCCTTACCCCCACCTATACCCCCTTTTGTTGTAAACACTTTTGGACCTATAAAATTTGTGGGAATGGCTGGGTATCCAAATGTAGTGCCTCAAGATGTAAGGAACAAAATGCTAAAGTTTCAGGAAACAATGCTATTACTGGTGATCATTATCTAAAGTTTTTTATCAATATGATGGAACATTTTGAGATTGAACATGAAAATGTATATATAAAGTTGTTTATCCATACCTTGGAAGAGGATGCTAGGGACTAGTATAAAGCGTTTCTAGATAACTCTATTGATTCTTGGACTGAGATGAGAAATGAATTTAGATTGCAATACGGTGATAAGATGACCCTAGGTTTCTTTTGAATTTTTTGAAAATATCAAAAAGAATCTTAATGAGTTAGTACATGATTTCAACGCAAGGTTTAATAAGACCTTGAGGAGATTAGCTATTAGGATGAGGCCTTGTGATGAGTCACGTTTGATCAAATATATTGATGCATTTGATAAAAAGACATCATGTTACTTAATAGATTAAAACCCCAAAAAAATTGAAGCGAGGCCTTCGACATGGCTTTGCAAATTGTAAATAACATCAAGGAAATTGGAAAGCCTCCAAAGAGGGAGGGTGTAAAGCTAGTTAACCTAAAAATCCTCATAAAAGTAATGATATAGATTTGGAAGAATTTGTGAAGACTTTGGTAGGGGTTGTCAAAGAAATTTCTTACAAAGTAGCCCGGGATGAGAAGAAAATTTGGAAGAGGTTACAAGGTCAACATAAAAGCAAGGCCAAGACAAATTCACAAATCACCAAATATTTGATGACATAGGCAAGGGACCTATGGGATTTGGAAATAGATGCAGTCCCAAAATAGGGTTATTAATGGTACATGATCCTTTGGTGCTAGAGTTGTTGTGGTGGAAGAGAAAATGTCATTGATTAGTGTAACAAATGTTTTATGCCTCATGCTCCTTATGAATAAGATCAACAAGAAGAGGAAGAAGCTAGTGATGATAATGATGATGATGCCTTAATGATGGAGATTCCTACAAGATCTCCAAGGGAAGCAACTTCAACTGAGGTAATAAGTGCTAGAATTGCTTTTTTTTTTGGATTGCAATCACGGGTACCTCTTCTTCCTCCCTCTCATAATTTAGAAGTAGACATTGTACAAGATTTTGAATTTCCCACTAATGATTTTGAATACTTGAGGGAATTAATGATTGAAAAGTATGATGGAGGAGTTCCTTCAAAAGAAGATAGGTAGCTATTAATGAATGTTGTAGTTGCCCAAAAAAGGAGCAAAATATCAAGAGTAAATATGTTAAGGGACCACTTGAGCTAGGTCAAAATTTCCATTACTTACCAAAGAAACCCCAAATAAAAATACATCGCGGCAGAGAGCTTGTTTCCCAAGAAAAACCTATGTTCCTCCCCATGCCTCGAAAAAATCCCATACCATATGATGAATTTTTCAATGTTTCCCCAAGTCTTTGCTTTACCAAAATTTGTTCCATATGACATTGCCCAAGTTTTGAGTCAAATCAAAATTTTTGTCCGATTTGTTGAGCTGCTTAGGATCCCTGAGCACAAGAAGAGGGATTTTGAATACTTAGGATTCAAAGAGGAAGAGATCACATAGGACAGAGATGTAAACAAGGTTGGGATTCCCCTTACTGTTGTAGTGTTGGAAAAGCCACAAGTGGTGGAAGAGCTAGGGGAACCACAAGGGGTTTATTTAGGAACTACTTTGGTTAAATCCTAGCTGATTATGGATCCATTCTTCACTACCCTTGTTTTCAAGGACAAGTTGTTACATAATTTGTATGTTTGATTTGGAAGCTTCATGTAATGTAATGCCACTTGAGGTCATGAATGACCTAGGTATCAAAGTAACAACAACATATGGTAAGTTCACTACCATGGATTCAAGAGAGGTGTCAGTGGTGGGATGTGTCAAATATCTGGTTGTGCAACTTGCATCTTATCCTAGAAGGAACTTAAAACTTGATGTGGTGATTGTTGACTACCCTGCCAAGTGGGGGATGTTGTTGTCAAGAAAGTGGGCAAAAAGTGTTGGTGGTAGTGTGCAAATGGACATGTCTTATGCCACTATCCCCATTGAAGGAAACTTGGTGAAATTATATGGAGAGAATAAGATGTTGTACTTGATTGAAGACCCAAGCAATGCATCTTATGAATTTTTGCAAGCGAGATGCTAATCTTAACATGACTTTATGAGTTTTTGGATTTCGGGAGTATGAAAGTGCTGAAAACATAGCTCCTAAGTATGCAATTTTTTTTGGGAATTTGGTCTATGATTCAGCCTTTAAAATGTTAAGGAATTTGACTCAAACAAAATGGGGGAGCTTTAAATAAAATGGATGGTTTACAAACTAAACAGAGAAGAAAAAGAGGTATATTTCTAGTTGATGAAAACATATACGAACCTCTTGGCTTGGTCATATCTAGGATGGAAGACACTTGAGTTTTTTCCTTGATTTTTTTCTCTGAATCAAAGAAATATCATCTGTACAATGTATACTTTGTTGTATGTTCCTTATTTTTTGTGTTTTTTCTTGTTCTAGTCCTCAAAGACCTATTTTTGTTGGAGGTGGCTTTATTTCTCTCCTCTATGAAATGACTTCGTTGCCCAATTGTTATTCTTGGCACTTGGTCTACCTTTGTTCTTGTGACACTCGTAGGGAGTGCTCATTCTCGAGTCGAGTTGTTGTTGGTGCTCAAAATAGTCTCACCCCAATTTGCCTTTGAAAATCTATCGATTTGTGGCCTCTATCACTTTCTTTTTCCCCATGTTGTGCCTGGTTAATTTTTGTTGCCATTTTTAATTTTTTCTGGGTCATAAATCACTTATGGGTCCATGGTTTTCTCCTTTTTTCTTTGTTCCACCTGGAAAGGGTCTGTAATTTGGGCCTCCCATTCTCTATTCCTCTAAAAACTTGGGTTCTCTAATGTTTTCCATTCTCCACTATCGGGATTCTATCTTCCTTTTCATTTCTACCCTAAATACTTGAAGAAAATAAATGGATGTGTCTCTGATGAACATATTTGATCCTTGTAACATTTCTAAATTCTCTTTTCTTGGAGAAAATTTCATTTCAGGAGTTCGAATGACCATTTTTCTATATTTTATATTTTGTGGTATTTCTCACGATCAATTTACATCCTTGCATCAACATGGGACATGGCACCTTTTGGTTAGAAATGGATTAACTAGGTACTTAAAATTTTCTATGCATCACCTCAACTTAAAGTGCATCCACGTGGAGGAATGGCACTCATTTGAAGGTCTACTTTTTGGTTTGGCCTTGGAGTAGCAGCGGGAGGAAACGTGGAAGTCTCTGCTGCTTTTCAAGGACTTATACAATTTTTATGCATTTGATACTGATTTTGGCGGAGAACAAGACACGTGGCAATCTCACACTCATTTAGGGTCTTCAATTTGGGCACCTTTCTTGAAGTTGCACCATGGAGACATGTGAGGAATTGCACATGTTTGGGGACCAACCCTTGAGTTTCATTTTAAAGAAGCACCAGATGACATGTGGAGGCCTCTACTCACTTTTGATTTTTTCTTAGCTTTTCAACAGCCAAAGGAGAGTGCCTCGAGCATGACATGTGGCACGTTCTGCTGAGCTTCAAGCATTTAGGAAAACTTTGTCAAAACAGGACATGAGTGGCGAGGTGTGCTCATTCGAGGTATACAAGTTTTGGGACCATCTCAAGGTACACCATGGTGACATCTAGCAGTTTGAAAAGTCAAAGAGGGGGGAGGCGGATCATTAAAGGAAACTTGGATTTTTTTCCTATTAAGGATTAAAATCTCAGAATGGCCCATAAGCCCGCTAAGGAAATAGTCAATGTTTTACCCCCAGATCAACGCTAGAAGTACGGACTCTCGGGAAATTTAGAAAAAAATCCTTATGGGAGAAAAGAGTCAAAAGTAAAAGGGGAAGCATGGTTCCACTTGAACCACATTTAGACACATGTAAGGCTCATTTCTGAGGAGGAGGCTGTGGGGAAAACTTGGAAAATTTTCCCTTTTTCAAAAAAGAGAGTAAAATGGTAGAATTTGTTTGTGGTTCCACTTGAACCACATTTGGACATGTGTCGGGATTGTTTCTTGAAAGCGGAGGTGCGGAGAAAAATAGATTTTTTTCCATTTTTCCAAAAAGTTGTAAAAAGTCAAAGGAATTCCCTAGGTTTGTTTTTAAAGTTTGAATCTTCCACATGGACGGCCCAATTTCAAAGAAAAGATCAATGACATCTGAGAGTCTGAATATGATTTTCCCCCATTTTAATGAAACATTCTGGAAGTGTGACTCTCTATGATTTCTTGGTATTTCCTACACACCAAGCAGATATGGGAATTAATGTTGATACCTTAGTTTGGTGGGAAGATTTGGGAGACATCTTTCACCATTAAAATGGTCTAAATTTCATGTTCAATCAGATTTTCCTTTTTTCTTCTCCCAAGCATGCAATGAGCTAGATTTGACAGATTAGGGGTGGAAGTGGTTGGTGAATTGAAGAAAGAGTGATCTACTAGAGGAAGGAGTTGAATGCGGGAGATATTCAATGAGATCTGCGCCCTTGAGCCCTGGCGACTTTCATAGATCTCGATTATGAGAATCACGATCTAAATCATGGTGAGCACTTTGGTGCATTAAAATTTTTGTCTTTTGTGGAGAAGGGGTTCTGTTGTAAATGTTATAAGTGGCATAAAATTTTCATATAAAGGTTGGAGGTTGGAGTGTTAGGGGTCGGGACTGATTTTTCTAATAGAAAGCTTGAGAGAACTCATCATTTTTGAGAATCCATTTGAGAAACTAGGTTATCTCTTTTTGTATTAAGTTTTATTGTGTCATGGTGGTTGCAAGTGTATAGCCATTGACAATCTTTGAGAATGTTCTAGAAAATTTCCCCTACTAATAGGCTTAATCAAATTTGAGTTTTTTTGTGTTGTCTTAAAAAAAAGGTGTTTGTTTTATTTTTGAATGTACGCACGTAGTTTTTCTTGTTTCTATTGCAATCTTGTATCAAATCTGATCCAATCACATAGGCCTCAATCATTTTGATAGTTTAGTGGCATTTGCAATTTCATGTCTCAGAAGAACTTTCATTTGGGATAGGAATAAATGATTTAAAATGACTTTTCTTTCATATTTTGATAGAGATTATCTGTAAGCCTCTGGGTGTACCTTAGGCATGATTTGGCTTAGATATTGATGCTTTCTTGGATTTTCTAACTTGAGCCTTCGTGATATAATCTCAAAAATTGTGTGAAAGAGTGTTGATCTAGGCCTCCATTGAAGCACATATTCTGCTTAAAGAGATATTTTAGCTATTCTATGGAATTTGTTGGTTTAACCCTCTGTTTTGTAAGATTTCTCAAGGATATGGAGAATCAAGGTCACCCTACCCCACCTCCCACCAAAAATTCATTCAAAAACAACCAATCCTACATGTAATATCCCTATTTTTTCTGTGTCCACACAAATGCATAATATTTGTTACACAAACATGCGAGAAGCAATCAGGTACCAAATTTCTTTAGTAACCTTTTCCTTGTTGTGAAAATATCTCCATGATCTGGAAGTGACAACCCTTGAGAGTCGGATACGGTGTGTTGAACATAATTCCAAAGGTATTGTATATAAAATCTATGGAAAATAAGGATTCATCATTGTCCTTGAATAAACAAAGGTTAAAAAATAGGTTCTCTTGCCTTGGTTGAAAGGCACAACCTAAAATAGTTAGGATCAAATCACATCCTTTTAAGGTGCTATCCACTCCTTTACAAACCCGAGTGTTAAAAAGTTAGATAGATTGCTTCCCCGGCTACAAAACAACATAAACGATTATCTATCTTCCTTTGAATGTCCTATCAAATCCATGATGTTGCTTGGCCTTCGAAGGAGTTTAAATTTTGGTACTAAAATGCTGCATTAAAAATGGGATGAGCTTCATATCCCCTTTGGATGAGTGAAATTTATTTTTTAGGGACTGTTCGAGTGATTGGATGATTTTTGTACATCCATGTTTTCTGCGTTGTTTATTTCTATCCTTGCATTCCTCTCATGGAAAAAAATTTACAATTCACCTTTGGTAGGACATCTATGGCTACAATAGATCTTTTCCATGACAAGCACAATTCATGTGCTTTCGTGATTGGATTTTTTATTTTTATTTGTTGGGGACGTCGTGGTTTTCGGATATAAATATATAGGCATTCTCACATTAAAAAGTAAGTACGGGGCTTGTAAAAACCATTAATTTATTTGGTATGATGGACATTAATGCAAAACTTCCAGAGTATGTTGTGTTTAAAGGAGACAACAAAAATTATCCGGGGTCGACATGGGTGCAAGGGTACCCGTATCGGTAGTTATTCATAATTGACATCGTTAGCAAGCACATGAGATTCAAAGTGGTGCTGTGATCATTGCGAGAGGGACACGGGGAGGGATTTGTGTAGATAAAGTCCTTGTTTTATAATAATATATGGAGGCATTGTCCCAAGTAGATTTGGCAGACACCCCTGACCAAGGGGTTGGAAAATGTATTTAGAATTATTTCATCCTCTGTGTTTTGAAGAGTACATGTTTGAAAAGTAATTAAAACTGCATTCTTATTCTACTTTTATTGAAGGAAGATACATACATTAAATTAGCAGGAATGAACTTAAATGTTGTTATAGAAGGGTAAATGAAAAGAGGAAACACGTGCGAAGAAAATGTATTACTCTGTTTTGTTGAAAGGTATAATTTGAGAGGAATAGAAGTTGCATTCTTGTTTCTATCACTTAATTCAAAGAAAAAAATCTATTTGAAACTATCTTGGAATGAACTCATATGTTTTTCAACAAGGCAAGTGAAATAAGATCCATTGAGTTAATTTTGTTTTCCGTTCCATGTTTGGTTTCTCATTAAACTCTACAATTTTCATCAGAAATGAATAGATCGACACGCACAAAGAAATAACCAATGAAACAACAAATTGAACATAATATGATCTAAACAAATTCAATTAGACAATAACACTTAAGAAAATCTTTCAAAACTTTGCAAAAATCGAGCAAAGGTAAATTGCAGACATTTTGCAATATAAAATGTGGAGAATTGAGTTGTAATTAAATCAAATGTTGTAACCTTGAAAATTTACCCTTCAAACCTCCAAGAGCACTCCTCCATGTTTGCTTGGCATGTTGAGAAAGGAAGGAGGTTGAATTGAATAAAAATTATAAGTTTAATTTTACCTGTTGCATTTTAAAAGCTTGTTGTTCTTTTCGTAAAATTAACCCCACAAAATTTATCAAAATTCAAATCTTGAGCTTCTTGTGCAAAGAGGTCTTTGAGATCTTTCCAAAAAGTCCTCATTTTCCAAAACTAGAGATCCTATTCAAAAGTTATGGCCTTATGAATTTTTACTTCATTTTTCTTCAAAAATCTAACTATCAAATATTCTTGGGTGGTCCTGTGGACTAAATAATTTCTTTTGTGTTTTTTTCCCAAAAGCGCTTAAGGCATGGAGTTCCTTCCCGCTCCAGCGACCCCATGCAAACCTTTTGATTGGTCAAAATAATTTAAGTTAAAAAAATTTGGGAAACATTTCTAAGTTGTCCCCTGCATCCCTTTCGGCCCTGACCCAATCAAAGTGCTACCACTTGGCTTAACAGGCTTTGTCGGAGGTGCAAAATCCATTTCAACCTTAGCTCTTACAAAATTAAAATTTGGAAAATTTTCCTAGTTTTCTCCACGTCCCCCGCCCGTAGCCAATCAAGTGCTTGCACGTGGCTTCACGCGGCGTTGACGAAGGGTGGATCCACTTAGAACCTTAAAAATATTTTTAAAGAGATTTTTTTGGAAACTTTTCCTATTTCTTTCAATCGATCCATTATCCCATGGCCAATGGTTGGGTGACATATGCAACACCATTGGCGTTGGCAAGAAGCGAGAGAATTTTTTAACCCTTTAACCCTTTTGTCTTAAATTCTTTAATTCTTGAGTTTCCCGCCTATTCATTTTCCCCACAACAAATCTAGGCTTGACACATGTCACCTTGGGTAACGGTGGAGGCACAGATCGTTTTGATCCCTTAACAATTTTCAGCAACAAAAAGTTCAAAATCTTAACTTCTTCCCATGTCCCTTAGGCCCGCACTCAAGAAAATTTTCTTCCCACAACGCACAAGGCGCACTCGAGAAAATTTTCTTCCCATGGCTCTGAGGCTAGCACTCGGCAAAAGTTTCTTTCCCAAGCCCACAGGCCCGCCTTTGGGGAAAATTTTCACCCCAAGGCCCGTCGGCCCATAACATGGTTTTTATAGGGAGTTAGGAGGACTTCTTTATATCACCGAAAAGGTGAGGAAATTTCCTATATAATGGGAATGTTTTCAAAACGTTTTAATTTCCTTAATTAGGGGAAAATTAGGTTGAATCCTTAACTGAGTTTTGGGAGTGGGTAAGTAAAATTTTACTCTAATAATTTTAATTATGTATTTTCCCCCTATAATTAAAGCCTGCTCTTATCTTTGATCTTGTGGAATTAAATACCTCTAACCCTAAAATTTTAATCAAGGAATATTTATCTATAATGTCAATATAATTAGTGATAAAATTAATCCCAAAAGAGAATTGAGCTAGGTATGGATTTATTACACTTTTGCTATATAATGTGGAATTACTAATTGTTTTAATGGGAAAATTTATTAGTTGAATGTAATTGTCTTCGAGACTTTGGTTGTAACACTTTAAAAAAATATTCCATAATTTTTCCTAACTAAACCTACGTTGTTCTTGGTTTTCAAGTGGGTTGTTTTAAGGGCATTACACACTGCTCTTGCTCCCACATGTGGTGGGGTTTAGTTAGCCATCAAATTTTCTTCCAAATTCGGGGTTACCATAAAGATCTTAATCGCTAGAGGAATTTCATCTAGATATGGTCCCTGAGGTAACATAAAAATTAAAACTCAGCTATGTCTAGACAAGAGTAAGTGGAAATTGAGCACTCTAAAATATAGCTATTTAGAACACCACACAACCAAGTATCCATAACACATGCTCAAATAAGAGCAGCTTCATAAAGGGCCTGAAATTCTTCTTTTGTTCAAACAAGTGTACAAAACCTCTTGTTCCTTTTAGATGCATAAGCAACCAGCTACTTATATAGTTCTATGGGAAAAATATCAAAAAAGCTTTCATATAAGTAGTTATATAGACTCTACTCAACCCATGTGCATGTGTCAAACTCAAATCCAATGTTGAATCTCTTAGCATACTCTTCTTCCATATCTATTATCCACTCCTCAATACTTACTAAGGTCAGCCCGATACGTTTTCATCGACAACATCCCGAAAATAAGCGAGAAAGAGGTCCAAGAAATGGAACCAATGATGCAGCCTAGAATTTACTATAAATAACCCAATCACATTAGCACATCACTCAGCCTTAGATGAGAACTCACCAAAAGCATGCAAAGGAACCAGATCCCTCTTTAAATTTTCTTATTTAGAATGTTAGCATTATGATGAATATGTATATCCATCTTTATATTTGTGTGTGATATTTGACTCAACAATAGATTTACATTTTCTATTGTTTGATGAACTAGATTTTTCACTTTACACTTTGTATGATGAACTTTTATTTCCACTTCATTTTATCAATTTTTGTTTATGTAAATAGAATCAAGCATTCAATGATGTCTAAAATTTAACTTCTAAGACTAATTTAAGGATTTCAAAATGTATAATACTCTTGTTTATACCATAACATTCAATTTTTCAACAAAAAAGTAATAATTTATAACCTTTATCTATCTTCTATATTGTGACTCCATGTCATCCATTATTTATATAAAATTATAATAGTATGTATTATTAAGATGAACGCAAGATTTTAATGTGTGTGAGATCAAGTAATTTAGTCTCCTCAATAGTTGAAACATAGATTTATTTCATTGTTTGAAAGGGTTTTCTTGTAAATCTCAAAAAAATTCTAATTCCTTTTCCATTCTTGATCTTTTAATGTTAATCTTGATCAAGAATTTTGTAATTTTTGCCTAGCATCACCTCTTACTACATATTTTTTAGGTTGTCTATTCTCAAGTTTTCTTTGTAGTTGATAAAAATGTCACTATAAGAAACACACTTTATTATTGCACCCTTTCATCTTCATCTAACTCTAATAGAAATTCTCATTCCTTATATGTGTTCTCCCATCAATATCGGACCTTAAATCACATAATCTAGCCCTTAAGTGAGCAATCAATATTTTACCATTTTTACCATCTTATCTCTCTCTCTCTCTCTCTCTCTCTCTCTCTCTCTCTCTCTCTCTCTCTCTCTCTCTCTCTCTCTCTCTCTCTCTCTCGAGACACACACACACACACACATTCAAACCCCCTGTCTTTGATATCGTATATTTTATTCACATCAATGATAAAATAAATTCTAATATTTTTATATTTCCTAATATAAATACACACTTCAATTCAAAACAAATTTTTGTTTATATAAAAATAATAATAATAATATATTACTACATTTAAAAAATCAAAATCTACTTTTAAAACCTACAATTGTAAAATAATACATTTTGTAGCTAATAAGTTTATAGTGCAAAGCATGCATCCATCACGCCTACTGATCAAAAAGTTGCATTTCGGTGACCTTATGAAAATATTATAGACGTGAGAAGATAATTTACAATACAACTTATATATGTGTCTACTATGATTTTCGTTTGAAGTAAAGTAGATTAAAACTATTTGTTGGTCCTTTGAAGGTTGAGTAAAGCAATTAGTATAAGGTGATTATTTTTCGAGGGATATTTACATAACTTAATTACTCATTGTGCTTTTGATTATGGGAATAATGTAGAAAAGAAACCTAAATTGATTATAAATAAGACCAAATGTTTCGAGTGTACATGTTATATGAAAGTCTATAAAGATGGATTTTAAATTCTATATAAGGAAGTGATATTTAGAATTCTATTGGGAATTCATATTATCTTAGATCCTGGGCCATTTTGGGTAATGTTACAAATACTGATTTTGTTATGTGGTGATGATTATGTCGATAAGTAATAAACAATGGTGGCGGGGGTGGTAGTAGGGAGTTGTGATGTTTGCAAATAAACACTTAATTACAATATTAAATTTTACGTCTATTTGACCATCGTAAGATTGTTTCAACCTTACATTCGACATCTTGTTGATTGTGTCTTCCAAGTTTATTTTGTTGCTTTGAGAATACAATATAAAAATGTACATATCTTGATTATAAGGTGCGAGTTTAGAATCCATTTTTTTCTACGAGAATTTTTGAGCCAAAAATTGATTCAACAGAATTAATATTCTTTATCATTAGTTATTAATAAATTTAGAGAGAAGATAATAAATTTATTTATAATCAATGGAGTATAATAAAAACTAATATAAAAATTATGTATGCACAACTAATGACAACCCGAGTGACCTTCGTTAGACATAAGCCCTATATTTCAAAGCCCGGCCTAAACTTTGTCAAACATAGTTTATTTCATTCTTAAAAGAATTAGAATAGAAAATCATAAGATTTAGTATGACAACCACTCTAAACTTACAAATATGATGATGTACATATTTAATGGATCTACACTTATAAAGCTGAAATTTACGGTATCCAACCATTTAATTTGTAACCATTTATCATTGTCATTTCCACAGACATGTTTACGGAGGTTTTCTAAGTGAAAAAATTATGTAAGCATTGCAATTTTTGAATATTCATTTTGAATATTATTTAGTTAATTGATTTGTAATCTATGTAACTTGTTTGCAGCAAATATTTTACTGACCTACGCAAAAACATGCTATGAAGCCTTTGGCGAGTGAGTGAAGAAGTGTGTAACAATAAATGTGTTATCAAGAAATTCACACACATGCAATATGTAATGCCCACTAAAAAAACCCACTTGAGACCCAAGAACAACCTAAGATTAGTTAGGAAAATTATGGAATAATTTTTTTTTCTGTTTAAAAGAGTCTACAAACAGGTTATAAGACAACGGTTGTCACTAACGAGTTCCAACTCATTTCTAATCCACTAAAACATACTTTTATTTTATAAACAATTATTAGAGATCATAAGGTACCAAAGTTTAGGGTTAGAAAGTTCAATTAGGTTTAGAGGGTAATTCCTCACCATACCCGCTCTCTAACATGCTCTAAAGATTCAACTTGATTTTTCTAAAAGTTCACACATTCAAAATTTTCCTAAATCACTCCCATTGGAGAGGAAATTTCCTCATCTTTCTAGTGATATACGGAAGTCCTACGAACTCCACATATTTATCAAGTTATGGGTAGGTGGACCTCGGGGTGAAAATTTTCCCCAACGGTGAGCTGCGGGCCCCAGGGAGAAAATTTTCCCTAGGAGCGGGTCTGCGGGCCATGTGGAGAAATTTTTCCTAGTGGAGGAGTTGGGTCGACTAGGCCGTATGAGACATTTTTGGAATTTCTGCGTGTGGAAAAAATCCACCTTTGTATTTGTGCTCTTGAGAGTCTGCCGAGTCCACAAGGGACACATGGCACCTCCTAAGCCAATGCGGGGAAAGTGGGGCGGTGGGGATAAAAGAGGTTTAACACCTTGAAGGAAAAAAAAGGTTAAAATTCACCCATGCCTCACGATGATGCCTCGTGATTCCATGTCACCTTATCATGGATGACTCGCATGGAAGTTCTCTCCTATATGCTCCTCGCTTGGTCAAGGAGATACATAACCCTCAATATAAGTGACTCTATCATGTGTAGCTGCATGTCCTCCTACTAATCCTCTGCATAGAGCAGCATTAACATCGTGAAGAGTATGAAAAGTCTTTGGTAGGATGGATACTACAAGCATAATTTGGTGGTGGTAATTCTAGGTCTATGTGAAAAGACCCCTCATCCCGTCCGCACCTTCTACCACGACTCAAGGTGAGAGTTAGTTTATATTTCTATGTTTTATTCGGTTTCTCTATTTACTAAAATATGTAATTTCTAAACTAAGTTGTTTTTAGATTTAAAAGTGTGCTAGGTTTAAGTTTCATGTCTCAAGTTTTCTAGTGTTCCCATGGCCCAAAATTTTGAACCACTACTCGATACCAAGTGTAATGCCCACTAAAAACAACCCACTTGAGACTCAAGAACAACCTAGGATTAGTTAGGAAAATTATGGAATAAATTTTTTTGTTTAAAAAAGTCTACAACTAGGTTACAAGACAATAGTTGTCACTAATGAGTTCTTCTCAATTCTTATCTAGTAGAATATACTTTTCTTTTATTAACAATTATTAGATATCACAAGATCCCGAAATATTGGGTTAGAAATTTCAATTAGGTTCGAGAGGGTAATTCCTCACCATACCCACTCTCTAATAGGATGTAAAGATTCAAATTGATTTTTCTCAAAACTAATATTTTCAAAATTTCCCTAAATCACTCCCATTGGATAGGAAATTTCCTCACCTTTCCATTGATATAAATAAGTCCTCCTAGCTCGTCATATGTATCAAGTTATGGACCAATGGACCTTGGGGTTAAAATTTTCACCAAGAGCGGGCCTACGGGCACCTGGGGAGAAAATTTGCTCTATGGACGGGTCTACGAGGCCGTAGGGAGAAATATTTCCTAGAGGAGGAGACGACAGTTGGTGGGATGGCATGATACAATTTTTGAAATTTCTGCGTGGGGCGAAAAGTGACCTTTGCATCCACGCTCCGCGAGTTTGCAAGTCCGCAAGGGACACATGGTACCTCCAAATCCACGCGCGAACGTGGGGTGGTGGGGATAAAATATTTTTAATTCCCCAAAGGGAAAAAAAGGTTAAAATTCAGTTGCGCCTCCACTGACACCTTGCGATGCCATGTGGTAGCTCTTGATTGGTCATGCAATTTGGTGGGAAAAATGTAGAAAATTTTCCCAAAATTTTGTGAAAGTGTAAAAGGAAAAAAGGAACCCACTCATCCACCAATGCCTTACGACACTATGTGGCAGCTCCCGATTTGTTGCAGGGAGGTGGGGAAAATAAGGAAAATTTTCCCAAAAATTTTCCAAAGCGCTAAGTTAAAAAGGAATCCACCCCTCCGTTAACACCTCGTGGTGCCACGTGGTAGCCTCTAATTGGCTATAGGCCAGTGGGGCCGTGACAAAAATTAGGAAAATTTTCCCAAAATTTTTCCGAAGCTCTAAGGAAAAATTCGGGCCCGCAGATCTGCAAGGAAATTTTTCCTAAATGTCTTTTTGATAGTTAAAATTATTTTTGATGCTAAATGAAGAAAACCTTCAGAAGGCCATAAATTTTGATAGATAGCTTGATTTTTGGAAAATGAGCACTTTTCGGAAATCTCTCGATGTCCTCTTTATTCACAAATAGTTAAATTTTGATTTTGATAGAGTTTAGGGAGTCAATTTCAAGAAAATGTTCTACAGGCTTTTACATTGTAAACTGGTAAATTTTAACTTATAAGATTTGTTCAATTTGATCTTCTTCCTCTCTCAACATGTCAAATATACATGGAGAATTGTTCTTAGATGTATTTAAGAAGGATTTCAAGATTCAATTTGTCTAATTGATTTGCAATTTGAAATTTTACATCTCTTAACATCAAAACAACTGTAAGAGGGTGGAGCCCATTTTTTGCAAGGTTTCAAGGATATTTCCTTAAGTGATTTTGTCCAATTGCATTCACTTATAACCTAGCATGTTCAATTTTAATGTTTCATTGTTATTTCTTGATTGCAGGTTCGGTCTGTTCATTTCTAGTAAAAGTTGTAGAGTTTAACGTGAAGCAGAAATGGAAACGACAAAATTAACTCAATGGTTCTTATTTTACTTTCCTTACAAATGAATACATTTCATGATAGTTTCAAATAGGTTTCATTCCTTCAATCAATTTATAAAGACAAGAATCCAACTTTTATTCTTTTCAAATCATGCACTTCACAAAACAAAGTGTTACATTTCCTTCATGTGCATTTCTTTTTTCTAATAAAGATTACAAATCACATTTAGATGATTAAATTCAATACAATGATGCAATTTGAGGAAGGTTATGCAATCCTTTATTTATTCCAAAAGACAACTTTACAACTTCCTTATTTTATTCCTCAATTTCATAATACAAGACACAATTTCTTTCTTTCCAAAGAACAAAAAGATAATGTCTCCTTCACATTTAAATTTACACTTTCATAACCAATACAACATATTTCCATTAAAAACATATACAAGTTCATCCACTTCAAGTGGGAAAGGTTATAATAAGATTTCATTTTAAAAGAGACTTTCAAACCGTCTTTTCTCGGCTCGAACAACAACATGCATATTTCTCATTCTTCCAAATTGTGATCACAACAAGAGTAGGGGAAAGGCAACACTCTCCACCCAACCAAGACATCCAATGAAGAGGAGAATCCATCCTTCTTCATTTTCCCCAAGCCCCAATGACAATGCAATAAAAGATATGATCCAACGCATGGCAATAACCAGGTTCCACAAACACACAAGCAACATTTTCACAATAAAAAATAGTCCAAAACATAATGAAGCATATAACTACATTAAAGGATGACAAACATTACCGAGGCTTCATCAAGCAAACCAAAGGAGCAAGAAACAATGGGGTATGCTTCTTATTCCTCCCAAAAGAGGAAATGGGTATCACCACCGAATTAGAAACCGCAAAATATAGTATGTCAAAACCATGACATTCCTTACACCTCCCCCAAGTACCCGTTATTCGTCACATTTCCTTATGCCTCCCTAACCTCTTATGGCACCCCATAATGAGTAAATAAATTCAATATATTTCTTTGTAAGGTGGAACAAAAATACCAACTCCCTCCAACCTTATATCTCCCTAAAACACACTCGTGCCTCCTACAAAGTACATCCCATAGTGTTATGCTACACCATTCCTAGGCCATCTACCCAACAATGTAAAAACATGCCAAAACATTCACTAAGATAACAATTTCATAAACAAAAGAGAATTATTTCAAGATCCAAGCTCCTACCTCTCCATGATGGAGTTGTTCCAAGTTCCAAAACAACAAGATTTATCCCAATGCAAGTAATCGAAAACTACCAAGGACAAGCATTCAAAAATCTTCCAAAAACATCTTCAAAGTGAGAGCTCCCAAAACAACAAGGAATATGCCAAAGAATGAAGTCTCAATAATGAAGCAACCCCAAAACAAGTTAAGGAATTTGAATTTTATAGAAGAGGGAAGGGAAGAGAATGAGGTGTGTCTAGGTAGGATGTCACATCACACATCCTCAACCCTAACACCAAAAGTCAACCTCATTCTCCAATGCATAATAAATAGGTGGATGAATAATATGACATTTTACTTACATACTCAAATCCAACCAACACCCTAAAGGATTAATATTAAACCATGTAAGAGAAGTGAAATTAAAACCTATAATTTGACTTCCAAAAATTCATAATAAAAGTATTAATTCAACTCTCCAAGGGTAGGTATGGTTGGTAAATAAATTTAAGAGGTGTGTGAGAGGTTTAACTTGTCCCACAAGACACCAAATTCATCCTCCAAGGAAAAATTTGAATTGTTAAGAAGGTGGAGTGTTTCACACTCAAAAGTTAACTTACACATCACTTACACATCTCTTACAACACTTTAATTCAAGGACAACAACTCTATTAATTACTTTTTTATGACATATATTAATTAATTAACTTAACAACATGATTACGCACAATATTACACGTAATTTAATTAAAAATGAAAGGGTCAATGCACCACAAAATAAATAAATGCAAATATAAACCAAGGAACTAATAAATAAATACACATAACCCCCGGGCCACATTTTAAAGGTGACCCCCCATGGGAATCCATAACACACACAAACAAATACTAGTTGCCATGGTGACCTTGTTGAATTAATCTAGAATTCCAATGTGGTTGGTCTCCAATCCCCGAAATTTGTTGTGATATTTTCACGTATAAAACAAAAATACCTCCTTCATCCTCGTGGCCATATTAGAACATCCAAAAAAATATAAATATAATTCCAAAATAATCTAGATATATAAATCACAAGAATCATCGAAGCAATCTAACAATATCATTTACAATTTTATCAACAACTATATCATCCTCCAATAATTTCCATTTCTAGGTCTACTCACAATATCGAAATATCATATGTCCGAATAAAATCCATAATTTAATCATGTCAAATAACATATCATCATCAACATATAAAATGTCACGATAATCATCATGCATCATAACTGAACCAAGTCAACAATAATCCATGATCTAACATCTAACATCACACTCTAATAAAGTCCATAATGATGTCCATAATATAATCAATAATATCATGATTAGTATTAAAAAGGTGTCAAAGGGAAGAGAGAACTACATAACCCTCCCCTTAGAGTCCACTTCCTCCGGAAGTCACTAGAACAAATGTGGAAAATGAACTTGCAGCAAAGTAGCATCCTCCCATGTAGCTGTAGTCTCAACATATATGTCCCACTATACCTAGACCTGATTAACCTCTCTGTCTCGAAGACACGGGTTCCTATGATCTAGGATGCAAACAGGATCCACCATCTACTACCCCTAATCCTGCACCTGTAATGAGGTCTAATCTAGCACATGAGAAGGATCTGCAACATATCTCCTAAGAACTAAAACATGAAACACATCATGTATGTGAGACAAGATAGGTGACAAAGCTAGACGGTAGGCCAAAGGGTTGATACACTCTAAGATCTCAAAAGGACCCATGAATCTAGGATCTAACTTATAACCTTTTCCATAAAGGATAGGTCTCTTATGTGGTGTTACATGAAGGAACACCTTCATGCCCACATCAAAACTACAGACGGTCCTATGCTAATCTATGTACTTCTTCTACCTATCCTGTGCCTCCTGTAGTATCTATCCGATCAAAACCACCTATTACTCCATGTCTTGCAACAACACTGTTCCAAGAGAAACCCTTTCCTCTAACTTGTCCCACTTAAGAGGTGTCCTAAACTCTCTACCATACAAATCCTGAAAAGGAGCAATGCCTATAGAACTCGAAAAACTATTATTGTAGGAAAACTCCACCAAGTATAGGTGCTCCTCCCATTTGGATTCTTTGGTGCATAACGTACATCCTAAACATGTCCTTCAAGATCCGATTCACTAGGTCGGTCTAGCCATCAGCCTCAAGGTGGTATGTTCTACTAAAATTTATCTTTGTCCCGAGGGCATACCTTTGCATGGTAGTCCAAAATGGGAAGCGTACAAAGGATCACGGTCATTAATGATCTTCCATGGAATCCCGTGCAACCCGACAATCTCATGAAGATACACCCATGCCACTACACTAGCTATATAAATTGTCTTCACTAAAGAAAAGTGAACCACTTTTATCAATTTATCAACCTTGACCATGATGGCATCTTGGTGATATGTTAACATTGGTAGCCCAACAATGAAGTCCATGGAAATGGTGTCTCATTTCCACTCCAATATAGCATGAGGAAAGAGAATGCCAGCTGGACGTTGATGCTTGAAATTTAATTTTTGGCACTCTAAACATCATGACATGAATTGGGCCACGTCTCTACAAAGTCCTCTCCAGTGATACAACTGTCTCAAAGTAGAATGCATCTTCTTCACTCCAGGGTGGGATGAATAGGGTGCATGATGTGCTTCTATCAATATGTCATACCTCAAACCTTCGTCTCTAGGAACATAAATCTAACCTCTCGTGCCTGAGAAGGCCATCTACCTTTAGCAAGAAAATATTACAATTCCCCTCAAGGGGTTTCTAAGACTCAATCTCTGCTCGAATCAGTAATGTAGAAGTTGTCAAGAGGAAGTGCTAAAGAATCCTACTTTGTAAATTTGTTCTCATTGAGGTGGCGATAGCCACTTGTCTATGTCTCTGCTAGGAGTATCTACCACCACATTCTCCTTCCCCTTCACATGCTCGATCTCCATATCATACTCACAAATTAACTACATCCAACATTGTTGATGAGTGCTGAGATTAAATTTTGTATGAAGAGGTGGCAACGAATCGTGTGGTCTGCGTCTGAGTGTGAATCTCGACCTGCCAGAAAGTGCCTCCATCAAACTCAAGCATGCACAATTTCCAAAAGCTCAAGATCATGAGTCGGGTAACTAAGCTCATAATATTTGAGTTTGCAAGACTCAAAAATCACTACCCTACCCTCCTGCATGAACATCCTCCAAGCCTTGCTAAAGAAGCATCGTGCAAATGAAAAACTCACCCTGTGGATCCAAGTACTTCAAGAATAGGTGTTCTACCTAGACATTCCTTCAATGTATTGAACGCCTACTCACACCTATCTAACTAACTAAAATTATTCCCTTTCCTATGAATGGAAGTGAAGGGGTACATAATCTAAGAGAATTTCTGAACAAATCTCCTGTAATAACTTGCTAATCCCATGAAGTCATGCACCTCGGTCACCATAGTGGGTGTTTCCCAATCCATAATATCTCAAATTTTGGAAGGATAGATGGTGATACCTTCCTAGAAATGATATGACCCAAATAATTCACCTCTGTTTGTATGAATGCACACTTCTCTAGGTTCCCATAAAGTTTCTACTCATGAAGACACTAAAGAACCTGGTGAAGGTTCCCCTCATGCTCCTCATGTGTTTGTGAGTAAATAAAAATGTCATCAAGTAAGATGAGCATGAACTGATATAAGAAGGTCCTAAATACCCCATTCATCAAAATCATAAATACTACATGGGTATTAGTCAAAACAAAAGGCACCACCTTTGTGAACTCATAGTGGTCATATCTCGTACGGAAGGCAGTCTTATGAATGTCCACCTCTGAGATCCTCATTTGATGAGTCCACGACTTACAGTTTATCTTAAAGAAAGTTGTGGATCCCTTCATCTAATCAAATGAATCATCAATGCGTGGAAGGGGATAACGATTCTTGATTGTTACCTTATTCAGTTGGCGGTAATCAATACACAACCGCAAGGATCCATCCTTCTTATTCACAAAAATCATAGGTGCTCTCCAGCTGCAACTTGATCTTGTAGAGCTCTATGGTGGTCATCTGATAAGGTGCTCGTGAGATAGGATCTTCTCCCGAAACTAGATCTATATGAAAATAAATCTCACGTGAGAGTAGTAACCCTAGTAGGTTCCCTAGAAAGACATCTATAAACTCTCTCAAAATGGGATGATCATCTAGTGATGGTCCACTAGACCCATCCTCTAATCTATCACTGACTATAATAGCATACATCTGACAACCCCATCGCACACACCACTTAAGCTACATAGCAGAGATGGTGTAAATAGAAATGGGTCTCCTGACCCTTGAAATTACCGACTCAACTCCCAAATCATCTACACAAGATATAATCTTGTGGTAACAATCCACCCTAGCCATGTGTGCAGACAACCAATCCATACCCAAGATGACTCCATATGAGCCCAAAGGAAGGATATGGAGATCCAAGGTAGTGGTGAAAGGTCCCAAATCCACTAAACACTCCTTGACTAAGGATTCTATAGAGATCTTGGCTCCTAAAGCCATCTCAACATCCCAAATAAGACCCTGCCTAACTTCCACAGGCCTGCATCGCTCTACTAGAGATGTTGAAATGAAAGAATCAGAAGAACCAAAATCAAACAAAATAGAGGTAGGAATGCCACCAATGCTACCCATAGGTTAAGAGATCTATGTCTTACCCTTATTATTAGGGTTCTGTGGGCAATCTCTCCAAAAATGTCTAGTAACACCACAACCATAAAAACTACCTAATCCTCTCCCCCATGTAGTAGGTCCAGTCGGTACTTTGGAGATATTTGGTGTGGATCCCGATGATACGGCTACGATGTTCTGAGGTCTCTCCTAGCGAGCTCCTACTAAGTGAACTCTCTGGGCACCCTATGTCTGATGGGATCCCTAGGGGAGACTCGTACTCGACCTCTCTGTGCATCGAGCACAGTATAGAGGTCTATAAGGTGGGCGGGATTGTTGTTATTCTTGCTATGGTCTAAAAAATGACTATGTTGAACCCTTTCCACCATGAGGAAGAGAGTGCGGCCCCCTCAATCTACTATCCTACATCTACTTTATGTGGCTCTAGACTCGATCTCTAGCCTCTGTTAGGTCTTTCCCGAGTCACCTCTCGCTATACTGAGGCCTTCTCAATGGCCTAAGTTAATGTCTGTGGACGGTGGATCTGCACTCCACCTCCAATGTCTATATTCAGGCCCCGGATGAACCTGTGGATCCATACCTACTTATCGCACGCGTAATCAACATACTGTAGTAGATCAAGAAATCTACTCTCATAATGAGCCACTGTAAGAGATGCTTGTCGGAGGTCATGGAACTCATCTATCCACTATTGTATAAACCTCTGTGACAAGTATCTCGCTCCTTAAATTCTCCTTAAAGATATCCTAGTTAACTATCTAAGAATCAACATGTAACTTCTGCTCCTCTATCCACCACTAGACACCAGCTCCATCCCTTAGTAGATCAATCACAACATGAGATTTCATGTTGCTAGAACAAGGACAGAGCTTGGAGCACCCACTCAAGCTCACTAACTAGGCCTCTTCCTAAAATCCACCTATGTCACCAGAATAATATGATGGCCAAAGCTTTAGGATCTCCCTGATGTGATCTACAGCTGTGATCGATGGAATCTAGGCCTCTCTATATGCTCATCCCTAAGCATAGGGCTCAGAGACCTCTCTCTATGACCTGAAACTTGGTCACCATGTCCCCTCTATGGTGACCCTACTTTCGCTGACTTTGCATGGAAGTTCTCTCCTCTCTGCTCCTCACTTGGTTGAGGAGATATATGACCCTTAATGGAAGTGAATCTATCGTGTCTAGTTGCATGTCCTCCTACTGATCCTCCATGTATAGTGGCATTAACATACTGAAGAGTCTACAAAATCTATGTTACGATGGCTCTTTACAACATGATATGGTGGTGGTAAGTTTAGGTATATGTGAAAAGACCCCTTCATCTAGTCACTGCCTCCTGCATAGACTAAGGTGAGAGTGAGCTCATCTTTCTAAGTTTTATTCACTTTCCATGTTTACTAAAATATGTAATTTCTAAACTAAGTTATTTTCTACATATAGAAGTGTGCTAGGTTTAAGGTTCATGTCTCAAATTTTCTAGTGTTCCCAATGGCCCAAGCTTTTGAACCACTACTCTGATACCAAGTGTAATTCCCACTAAAAACAACCCACTTTTGACCCAAGAACAACCTAGGATTAGTTAGGAAAATTATGAAATATTTTTTTGTTTAAAAGAGTCTACAACCAAGTTACAAGACACCGATTGTCACTAATGGGTTCCAAATCAAATCTAATCCAGTAGAATATAATTTTATTTTATTAACAATTATTAGAGGTCACAAGGTCCGAAAATTTATTGTTAGAAAGTTCAATTAGTTTCAGAGAGTACTTTCTCACCATGCCCACTCTCTAATAGACTATAAATATTCAACTAGATTTTCCTCAAAATTAGTGCATTCAAAATTTCCCTAAATCACTCCCATTGGATGGGAAATTTATCACCTTTCCAGTGATACAAAGAAGTCCTCCTAAAACCTCATATTTATCAAGCTATGGGCCGCAGACCTTGGGGTGAAAAGTTTCCCAAAAATCAAGCCTGCGGGCCTCAGGGAGAAAATTTACCCCAAGGGTGGGTCTTGGGGCGTGGAGAGAAATATTTCTTGGAGGAGGATTTGGGTCGGTGGGACAACAGGAGCAATTTTGGAAATTTCTCATATGGGGTGAAAATTCAACTTTGCACCGCGCTCCCATGATTCGTAAGTCCACAAGGGACATGTGGCGCCTCCTAAGCCAACATGGGGAAAGTGAGGTGGCGGGGATAAAAGAGGTTTAACACCCTGAAGGGAAAAAGGGTAAAATTTGCTCATGCCTCCACCGATGCCTCGTGATGCCATGTGTGACTCCTTATTGGGTGAAGGCCAGCGGGGTCTTTGGGAAAATATAGAAAAAATTTCCAAATTTTTTTGAAAGCATAAAAGGTAGAAAGGAATGCTGCTCTGTTGATGCCTCATGATGCCACATGGAAGATCTCTCAATTGGCTACGAGCTGGTGGGGCGTGGGGAAAACTAGGAAAATTTTCCCAAAAATTCTCGAAGCACTAAGTTAAAAAGGGATCTACTAATTAGTGTGGGCCGGAGGGGAGAGGGAAAAACTATGTAAATTTCCCCAAAATTTTTTGAATCTCTAAGGGAAAATTCGGGCCCACAGTCTCCTGAGGAAATTTTCCCAAATTTTTTTGACAATTAAAATTGTTTTTGATGCCAAATGAAGAAAAACATCGAAGGCCATACCTTTATATAGAGAGCTCGGTTTGGGGAAAATGAGGAATTTCTAGAAATATCTCAATGTCCTCTTTACTCGGGATTCATTAAATTTTTCTTTTGATAAAGTTTAGGAGTCAATGTAAAGAAAAATATCTACTGAGGATTTTAAAGTGCAAACTGGTAAATTTTAACTTATAAGATTTTTTCAATTTGATCTTCTTCATCTCTCAACATGTCAAATAGACATGGAGAATTGTTCTTAGATAGGTTTAAGAAGGACTTAAAGATTTCATTTTTCTGATTGATTTGCAATTTAAAAATTTACATCTCTTGACAGCAAAATGACTGTAAGAGGGTTGAGCCCATTTTTTGCAAGGTTTGAAGGATCTTTCGTTAAGTTATTTTGTCTAATTACATTCACTTATAACCTAAAATGTTCAATTTTAATGTTTCATTGTTATTTCTTGATTGTAGGTTAATTCTGTTCATTTATGGTAAAAGGCTGCAGAGTTTAACGTGAACCGAGAAATGGAAACGAGAAAATTAACTCAATGGTTCTTATTTTACTTGGATTACAAATGAATTCATTTCATGATAGTTTCAAATAGGTTTCATTCCTTAAATCAACTGATAAAGACAAGAATGCAACATTTATTCTTTTCAAATCATGCGCTTCACAAAATAGAGTTTTACATTTCCTTCATACACATTTCTTTCTCTCAAACTAAAATTACAACTCACATTTAGATTATTAAATTCAATACAATGATGCAATTTTAGGAAGGTTATGCAATCCTTTATTGATTCCAAAAGACAACTTTACAACTTCCTTCTTTGATTCCTCAATTTCATCATACGGGACATAATTTCTTACTTTCAAAAAAATAGAACAGAGTATGTCTCTTTCACATTTCAATTTACACTTTCATAACCAATACAACATCTTTCCATTAAGAAACATATACAAGCTCATCCACCTCAAGAGGGAAAGGTTACAATAAGATTTCATTTCACAAGGGACTATTAAACTATATTTTCTTAGTTCCAAAACAACAACATGTATATTTCTCATTCTTCAAAATTGTTATCACAACAAGAGTAGGGGAAAGGAAAAAATCTCTACCCAATAAAGACATCAAATGAAGAGGAGAAACCATCTTTCTTCATTGGCCCCCGCATATAAACCATAATGTAATAAAAGATGTGATCCAATGCATGGCAACAATAGGGTTCCACAAACACACAAGCAACATTTTTACAATAAAAACATAGTCCAAACTAGAATGTAGTTTGCAATTAAATTAAAGCATGAAAAACATTACGATGCTTCATCAAGTAAGCCAAAGGAGCAAGAAACTATGGGGGATGCTTCTTATTCCTCCCAAAATGGGAAATGGGTATCACCACCCAAATTACAAATGACCAAAATATTGTATATCAATACCCTAACATTCCTTATGCCTCCCCCAAGTACCCCTTATTCCTCACATCTCCTTATGATTCCCCAACCTCTTATGGCACCCCATAACGAGCAAAGAAATGTAAGATATTTCTTTATAAGGTGGAACCCAAATCAAAACTCCCTCCACCCTTATACCTCCATAAAACACATGTGCCTCATGAAAAATAAACCCCATAGTCATCTCCTACACCATTCCTAGGCTATCCACCCCACAACCCAAAAACATGCCAAAACATTTACAACATTAACAATTTGATAAAAAAAAGAAAAACATTTCAAGAGCCAAGCTCCTACCTCTCCATGATGGAGTTGTTCCAAGTTCCAAAATAGAAAGCTTTATCCCAATGTAAGCAATCCAAAACTACCACACACAAGCATGCAAAAATCTTACAGAAAACTTCTTTAAAGTAATATCTCCCAAAACATCAAGGAATTTTCCCAAGCATGACGTCTCCAAAATGAAGCAACCCATAAACAAGGCAAGGAATTCAAATTTTATAGAAGAGGAAAGGGAATAGGATGAGGTGGGTCAATGTAGGATGTCACATCACACATCCTCAACCCCAACCCCAAAAGTCAACTTCATTCTCCAAAGTGCATAATAAATAGGTGGGTGAATAATATGACGGTTTACTTACATACTCAAATCCAACCCACACCCCAAAGAACTGAAATTAAACCATGTAAGAAAAGTGTAATTATTACCTACAATTTGTCTTCCTAAAATGCATAATGAAAGTATAAATTCAACTCTCCAACTGTAGTTATGGTTTGTAAATAAATTTAAGAGGTATGGGACAAGTTTAACTTGTCCCACAATCCTCAAGGACAAATTAAAATTTCCAAGAAGGTGGAGTGTTTCACACTCAAAATTTAACTTACACATCACATACAACACTTTAATTCATCACCAACAACTCTATTAATTACTTTCTTATGACATATATTAATTAATTAAGTTAACAACATGATTACTCACAAAATTACACACCGTTAGATGAATAATGAAAGGGTCAATGCACCAAAAAATAAACACATGCAAACATAAACCAAGGAACCAATAAATAAATACACATAACCCCTTGGCAACATTTTAAACGTGATCCCCCACATGGGAATCCCTAACACACACAAACACTCAAAAACAAGTACTAGTTACTATGGTGACCTTGTTGAATTCATCTAGAATTCCAATGTGGTTTCTCTCCAATCCCACGATGTTTGTTGTGATATTTTAAACTGCAAAACACATAAAATCTGGTTAACCAATAAAATCCTCATAGAAGCAAGGCTACATATTTGGAAGAAGTTGTGAAGAATTTGGCAGGGGTTGTCAAATAAATTTCTTACAAAGTATCCTGGGATGAGAAGGGAATTAGGCAGAGCTCACAAGGTCAACATAAGCAGCAAGGCCAAGATAGAATCACAAATCACCAAAGATCTAATGACAGAGGAAAGGGACTGTTGTATTTGGAAATAGACTGAGTCCTAAGCTAGGGATAATAGAATGGTACCTTATCTTTTGGCTGCAGGAGTTCTTTGTGTTGGAAGAGACAGATGTATTGATTAGTGTGAACAATGTTTCTTAACTCATTCTCCTTGTGAAGCGAGATCAGCAAGAAGAGGAAGAATCTAGTGATGAAAATGATGATGACATCCGCATGATGGAGATTTCTGCAAGTTCTCCAGGGAAGAAACTTCAACCTAGGTAATAAGTGCTAGAACTGCATTTGTTTTTTAGGATTCCAATCACTAGGTACCTCTTCTTCCTCCCTCTCATACTTTATAAGTAGACACTGTACAAGATTTTGAATTTACCACTAATGATTTTGAATACTTGAGGGAATTAATGATTGAAAAGTATGACAGAGGAGTTATTTCAGAAGAAGATAGGAAGCTATTAATGAATGTTGTAGTTGCCAAAAAAAAGGAGCACAATATCAGAAGTAAAGTTGCTAAGGGGCTGCAAGCCAGGTCAAAATTTCCATTACTTACCAAACAAAATCCAAATAAAAATACATCTAACAGAGAGCTTGTTTCCCCAAGAAAAACTTGTGTTCCTACCCATGCCTAAGCTGAAAAATAATCCCATTCCGTATGATGAATTTACCAATGTTTCTCCTAGTGCTACTTAACCCAAATTTGTTCCATATGACATTGCCCAAGTTTTGAGTCAAATCAAAATTCTTGTCCCATTTGTTGAGCTACTTAGGATCCCTGAGCACAAGAAGAGGGATTTTCAATACTTATGATTCAAAGAGGAAGAGATCATAAAGGACAAAGATGTAAACAAGGTTGGGATTCCCCTTAATGTTGCGGTGTTGGAAAAGCCACATGTGGAAGAAGATCTAGGTGAGGCACCGGGGTTTATTTAGGAACTTCTTTTTTAAATTAAACATGAGTACAAGTGTCAAACCCGAGCTTCACACACACAAACGTTCAGAACTTCACAAGTAAAATAATATGAGTATAGTTCCAAATACGAACTCTAAGCATGTGGATCCATTCTTCACTACCCTAGTTGTCAAGGACAAGTTGTTACATAAGCGTATGTTTGATTCTCGAAGCTTCATGTAATGTAATACCTCTTGAGGTCATAAATGAGCTAGGTATCCAAGTAACGACAACATATGGGAAGTGCAATGCCATGGACTCAAAAGAGGTGTCGGTGGTGGGATGTGTCAAATATTTGGTTATGTAACTTGCATCTTATCTTAGAAGGAACTTAAAACTTGATGTGGTGATTGTTGACTACCCTGCCAAGTGGGGAATTTTGTTGTCAAGACGGTGGAAAGCAAGTGTTGGTGGTAGTGTGCAAATGACTATGTCTTATACCACTATCCCCATTTAAGAAAACTTGGTGAAATTATATGGAGATAATAATATGTTGTACTTGATTGAAGACCCAAGCAATGCATCTTATGAATTTTCGCAAGTAGATGCGATCTTAATGACTTTGTGAGTTCGTGGATTTTAGGGATTATTAAAGTGTTCAAAACAGAGCTTCTAAGTATGCTTTTTTTCCGGGAATTTGGTCTATGATTCAATCTTTAAAATGTTAATTAATTTGACTTAAACACAATGGGGAGCTTCAGAGAAGATGGATGGTTTACAAACTAAATAGAGAAGAAAAAGAGGCATATTTCTAGTTGATGAAAACATATACAAACCTCTTGGCATGGTCATATCCAGGATGGCAGGCACTTGATTTTTTTCCTTGATTGTTTTCTCTTAATCAAGGAAATATCATCTGTACAATGTATACTTTGTTGTATGTTCCCTATTTTTGTTTTTTCTTGTTCTGGTCCTTGATGAGCTATTTTCATTGGTTTCTCTATTTGTTTTTGAGGTTCCCTTATTTCTCTGCTCTACCAGATGAATTTTTTGTCCAATGGTTATTCTTGGAACTTGGTCTACCTTTTTTCTTGTGGCACTCATAGGGAGTGCCCATCCCCGAGTCATAGCCATTGTTGGTGCTCAAAATAGTCTCGCCCCAATTTACGTTTGAAAATCTATTGATTTGTGGCCTCTATCACTTCTGGTTAATCTTTGTTGCCATTTTTAATTTGTTCTTGGGCCATAAATCACTTATGGGTCCATGGTTTTCTCCTTTTTTCTTTGTTCCTCGGAAAAGGTCTACAATTTAGGACTCTCATTCTCTATTCATCTAAAAACTCGGGTTCTCTCATGTTTTCTATTCTCCATAGTCATAAATTTGTCTTCCTTGTCGTTTCTACCATAAATACTTAAAGAAGATGAATTGATGTGTCTCGATGAATATATTTGAGCTTTGTAACATTTCTAAATTCTTTATCCTTGGAGAAATTTTCATTTCGAGCTTGAATGATCATTTTTCTATATTTTATGGTTTGGTGAGTGTTTCTCTGGTTAAATTTACATCCTTGCATCGACATGGGATGTGGCACATTTGGTTGGATGTGGCTTAGCTGGGTACTTAAAATTTTCTATGGATCACCTCAAATTAAAGTGCGTCCATGTGGAGGAAAGATGCTCATTTGAAGGTCTACTTTTCAGTTTGGCCTCAGAGTAGTGCGGGGAGGACATGTGGAGGTCTCCACCGCTTTACCTGAGGACTTAGACAAATTTTTATGCAGTTGATACATTTTAGTGGAATAGGACACGTGGAAATCTTGCACTCATTCACGGTCTCTACTTTGGGCACCTTCTTGAAGTTGTGCCATAAATACACGTGGAGGAACCACGCATGTTTAGGGACCAGCTCTTGAGTTTCATTTTAAATAAGCACCAAGATGGCATGTGGAGGCCTCTGCTCATTTTGAATTTTTCTTGGAATTTTCAATCACCAAAGGAGCGCCTCATAGTATGACACATGGCACCTTCCACTTTGAGCTTCAACCATTTATAAAAAAAAATTCTGAATAGGACACGTGGCGAGCCCGTGCTCATTCGAGGTATACAAGTTTTGGGACCATCTCAAGGTGTTCCACGGTAACACCTGGAAGTTTGAAAAGTCAAAGAGGTGGGGAGGCAAACCATCAAAGGCAACCTAGATTTTTTACCTCTTAAGGATTAAAATCTCAGAATGGCCCGCAAGCTCGATGAGGGAAATAGTCAATGTTTTACGTTGGTCAATGCTAGAGGTGCAGACTCTTACGGGAAATTTAGAAAAAATTCCTTTTGGGAGAAAAGAGTCAAAAGTAAAAGGGGAAGCATGGTTCCGCTTCAACCACATTTGGACACTTGTCAAGCTCATTTCTTGAGTGAGGAGCTATGGGGAAAACTTGGAAAATTTTCCCTTTTCCAAAAAGAGAGTAAAATGGTAGAATTTGGCTGTGGTTCTATTTGAACCACATTTGGAGACGTATCAAGCTCATTTCTCGAAGGCGGACATGTGGAGACAAATAGATTTTTTTCCATTTTACAAAAAAATTGTAAAAATTCAAAGGAATCCCCGGGTCTATTTTTAAAGATTGAATCTTCCACATGGATGGCCCAAACTCAAAGAAAAAATCAATGACATCCGAGAGTCTGAATCGATTTTCCCCCATTTTACTAAAACATGCCGGAAGTGTGAGTCTCTATGATTTCTTGGTGTTTCCAACATGCAAAGCAGAGAGGGGAATTAATGTTGATATCTTAGAGTGGTGGGAAGGTTTGGTAGACATCTTTCGCCATTAAAATGGTCGACTTTCGTGTTTGATCATATTTTCCATTTTTCTTCTCCTAATCATGCAAGGAGCCAAATTTGACATATTAGGGGTGGAAGTGGTTGGAAAATTGAATAGACAGTGATCTAACAGACGAAGGGGTTGAATGCGGGAGGTATTCAATGAGATCTGCCCCCTTGAGCACCTAGTGACTTTTACAAATCTGATTCTAAGAATCACAATCTAAATCATGGCAAACACTGGTGCATTAAAAGTTTTTGTCTATTGGGGAGAAGGGGCTCTGTTGTAAATGTTATAAGTGGCACATATTTTTCTAAAAAAGGTTTGAGGTTGGAGTGTTAGGGATTGGGACAAATTTTTCTAATAGAAAGCTTAACAGAACTCATCATTTTTGAGAAGCCATTCGAGAAACTAGGTTATATGTTTTTGTATTAAGTTTTATTGTGTCAAGGTGGTTACAAGTGTACAACCATTGATAATCTTTGACAACATTCTAGAAACTTTCCCTACTAATATCCTTAATCAAATTTTAGTTTTTGTGTTGTCTTGAGCAAAATGTGTTGGTTTTATTTCGAATGTATGCAAGTAGTTTTTCTTGTTTCTGTTTCAATCATCTCTCTCGAAGGGCTTTCATTTGGGATGGGAATAAATGATTTAAAATCACTTTTCTTTCATCGTTGTGAGAGATTATCCGTAAGCCTCTGGGTGTACCTTAGGCATGATTTAGCTTAGATATTGATGCTTTTTGGATTTTCTAACTCGATCCTTCGTGATATAATCTCAAAGATTGTGTGATAGAGTGCTGATCGGGCCTTCATTGAAGCACATATTTTGGTTAAAGAGATATTTTAGCTATTTTGTGGCATTCTGTTGGTTTAACCCTCCATTTTGTAAGATTTATCAAGGATCTGGCAAATCAAGTTCACCCGGCCCCACCTCCCACCAAAAAATTCATTCAAAAACAACCAATCCTACTTGTACTACCCCTGTTTGTCCTGTGTGCACACAAATTCATAATCTCGTTACTAAAACATGTAGAAGCAATCGGGTACCAAATGTATTTAGTAAGCCTTGCCTTGTGAAAATATCTCCATGATCTAGAAGTGATAACTCCCGAGAGTCGATCGGTGTGTTGATCATATTTTCCCAAGGTATTCTCTATAAAATCTATTTAAAAGAAGGATTCATCATTATCCTTCAATAAACAGAGGTTAAAAAATAGGTTCTCTTACCTTGGTTGAAAGTCATAACCTAAAATAATTAGGATCAAATCACATCCTTTTAAGGTGCTACCCACTCCTTTACAAACTGGAGTGTTAAAAAGTTAGATAGATTGCTTCCCCAACTACAAAAGCACATAAATGATTATCTATCCACCTTTGAGTGTCTGTCAAATCCATGATGTTGCTTGGCCTTTGAAGGAGGTTAAATTTTGGTACTAAAATGCTGCATTAAAAATGGGATGAACTTCCTATCTCCTTTGGATTAGTGAAATTTTTTTTTTTTAGGGACTTATTCAATGATCGGATGATTTTTGTAAATCCACATTTTCTATGTTGGTTATTTCTATCCTTGCATTCCTCTCATGGAAAAACATTACAACTCACACCTGGCGGGACATCTATGGCTGAAACATATCATTGTGATTAATGGCCAATATTACTCCATGACAAGAACAATTTGCTTTCTTTTCGTGATTGGTTTTTTTTTGGGGGAGTGGTTTGTGACGTCTGTGGTTTTTCGGCTATAAATATATAGGCATGTTCGCATTAAAAATAAGTAAGTGGCTTAGAAAAACCATTAATTTATTCGGTATCATGGACATTATTATAACACTTCCCAAGTATGTTGTGTTTAAAGGATCCAATCAAAATTATCGGGGTTGTAATAGGTGCAAGGGTACCTATATCGGTAGTTCTTTCAGAATCGATGTCACCAGCAAGCACGTGAGATTACTGGTGGTGCCTATGATCATTGCAGAGGCACACGGGAGGGAGTCGTGTGGATAAAGTCCTGTACTATAATACTATGTGGAGCAAAGTAGTCCCAACTAGATTTGGGCAGACAACCAGCCAAGGGGTTGGAAAATTTATTTAGAATTATTTCATCCTCTGTGTTTTGAAGAGTACATGTTTGAAAAGAAATTGAAACTACATTCTTGTTCTACTTTTGATAGAAGGAAGATAAATACTTTAAATTAGCAAGGAATGAATTTAAATGTTGTTATAGAAGGGTAAATGAAAAGAGGAAACACGTGTGAAGAAAATGTATTACTCTGTTTTGTTGAAAGGTATAATTTGAGTGGAATAGAAGTTACATTCTTGTTTCTATCACTTAATTCAAAGAAAAAAATATATTTGAAACTAGCATGGAATGAACCCATATGTTCTTCAAAGCAAGGCAAGTGAAATAAGATCCATTGAGTAAATTTGGTTTTCCCTTCCATTTTGGTTTCACTTGAAACTCTATAAATTTTATCGAAATGAATAAATCGACACTACAACAAAGAAATAACCATTGAAACAACAAATTGAACATAATCTGATCTAAAAAAATTCAAATAGACAATATAACTTAGGAAAATCTTTCAAAACTTTGCAAAAATTGAGCAAAGGCAAATTGCAGACATTTTACTATATAAAATGTGGAAAATTGATTTGCAATTATATCTAACATTATAACCTTGCAAATTTACGCTTCAAACATCCAAGAGCACTCCTCCATGTTTGCTTGGCATGATGAGAAAGGAATAAGGTCAAATTGAAAAAAAATTAATAAGTTTAATTTTACCTCTTGAATTTTAAGAGCCTGTAGTTCTTTTATGTAAAATTAACCCCACAAACTTTATCAAAATTCAAATCTTGAGCTTCATGTACAAAGAGGACTTTGATATATTTCCAAAAAGTCCTTGTTTGCCAAATCCAGAGCTCCTAGATGAAAGTTATGGCCTTATAAATTTTTACTTCATTTTGGCTTCAAAAATCTAAGCTGTTAAATATTCTTGGGTGGACTGTTGGCTAAATACTTTCTTTTGCACTTTTTCCCAAAAACACTCAAGGCAAGGAGTTCCCCACCACTCCACCGACCTACAAACCTTCCGATTGGTCAAAATAAGTTAAGTTAAAAAAAAATTGGGAAATATTTCTAATTTTTCACCACATCCCCACTGGCCCACAGCCAATCAGGTGCTACCACTTGGCTTAACAAGGCTCTGTCGGAGGCACGAAATCCATTTCAACCTTGGCTCTTGCGAAATTAAAATTTGGAAAATTTTCCTAGTTTTCTCCATGTCTTGGCTGGCCCACAGCCAATCAAGTGCTGCCATGTGGCTTCACACAGCATCGACAGATGGGCGGATCCACTTAGAACCTTAATGTTTTTTTAAAGAGAATTTTTTTGGAAACTTTTCCTATTTCTCTCGTCCGATCTACTATCTCGTGGCCAATGGTTGGCTCACATGCGTCACCATTGGCATTGGCAGGAAGTAGATCATTTTTTTAACCCTTTAACCTTTTTGTTTTAAAGTCTTTAATTGCTGAGTTTCCCGAAAAATCCGGGCTTGACATGTGTCGCCTTGGGTGATGGTAGAGGTGCGGATCATTTGGATCCCTTAACACTTTTCGGCAAGAAAAAGTTCAAAATCTTAACTTCTTCCCATGGCCCTTAGGCCCATGCTCGGAAAATTTTCTTCCCACAGCCCAAAAGATTACACTCGGGAAACTTTTCTTCCCATGGCTCGCAGCCCATTGTGCCCACCTTTGGTGAAAATTTTCACCCCAAGGCCCATCGACCCATAACTTGGTTTTTATAGGGAGTTAGGAGGACTTCCTTATATCACCATAAAGGTGAGAAAATTTCCTATATAATGGGAATGTTTTCAAAAAAATTTAATTTCCTTAATTATGGGGAAAATCAGGTTGAATCCTTAACTGATTTTTGGGAGTGGGTGAGTAAAATTTTACTCGATAATTTTAATTATGTATTTTCCCCGTAATTAAAGCTTGCTCTTATCTTGGATCTTGTGCAATTAAATACCTTAGAGTATTTAATTGTTTTGGTCCCCTAACCCTAAAGTTTTAATTAAGGAATATTTATCTATAATGTCAATATAATTAGTGATAAAATTAATCCCTAAAGAGAATTGAGCTAGATATGGATTTATTACACTTTTGCTATATAGTGTGCAATTAGTAATTGTTTTAATGGGAAAAGTTATCAGTTGAATATAATTGTCTTTAAGACTTTGGTTGTAACACTTTAATAAAAAATTATTCCATAATTTTTCGTAACTAATCCTAGGTTGTTCTTAGTTCTCAAGTGGGTTGTTTTGAGGTCATTACACACCTACTCTTGCCCCCACATGTGGGGGGGTTTAGTTAGCCATCAAATTTTTATTCCAAATTCAGGGTTACCATCAAGATATGGATCTCTAGAGGAATTTTGTATAGATATGGTGCTCTGAGGTAACATAAAAATTAAAACTCAGCTATCTCTAGGCAAGAGTGAGTGGAAATTGAGTACTCCAAATTATAGTTATTCGAACACCACAGTAACCAAGTATCCACAATGCACGTTCAAATAAGAGCAGCTTCATAAAGGGCCTAAAATTATTCTTTCATTCAAACAAGTGTATGAAACCTCCAGTTCCTTTTAGATGTATAAGCAACCAGCCACTTATATAGTTCTATGGGAAAAATATCAAAGAAGCTTTCATATAAGAAATCATATAGACTCTTCTCAACACATGTGCATGTGTCAAACTCAGATCCAATGCTGAATCTCTTAGCATACTCTTCTTCCATATATATTATCCACTCCTCAATACTTACTAAGGTCGGTGATATGTTTTCATCTACAATATCCCGAAAATAGTTGAGAAAGACGTCTTGAAAATGGAAGCAATGATGCAACCTAGAATTTACTATAAATAACCCAAGCACATTAGCACATCACTCAGCCTTAGATGAGAACTCACCAAAAGCATGCAAAGGAACTAGATCCCTCTTTAGAGTTACTTATTCAGAATGTTAGCATTATGATGCATATGTATATTCAGATCCATAATAGTAAAAATCCACGGTGCATAAACTAGATATATATCTCAAAATATATAGAAGATGAACTAAAATGTTACTAGAATAATATTTAACATGAAAGAATGATATTCACTCATTTTAATACTGTCATTGTATATATCTTTCCCTAGGTAGATATAGAAAAGCAAGAGAATGGAGAAATCAAAGAAGCTCAAATCCACGACATGCACAAGGCGGACGAAGTGGTGCACGACAATGGAAGTCAACAGGGGCAAATGGTGTGCCCTTGGCGCTGAAGTAGCGCATGACAATGGATGTCAACGGGGCAAACGATGCGCCCTTGATGCGCGAAGTGGCACACGACAATGGATGTCAACAGGGAAACGGGCAGTGCCCAAGGCGCATGAAGTGGAGCATGGAAATGAGTGTCGACACGAGAATGTATGCACCAAGGCACAGGAAAGAGGCGCATGGAAATGAGTGTCGACATGAGAATGTATGCGCCAAGGCGCAGGAAGGAGGCGCATGGAAATGAGTGTCGACAGGGTAATGTATGCGCCCTTGGCGCACAGAAATGGCGCATGACACAGGTGTCAACAGGGCAGAAGTTGCACCTTGGCGCATATAAGAGGATGTCGACACACACACGGATGCGCCTATGGCGCACCTTCAGGAGGCGCAACATTTTGAGTGCTGGCAGGAAGCAGACACTGGCGCAGATATTGAGATGGCCATAACTTTTGACTGGGAGCTTAGATTCATCCAAGGTTGGACTTTCTGGAAAGCTTACGAGGTCCTCTGTCCAACTATGACTAGATATCTTTAATTGGGTGAGAAAAATTCTTAAAAATGAAAAATACAGTTAGCCACTTTTGGGGGTCGCTAGGGTTCTCACCTACCACCATAATGAGATGAATTAAATACAACCTGCGGTGGTTGGGGTAGATTTGGAATTTCTCTCTCTTCCCTCTCTCATTATTCCTATAAATTGTAAGGAGGGGCTTCTTTCTAAAGGTTGGACATTCTTGTTTTTCCCCTCCCTTCTTCTCTTTGGCAGGTGAATCTGTGGAGTTCAAACCTCCTATCTAAAACTGTAATGCAACCTTGTCTCTTGGCATTTTGTGGTGTATTGTATCAATCTTTGGAGCAAATAATGCATGTCTGTGGATGATTATCAACCCTCTCTATGTTTATTTGCATCTTCCTGATCTTTCACTACAAATCTGTTATCTGTGCATGATCTTGCATCGCATTTTAATAGTTTGTGTTTATTGGCAAGACAGTTGTTCTTCATTCCTCGGTGCATCACCTTTGTTAGTTTAGGTTTATTTTTATGCATCTTCTTACCCTGTCTCCTTGGAAAATTAGATTAGGTTTTGAGTAGACCCTCTACATTTTTATGTGTGCATCTGAACAGAGGAATAGGAACCGGCCTTCATCCGGAGAGCTTTTCCGATTTCGCAAGGTCCCACACTTGGGAAAAGCTCCATGTTATGCAATCACACTGAGAGTCTCAGCCCATCGAGTTGCAGACATTCAGGGGTGCTGTGATTCGCCATCAATAGTTTTGGCACGCCGGTGGGACCAAGAGGTCATTCCATCAAGATTTGAAGGAACTTTCAAGAAATTCGAGACTTAAAAAATTGCAGGTTTTACAGTTTCAGTTTTTTTTCACCTTCCAGGCTGAACTTTGAAATCAATTTTCAAGGACTTAACTTGCTTGAAACAAGTCAAAATTTCACCAGTTGATAGATCGGGGGATAATCTTCAAAAGGGTATTCTTAGATTTTTGAGATTTTGACTTTCAAAATTTCATGGTTTTCTGATTTTCGGATTTGAGTTTTGAAGTCTGGCATTTTTGGATTTTCGGGACTGTCATTCCAAATCCCATTCCAAACTCTAAAATATCAAAAAATACAGGTCTTTCAAATTTCTATTTTTAAAGATTGTCAGGTTTGGTGTGTAACTTGGCAGGATCTAGCCTTTTGAGGCTCACTTTCTAACACATCTGGCGACTCCGAAAGGGATAGAATTCAGCGGTGTAGCAGCAAAGGTTGCCCAGGCATATGAGAAGAATTCAAACCAGGTCTAATACTCGAGAAGAGGGGCTATTTTTCCACTTGCAACTTTCACCAGGTAGAGGAAGGAGAGGAAGAAGACCACAAAGATCACCATCTCCACCTAACAGGACTTTGTCTACACCTCCACCTGGTAGGCCTTTTCTCGCATCAACCAGGGTTCTTAGGCCAATCATAATGGCGCATCTACCACCGAATCCCTTTGTAAATTTCACGGGTAGTAGTCCACTTGCCCTAAATGCTCAGAATCAAATTCCAGTTGCAGCACTAAAGAACATACCCTATTTCACAGGAGAAAATCACACTACTCCTATTGATCACATCCAGGATATTGCTAATGCATGTGCAATCCATGAAATAAATGAAATGGATGTTGCGGTCAAGTTGTTGGCTTCATCTTTCAAAGGCAAGGCCTTACAATGGTTTAGGAGCCTTTAAAAGGTCTATTACTTAATTGGAACCAACTTTGTTCTGTTCTTTGCAGCCAATTCGGGGAGAGGGTGGACAATTTATCTTTATTGGAACATCTGACAACAATCAAAAGGGCTCCTAATGAACAAATGGTAGATTTCAACTTTAGATTCCAACGGACATGGGACAGGATTCCAATAGCCATTAGACCAACCACCAAAGGAGCATTCCTTTATTTCTTAAAGGCTATAAATTTAGACATAGCCATGATGATCCAATCAATGGGAGGGACAACGCTGTCAAGGGCCTACGACACAGCTATTAGAGCAGAGAACTGTTTGATCCAAGCTGGCAAGCTTGCACCAAGGCCACCAATGCCTCTCTATCTGGATATGGGAAATCCTACAACCAGTCAAGCACCAAGTTGAATCCCATTCCAACTCCTAGAAATCAAAGCAATAATGAGGCGTCAACTTCTTCAAATACTTCAAAGGAATTACAAGAGGTCATGAAACAATTGCAGAACCTTGGAAATGAGCTTGTGACTATCAAAATACATCAAGCTCAAAGTGCTAGACCGTATCAAGCCTCAAGCACGATCCAAGCTAGGCCCTTATACCAACAGAATAGACCACCACCACCTCAAAGCTGCAAATCAAAACCAAAACCAAGGACAACCTCAAGCTGCCAGGCCATTTCGACCGTATGATCCAAATACAATGACATCCTCAAGAGCCTTGGTTCCAACGCAAAACAACATGGCACAGGAGTACGACTGGTGTTACCCTTGCAATCTACCTCACAATCAACCAGCATGTTTTAATGGTGCACTGAATCAGGCCTTGATGGTGCAAACCATTGGTGTTGCTCAAGAACCAAGCCAGGAGGAGAATCAACAGCAACAAACGCAGCAAGAAGGACCTCCAACAGAAACCACATTGGCAAATTGGCAAACGGAAGACTTCTGTGGAGTTAACCAACAGCCTTTTCAAGGCGTGGCTGCCAACACACGGTCAAAGAAGAGAAATATAGGAGAGGGACAACCGTGTAATCCAGTTGTTTCTCAACCCACTCTTACACAACAAGGGGTCAGTAGACCAAACGCAGCTCCAAATGTGCAAAATCAACCCAAGGTACCTGTTGTAGCAACACACGCACATGCTCAAGCTCCAGAAAAGTTTGCACCAAGTAAGGGACAGCAAAAGGACAATTCATCCCCTTTCAGCATCATTGATCAAATGAAGAAGACGAACGTGAATATATCAATGTGGGAATCTTTATCCATCCCAGGACAAAGAGATCTTCTACAAGCTGCCATGAAGAATTGGTCAACTTCGAACCAACAGGCCCATATGCAAGAGAAGGTCCTCACGAATGCTGCTCAGCCTGAAGGGAATCATGGAGGACAACAAGGTAAAGTTCTGAAACCCCCTCCATTCTATATTTCATTAATCATCGGGGATAAATTAGTACACAATTGCATGATTGATTCTAGGGCAAGTAGTTCAGTGATGCCGAAGCAAATAGCGGATCAGCTGGGTTTGAAATATGAGCCAGTGCTGAAAGGAGTAGTATAGCTAGATGGAACGGCAGTAGGAATTGTTGGAGTCATCAAGGGGTTAAGCCTAACACTACATTCCTGTCCTAATGTTACAGTTTTGCAAGATGTGTCTGTGATTGACCTTCCGCCACTCTTTGCGTTGTGTCTATCAAGATACTTCACTACAAAAATCGGTGGATATTTATCTCGCATATCGGTCACACATGATTTTTAAGATAGGGTATGGAGCCAAAGCAACAATCAGGTCAGAACCAATTGCCAATTTCCATATTGAGCCTCATGTACCAAATCCTATCAATGCAAATTGCTCGGCTTTTGATCAGGAGGAGTGTTTGAGTGATCTAGAAATAGGTACTAAGGTCGAGGGAATTCCTGATTTAACTTTGGATGAATGGGCAAACAAGAGTCATGAATTTGACCCATACAAGGAAATTGAAGAATCTGAATTGGGCGTGTATTCTATACATGAAGAAAATTCACCCATTCCCAACATCATCCGGCTGAACAAAAAGATGAAAACAAATTTTGGAAATTATTTTTCGATGGTTCGAGAAGCGAGACATAAGGTAATCTTGGAGGTGGTGTAATGTTGATTTCACCATAAGACATCAAATATTTTTCAGCTTTTCATTTCAGTTTTCTGTTCAAACAACATGGCTGAATACGAAGCATTGATTCATGGAATTCATTGGGCTAGAAAAAGGGCATAAAGAACTTGCAGGTGTTTGCAGATAGCGAGCTAATCGTCAACCAAGTTAAGGGACAACATGCTACAAAGAACGACTTGTTGAGGAGATACAAGAATAGGGTATGGGACCTCATTGAGGATTTCAAAGCTTTCAACATTTTGTCCATACCCAGGAAGAAAAATGAAGTCGCAGATAGGCTCTCCGCAATTGGAGCAACGTTTGACATGGTTGACAACATCAGAAGAGGAAAAACACAGCCACATATCCATGTGATTGTGAGGCCAGCAGTTCCAGATAATAACACAAGCTGGCAGGTGTTTGAGAACGATCAACAGATTGTCAATTTCTTACAAGAAGAGGCTGAATTCTCAGCTAGGAATCAAGATAGATTAGAGCAACAGTATGGGGATCAAGTAGTGCAGCTGCGGACAAACAAGCTTCCTAAGGGTTTAGTAACATTGGAGTCTATCTTCAACCCTAACGACCAGTTCCGTAAGGAAAAGGCTAACATACAGGTCAAGAGAGAAGATTCAGAGCCAATTCCGGTTGGGGAAGGCAAAACACTTCAAATTGGCAAAGTGGCCACTGAACAGGAGAAATCAGATTTCATACAACTTTGCCAAGAATTTCCAGATGTCTTCACTTGGAGCTATGAAGACTTAAGAGGATTCGATCCAAATTTGGCACAACATACCATAGAATTGGATCCAGATGCTAAGCCTGTCAGGTAAACAGAGACCGGTCAACCCTCACATTGAGCCTCTAATGAAGAAAGAACTAAATAAGCTAATAGAGGCAAGCATTATATTCCCGATCAAGCACTCAAGCTGGGTTGCAAACTTGGTTCCGGTCAGGAAGAAGAGTGGAGAAATCAGGTTGTGCATGGATTTCCGAGACCTAAACAAGGTATCTCTCAAATATCATTACCCACTTCCTTCAATGGAACAAATATTGCAAGTAGTATCGGTTCAGAGAGATTCTCTCTCCTAGATGGCTACTCAGGGTACAATCAGGTGATGGTGAAAGAAGATGACCAATTCAAGACGACTTTCACCACCAAATGGGGGACCTATGCCTACAAAAAGATGCCATTTGGGCTATCAAATGTTGGGGCCACTTTCCAAAGGGCAATGGATATGGCATTTAAGGGGTTGATCAATAAAATAGTTTTGATATATCTTGATGACATCACTGTATTCTCAAAAAATGCAGCGGATCACCTCTGTCATTTGAGGCAAGTATTTCAGAGGTGTAGAAGATTTGGGGTATCATTGAATCCCAAAAAATTCATATTCTTGGCTCACGAGGGAAAAATTCTAGGCCATATTGTTTCAAAGGAAGGGTTGACGATCGACCCAGAGAGAGTTGAAGCAATTCGAGCGTTGCCATTGCCAAGTCATAAGAAGGCTCTTCAAAGCTTCCTAGGAAGGATCAATTTTGTACGCAGGTTTGTTCCAAACTTTGTAGCTCTTGTGAAGCCAATAACGCTGATGTTAAAGAAGAGTATGGCATTTAAGTGGACATCTAAAGGCAAGGCAAGTTTTGAGGCAATAAAAGAGGCTATATCTCAAGCTATGACTCTCGTCAATCTAGACTTCTCCAAGGACTTCGTGCTATATGCCTTTGGTGGTGTGGACACGATTTTGCAATCCCGTACAACAAAACAAAGGAGGATTAGAACAACCATTGCTTTCTTGATCAAGGCTTGGAGGAATATGAAACTAGGTACTCTTTCATTGAAAAGCATGTCCTTGCGTGAATCGGGAGCTTAAAGAAATTCAAGCACCTAGTCTCAAACAACAAGATCCAATTATTGGTCTCTCATGCGGGAGTCAAGGACTTCCTTCTAAACAAGGATCTGAATGAGAAACGTGTAGGATGGATAACTCGTGTCATGGAATATGACATCGAGATCAAGGTCACCAAACTAGTACATGGGAAGGGACTATGTGAGCAGCTAGCCTTGAGTCAACAAGTTGAAGCAGGTGATGAAAAAGAGGTTGTCTTGGTACTACAGGATAACCAAGAACAAGAAAATGATGATGTGCCCACTCCCTGTTGGACTCAGAATGTGATACACTTCCTACAGACAGGCCTATGCCCTCCAGAAATGAGAAAAGCAAAGAGGAGATACTTCAGATTACAAGGCATTCCATATGTGCTTCTTTGGTGGTGTTTTGTTTAAGAAAGACATCAATGGAGTTCTACTTGAGGTGCATTGGGACAGAGTCAAATTGAGAGGGTGTTACGAGATTTTCACGATGGAGATTAGGAGGACATTTCACCCCACGAGTATGACTCTCAAGATAATGAAGACAGGTATTATTGGCCCACATTGTTCAAAGGATTGTTATACATGGATAAGAAAGTGCAAGAGATGTGCACTCTTCACGGAAAAGAAAGACTAGCAGTGCTTCCATTGCACCCAATTTTGATTGACCAACCATTTATGTAATGGGGATTGGACTTCGTCGGGGTCATCAACCCAAACTCAAGCCAAGGCCACAAGTGGATTCTCACAAAGAACGGACTATTTCACCAAGTGGACCGAAGCGGTAGCGCTCAAGGAAGCAAATGAGTCTAACATACTAGACTTTTATGAAGGAATAGTGACTGGTTCGGTGTGCCGACCACTATCATATCGAGATAATGCATTGGCATTCATAGGTTCCAAGATTACTGAGAATGGGGTCAAGAATGGAATCTATTTGAGCACCTCTTCAAATTATTACCCGCAGGTAATGGGACAGCAGAGTCCACGAACAAGAATTTGTTAAGAATCATCAGAAGGACTCTAGATGAAAACCAAAGGACATGGCATACCAAGCTAAAATCAGCATTATGGGCTGACAGAATAACACCAAAGAGGTCTACAGGTAATTCCCCTTACAAGTTGGTCTATGGAAAAGAGGCAGTATTGCCTATATCATTAGAACTGCCTACATTGGAGTTCATGAAGCAGTTGGAGTTGGCTGAGTTTGAACCAATGGAGGCTAGGTATGTAGAGTTGATGGAATTGGAAGAAATTAGAGAACATGCAGTTCAAACAATTGAGAAAGATCAGGCCTTAGTAAAAAGATGGTTTGATAAGAAAGCAAGAGCAAGGACCTTCAAGGAAGGGGACTTAGTTCTGAAATGGGATGCAGATCGGGCAAAACCAGGAAGGCATTCCAAGTTTGATGCCATTTGGAGTGGCCCCTACATGGTCATGGGATGTAAAAGTAGTAATGCCTTCCAATTGTCTACATTGGATGGAGAAGAATTCGATTCCGGTTAACGGAATCCATCTTAAACATTGCTACTAAAAGGAAAAGGTTCACCCTTGTAAATATTAGCCTAGATTTAAATTCCTCTAAGTGCGTATGCACATTGTCTTGTTGTAGTTAGGTTTCTATTTCCCTAAGTGCTCTGGCATAGGTTTTGTTGCTCTCAGGTTGAATTTCTACAGTTCAGCGTGCTCTCGAGGAAGGAGTTGCGATATTAGGATCGAGATCAGATATCAGGTTGGTTTTAGGTTATTGCTTATGACTCCATGCCCAACGGATTGCTAAAAGGTCATTGATCTTCTACCTAGCAGGCAGGTAATCCCATTGAGTCACCAAATTGTTGTATATATCTTTCCCCTAGGTAGATATAGACAAGCAGGAGAATGGAGAAATCAAATAAGCTCAAATCCCTGACATGCCCAAGGTGCACAGAAGTGGCACACGACAATGGATGTTGACAGGGCAAACGGTGTGCCCTTGGCGCACAGAAGTGGCGCACGACAATGGATGTCGACAGGGCAAACGGTGCGCCCTTGGCGCATAGAAGTGGCACATGACAATGGATGTCGACAGGGCAAACGGTGCGCCCAAGTTGCACAGAAGTGGCGCATGGAAATGAGTGTCGACACGAGAATATATGCACCAAGGCGCAGGAAGGAGGCACATGGAAATGAGTGTCTAAACGAGAATGTATACGCCAAGGCGCAGGAAGGAGGCACATGGAAATGAGTGTCGACAGGGTAATGTATGCGCCCTTGGCGCACGGAAATGGCGCATGACACAAAGTGTCAACAGGGCAGAAGTTACACCTTAGCACACGTAAGAGGATGTCGACATACACACAGATGCGCCTATGGCGCACCTTCAGGAGGTGCAACATTTTGAGTGCTGGCAGGAAGCAGACCCTGGCGTAGATATTGAGATGGCCATAACTTTTGACTGGGAGCTTAGATTCATGCAAGGTTGGACTTTCTGGAAAGCTTACGAGGTCCTCTGTCCAACTATGACTAGATATCTTTAACTGGGTGAGAAAAAATTCTTAAAAATGAAAAATACAGTTAGCCACTTTTGGGGGTCGCTAGGGTTCTCACCTACCACCATAATGAGATGAATTAAATACAACCTACGGTGGTTGGGGTAGTTTTGGAATTTCTCTCTCTTCCCTCTATCATTATTCCTATAAATTTTAAGGAGGGGCTTCTTTCTAAAGGTTGGACATTCTTGTTTTGCCCCTCCCTTCTTCTCTTTGGCAGGTGAATTTGTGGAGTTCAAACCTCCTATCTAAAACTGTAATGCAACCTTGTCTCTTGGAATTTTGTGGTGTATTGTATCAATATTTGGAGCAAATAATGCATGTCTATGGATGATTATCAACCCTCTCTGTGTTTATTTGCATCTTCCTGATCTTTCACTGCAAATATGTTATCTGTGCATGATCTTGCATCGCATTTTAATAGTTTGTGTTTATTGGCAAGACAGTTGTTCTTCATTCCTCGGTGCATCACCTTTGTTAGTTTAGGTTTATTTTTATGCATCTTCTTACCCTGTCTCCTTGGAAAATTAGATTAGGTTTTTAGTAGACCCTCTACATTTTTATGTGTGCATCTGAACAGAGGAATAGGAACCGGCCTTCATCCGGAGAGCTTTTTCGATTTTGTAAGGTCCCACACTTGGGAAAAGCTCCATGTTATGCAATCACACTGAGATTCTCAGCCCATCGAGTTGCAGACATTCAGGGGTGCTGTGATTCGCCATCAACAATACCACTATCTCACTAATATATTCCATTGTATCAAATCTTTGTTAAATACATAAGCTTCTTACATTACATAGGTATCCCCATGAGTCATACGCGTAGAAAATCATCAGCACAACCGTATAATAATTCATAGTTACATATATATGAAACCCATACAATTAAATTCATATTTATAGGGACGGGAATTTCCATTCACTATGCATGCACTCTCTCGAAATAGGTCACATGCTAGTAGTAGCCTATGCACCTTTACAAAAGGATAAAAAACCATGTAATCACTCTAATAACAAACTTCTTATAGTTAACCATGACTAGAAATCTTGTGATTACCCTAACCTATACATGATACTCAATTGATGATTTTTCCCAAAATACCATTTCACGCTCTACAAGTCTTCCTATCTTTGTGTGTTTTACATGCTATCTCCAAAAATATCATGGACTCATAAAACAAATAAGTCCACAATTCAAAGTGTTTTGGTGCGTGATTTTTCCTATTCTTCCATGACTTCAAATGTGCCTTTTTTCGTGCATGCATCCTTTGTTTTTTTCCGAGTAATATTCTATCTCCTTAACACAAACCAATAGTGGCAGGGATATCAATAGAAGTATCCATATCAACCAATATTCGAGCAAATCTTTTGTGTTCCAAATCAACATTTTTTAGATAAATGGCTAAACATTTCCATAAGGTAATTCTAACTGTAGTTAAGCAATGCTCTCACCAAAATTGAAGAGGAAAGTATTGAAGATGAATCCATACTAGTTTAACTTGGAATGTAACAAAAACCAAGTTAAACAAAGGAAACCACGATTTCATTAAAGGCAAGTGGGATACAAAATCCAAAAAAATTCCCAAAAACGATCCCTATCTCGAAGGGTTTGCAAATACAACTATGAAAAACCACGAGAACTAGGAAAGATATCCATCTTCACATTTGTGTGTGATATTTGACTCAACAATAGCTTTACATTTTCTATTGTTTGATGAACTAGATTTTTCACTTTACACCGTATGATGAACTTTTATTTCCACTTCATTTTATCAATTTTTTTTATGTAAATAGAATCAAGGATTCAATGATGTCTAAAATTTAACTTCTAAGACTAATTTAAGGCTTTAAAAATGTATAATACTCTTGTTTATACCATAACATTTAATTTTTTCAACAAAAAAGTAATAATTTATAACCTTTATCTATCTTCTATATTGTGACTCCATGTCATCCATTATTTATATAAAATTATAATAGTATGTATGATTAAGATGAACACAAGATTTTAATGTGTGTGAGCTCAAGTAATTTATGATCCTCAATAGTTGAAACATAGATGTATTTCATTGTTTGAAAGGGTTTTTTGTAAATCTCAAAAAAATTCTAATTCCTTTTCCATATTTGATCTTTTAATGTGAATCTTGATTAAGAATTTTGTAATTTTTCCTAACATCACCTTTTACTACATATTTTTTAGGTTATCTGCTCTTAATTTTTCTTTGTAGTTGATAAAAATGTCACTATAAGAAACACACTTTATTATTGCACCCTTTCATCCTCATCTAACTCTAATAGCAATTCTTATTCCTTATATGTGTCCTCCCATCAATGTCGGACCTTAAACCACCTAATATATCTCTTAAGTGAGGAATCAATATTTTAGCCTCTATTGAACTTGTATCTCTCTCTCTCTCTCTCTCTCTCTCTCTCTCTCTCACACACACACACACACACACACACACACACATTCAAATCCCCTTTTTGATATAGTATATTTTATTCTCATCAATGATAAAATAAATTCTAATATTTTTATATTTCCTAATATAAATACACACTTCAATTCAAAACAAAAAAATGTTTATATAATAATAATAATAATAATATATTACTACGGTTTGGAAAATCGAAATATACTTTTAAAAATTACAATTGTAAAATAATACTTTTTGTAGCTAATAAGCTTATAGTGCAGCATGCATCCATCACGCCTACAATCAAAAAGTTGCATTTCTTGTGACCTTATGAAAATATTATAAAAGTGAGAAGAAAATTTACAAAGATACAACTTTTATTTGTGTCTACTATGATTTTTATTTGAAGTAAAGTAGATTGAAATTATTAGTTGGTCCTTGAAGGTGAATAAGCAATTAGTATAAGGTGATTAGTTTTTCGGGGATAGCTACATAACTTAATTACTCATTGTGCTTTTGATTATGGGAATAATGTAGAAAAGAAACGTAAAATTATTATAAATAAGATCAAATGTTTCTAGTGTACATGTTATATGAAAGTCCATACAGATGGATTTTAAAGTCTATATAAGGAAGTGATATTTAAAATTCTATTAGGAATTGATATTATCTTGGATCTTGGGCCATTTTGGGTAAAGTTACAAATACAAATTTTGTTATGTAGTGATGATTATGTCGATAAGTAATAGACAATGGTGGCAAGGGTGGTAGTAGGGAGTTGTGATGTTTACAAATAAACACTTAATTACAATATTAAATTTTACATCTATTTGACCATCGTGAGATTGTTTCAACTCGACATTCAACATCTTTTTGATTGTGTCTTCCAAGTTTAATTTTTTTCTTTGATAATTCAATACAAAAATGTAGATATCTTGATCATAAGGTAGAGTTTAGAATCCATTTTTTTCTACTGAATTTTTTGAGCCAAAAATGTTTCAACTAAATTAATATTATTTATCATTAGTTAGTAATAAATTTAGAGATAAGATAATAAATGTATTTAGAATCATTGGAGTATAATAAAAAATAATATAAAAATTATGTATGCACAACTAATGCCAACCAGGTGACCTTCGTTGGACATAAGCCCTATATTTCAAACCACGGCCTAAACTTTGTCAAACACGGTTTATTTCATTCTTAGCGAGAATTAGAATAGACCATCATAATATTTAATAGGAAAACCACACTAAACTTAAAAATATGATGATGTAAATATTTAATGGATCTACACTTACAAAGCTGAAATTTCTAGTATCCATTCATTTAATTTGTGACCATTATCATTGGCATCTTCCATAGACATTTTTACGGAGATTTTCTAAGAGAAAAAATTATGTAAGCATTGTAATTTTGAATATTCATTTATAATATTATTTAGTTAATTTATTTGTAATTTATGTAACTTGTTTTTGCAAGAAAGATTTTATAGTCTACACAAAAACATGCTATGAAGCCTTTGGCGAGTGAGTGAAGAAGTGGGTAACAATAAATGACTTATTGAGCAATTCACGCACGTGCCATATGTAATGCCTGCAAAAAACAACCCGCTTGAGACCCAAGAACAACCTAGGATTAGTTAGGAAAATTATGGAATAATTTTTTTTGTTTAAAAGTGTCCACAACTGAAGTTCTAAGACAGCGATTGTCACTACCGAGTTCCAACTCAATTCTAATCCACTAGAACATAATTTTATTTTATTAACAATTATTAGAGGATGAGAAGGTCCCAAAATTTAGCATTAGAAAGTTAAATTAGGTTTAGAGGGTAATTCCTCACCATACCCACTCTCTAACATGCTTTAAAGATTCAACTTGATTTTTCTAAAAATTAATGCATTCAAAATTACCCTAAATCACTCCCATTGGATAGGAAATTTCCTCACCTTTCTAGTGATATATAGAAGTCCTCCTAACAACTCATATTTATCAAGTTATGGGCCGGTGGACCTTGGGGTGAAAATTTTCCCCAAAAGTGGGCCTGCGGGCTCCAGGGAAAAAAATTGCCCCAAGGGCAGGTCTATGGGCCATGGGGAGAAATATTTCCTAGAGGAGGTTTTGGGTCGACGGGGCCATGTTAGATAATTTTGAAATTTCCCACTTACGGTGAAAAGCCACCTTTGTACATGCATTCCCGCGAGTTCACAAGTCCGCAAGGGATACATGGCACCTCCTAAGCCAATGCGGGGAAAGCGAGATGGAAAGGATAAAAGAGGTTTAATGCCCTGAATGGAAAAAAAGGGTAAAATTCACCCATGCCTCATATGATGCCTGGAGATGCCATGTTGTAGCTGATGATTAGCTGTGGGCAAGTGGGGCGGCGAGGAAAATGTAGAAAATTTTCCCAACATATTGGAGTAGATCGAGAAATATTCTCTCATACTTAGCCAATGTAAGAGATGCCTATCAGAGGTCATGGAACTCATCTATCCGCTACTGTATGAACCTTCGTGAAAAGTATCGTCTCTGAAATTCTCCTCAAAGAGCTCCCATGTAAGCTGTCTCGGGAATCAACATGGAGCTTCTGCTCCTCTATCCACCATAAGACACTAGCTCCATCCCTTAGTAGATCGATCGCAACATGAGATTTCGTGTTGCTAGAACAAGGATAGAGAGTGGAGCACCTACTCAATCTCACTAAACAGGACCATGCCTAAATCCACTTGTGTCACGAGAATAATGTGATGGCTAAAGCTCCAAGATCTCCCGATATGATTTGTAGCGTGGTCCGATGGCCTCTAGGCCTCTCGTATGCTCATCCCTAAGCCCGGTGGCTCGAGACCTCTCTCTATGTCTTGAAACTCAGCCACCCCGCCTCTCTGTGGTGACTCTACTCTAGATGACTCTGCATGGCATTTCTGTCCCTACATGCTCCTCACTAGGTCGAGGAGATACATAACCCTCAATGGAAGTAACTCTATCATGTCTGGCTGCATGTCCTTCTATCAATCCTCCACATAGAGTGGCATTAACATCCTGAAGAGTCTAAAAAATATGTGGTGCGATGGCTGCTATAACACGATCTGGTGGTGGTAAGTCTAGGTCTATGTGAAAAGACCCCCGTCCGTCTGTGCCTCCTTCCTCCTACATAGACCAAGGTGAGAGTTAGTTTATCTTTCTAAGTTTTATTTAGTTTCCATATTTACTAAAATATGTAATTTCTAAACTAAGTTGTTTTCTAGATTTAAAAGTGTGCTAGGTTTAAGGTTCCTATCTTAAGTTTTCTAGTGTGCCCAATGGCCCAAGATTTTGAACCACTGCTCTAATACCAAGTGTAATGCCCGCTAAAAACAACCCACTTGAGACTTAAGAACAACCTAGGATTAGTTAGGAAAATTATGGATTTTTTTTTTGTTTAAAAGAGTCTACAACTAGGTTACAAGACAATAGTTGTCACTAACGAGTTCTAGCTCAATTTGAATCCAATAGAATATACTTTTCTTTTATTAACAATTATTAGATATCACAAGGTCCCAAAATATAGGGTTAGAAAGTTCAATTAGGTTCAGAGGGTAATTCCTCACCATACCCAGTCTCTAACAGGATTTAACGATTCAACTTTATTTTCCTCAAAACTAATATTTTCAAATTTTTCCTAAATTACTCCCATTGGATAGGAAATTTCCTCACCTTTCCATTGATATAAATAACACCTCCTAACTCCTTATATTTTTCAAGTTATGGGATGATGGACCTTGGAGTGAAAATTTTCCCCAAGAGCACGCTTGCAGGCCCAAGGGAGAAAATTTGCCCTGTGGGGGTCTCATGAGTTTGTGAGGAGAAATATTTCCCAAAGGAGGAGTTGGGTTTGCAGGGCCACATGATACATTTTTGAAATTTCCTACCTAGGGCGAAAAGTGACCTTTGCACCCGTACTCCCGTGAGTTCACAAGTCCGCAAGGGAAACTAAGCCAATGTGGGGAAAGCAGGGTGGTGGGGATAAAAGAGTTTTAATGCACTGAAGGGAAAAAAAGGGTAAAATTCATTTGCACCCCATTGACACCTCGCGATGCGACATGGCAGCTCCTGATTGGCTACGGGCCTGTGGGGTGGTAGGGAAAATGTAGAAAAATTTCTTGAAATTTTCCAAAAGCGCAAAAGGAAAAAAGTAACCCGCTCCTCCACCAATGCCTCATGACGCCACATGGAAGCTCCTTATTAGCTGTGAGGTGGCGGGGTGGATGGGAAAGTCAAAAAAATCCAATTTTTTCTAAAGTGCTAAGTTAAAAAGGGATCCACCCCTTCGTTAATGCCTCATGATGCCATGTGGCAGCCTTTGATTGGTCAGTAGGCCTAGGTGGTAGGAAAAATTAGGAAAAATTTTCAATTTTTTTCCAAATCTCTAAGGGAAAATTCAAGCCCGCGGGTCCGCCAAGGAAAATTTTCCCAAATTTTTGTTTAGACAGTTAAAATTATTTTTGACGCCTTAAATGAAGAAAACCTTGAGAAGGCTAGAACTTTTGATATATAGCTCGATTTTGGGAAACCAACACCTTTTTGGAAATATCTCGATGTCCTATTTATTCAAAAATAATTAAATTTTGATTTTCATAGAGCTTAAGGAGTCAATTTCAAGAAAATGATCTGCAGGCTTTTACAATGCGAGACTAGTAAATTTTAACTTATAAGATTTTTTCGATTTCATCTTCTTCATCTCTCAACATGTCAAATAGACATGGAGAATTGTTCTTAGATGGATTTAAGAAGGATTTTGGAATCAATTTTTCTAATTGATTTGTAATTTGATATTTTACATCTCTTGACAATAAAACAACTATAAGAGGGTTGAGCTCATTTTTTGCAAGGTTTGAAGGATATTTCCTAAGTGATTTTGTCCAATTCGCATTCACTTATAATCTAGCATGTTCAATTTTAATGAACATTCATTGTTATTTCTTGATTCGCAGGTTCGGTCTATTCATTTCGGTAAAAGTTAAAGAGTTTAACATGAAACAAAAATAGAAATGAAAAAATTAACTCAATGGTTCGTATGTTACTTACCTTACAAATGAATTCATTTCATGATAGTTTCAAATATGTTTCATTCCTTCAATAAAATGATAAATACAAGAATGCAACTTTTATTCTTTTCAAATCATGCACTTCACAAAACATAGTGTTACATTTCCATCATGCGCATTTCTTTTTTCAAACAAAGATTACAAATCACATTTAGATGATTAAATTCAATACAATGATGCAATTTGAGGAAGATTATGCAATACTTTATTGATTCCAAAAGACAACTTTACAAATTCCTTCTTTTATTCCTCAATTTCATAATACAAGACACAATTTCTTGCTTTAAAAAGAACAAAACAAAGAACGTCTCCTTCACATTTCAATTTACACTTTCGTAACCAATACAACATCTTTCGATTAAAAAACATATACAAGTTCATCCACTTCAAGTGGGAAAGGTTACAATAATATTTCATTCCACAAGAGACTATCAAACTGTCTTTTCTCAGCTCCAGAACAACAACATGCATATTTCTCATTCTTCAAAATTGTGATCACAACAAGAGTAGGAGAAAGGAAACGCTCTCCACCCAACAAAGACATCCAATGAAGAGGAGAATCCATCCTTCTTCATTGGCCCCCTAGCCCCAACAAAAATACAATAAAATATGTGATCGAACGCATGGCAACAACAGAGCTTCCACAAACACACAAGCAACATTTTTGCAATAAAAAATAGTCCAAAACATAATGAAGTTTACAACTACATTAAAGCATGCCAAGCATTATTGAGGCTTCATCAAGCAAGCAAAAGAAGAAAGAAATAATGGGGGTGCTTCTTATTCCTTCCAAAAGAGGAAATGGGTATCACCACCTGAATTAGAAACTACCAAAATATAGTGTGTCAAAACCATGACATTCCTTATGCCTGCCCCATGTATCCCTTATTCCTCACATTTCCGTATGCCTCCCCAACCTCTTATGGCACCCCATAATGAGTAAATAAATTCAAGCTATTTCTTTGTAAGGTGGAACCTAAATCCCAACTCCTCCAGCCTTATACCTCCGTAAAACACGGTTGTGCCTCCCACATAGTAAGCTCCGATAGTCTTCTGCTACACCATTCCTAGGCCATCTACCCCATAGTGTACAAACATGCCAAAACATTCACAACGGTAACAATTTCATAATCAAAAGAGAAGCATTTTAAGATCCAAGCTCCTACCTCTCCATGATGGAATTGTTCAGAGTTCCAAAACAACAAGCTTTATCCCAATGCAAGCAATCAAAACTGCCAAGCATAAGCATGCAACAATCTTCCAAAAACTTCTTCAAAAAAAGAGCTCCCAAAACAATAAGGAATTTTCCAAAGAATGAAGTCTCAAAAAGGAAGCAATCCCAAAACAAGGCAATGAATTCAAATTTTATAGAAGAGGGAAGGGAAGAGAATGAGGTGGGTCCATGTAGGATGTCACATCACACATCCTCAACCCCAATCACAAAATTCAACTTCAATCTCTAGTGCATAATAAATAGGTGGGTGAATAATATGAAAATTTACTTACATACTCAAATCCAACCCACACCCCAAAGAATTCAAATTAAATGATGTAAGAGAAGTGTAATTAAAACCTACAATTTGTCTTCCAAAAATTCATAATAAAAGTTTAAATTCAACTCTCCAACCGTAGGTATGGTTGGTAAATAAATTTAAGATGTGTGGGAGAGGTTTAACTTGTCCCACAAGCCTTCAAACTCATCCTCCAAGGGAAAAATCGAATTACCAAGAAGGTTGAGTGTTTCACACTCAAAAGTTAACTTACACATCACTTACACATCTATTATAACACTTTAATTCAAGGCCAACAACTCTATTAATTACTTTCTTATGAAATATATTAATTAATTAACTTAACAAACTTGATTACTCACAATATTACACACCGTTTAATGAGTAATGAAAGGGTCAATGCACCACAAAATGAATAAATGCAAACATAAACCACAGAACCAATAATTAAATACACATAACCCCTTGGTCACATTTTAAAGGTGATCCCCCATGGGAATCCATAACACACACAAAAAAATACTAGTTGCCATGGTGACCTTGTTGAAGTCATCTAGAATTCCAATGTGGTTAGTCTCCAAACTCCCGATGTTTGTTGTGATATTTTAACCGCAAAAGACAAATACCTACTTCGTCCTCGTGGCCATATCGAACATCCAAAATAATATAAATATAATTCCAAAACCATCTAGATATATACATCAAAAAATCATCAAATTAATATAACAATATCATTTATAGTTTTATCAACAATTGTATCATCATTCAATAATTTCCATTCTAGGTCTACTCACAATATCCAAATAAAACATGTCCTAACAACATCCATAATATAACCATGTCAAATAGCATATTATCATCAACATATAAAATGTCCCTAATAATCATCATACATTATAACCAAATCAAGTCAACAATAATCCATGATCTAATATCTAACATCATGCTATAATAAATTCAATAATCATGTCCATAATATAATTAGCAATATCATGATTAGTATCAAAAAAAGATGTCAACAGGAAGAGGGCACTACATAACCCTCCCCTTAGAGTCCACTTCCTCTTGGAAGTCACTGGAACAAATGTGGAACTGAACTCATAGCAAAGTAGCATCCTCCCATGTAGCTGCAGTCTCATCATATCTGTCCCCCTGTAGCTAGATCTGATTAACCTCTCTCAATCGAAGGCCTAGGGTCCTACGATCTAGGATGTGAATGGGCTCCACCATCTATTGCCCCTGATCCTGCACCTGCAATGGTGTCCAATCTAGCACATGAGAAGGATCTGTAATATATCTCCTAAGAATTAAAACATGAAACACATCATGTATGTGAGATAAGATAGGTGACAAAGCTAGATGGTAGGTCAAAGGGTTGATACAATCTAAGATCTCAAAAGGACCCACAAATCTAGGAGCTAACTTAGAACCTTTTCCATAACGGATAGGGCTCTTATGTGGCCTAACATGAAGGAACACCTTCATGCCCACATCAAAACTATGGTCAGTCCTATGCTAATCTGTGTACTTCTTTTGCCTATCATGTGCCTCCTGTAGTATATGTCTGATCAAAACCACCTACTACTCCATGTCCTGCAACAACACTAGTCTAAGAGAAACCATGTCCTCTAACTTGTCTCACTTAAGAGGTGTCCTGCACTCTCTACCATATAAATCCTGAAAAGGAGCAATGCCTATAGAACTCTGAAAAACTATTATTGTACGAAAAATCAACCAAGTACAGGTGCTCCTCCCATTTGGACTGCTGGTCCATAACGTACATCCTAAACATGTCCTCTAAGATCTCGATTCACCAGTCGGTCGGCCATCAATCTCAAGGTGGTATGCTCTCTGAAATTGATCTTTTTCCTAAGGGCATACTTGCATGGTAGTCTAAAAATGGGAAGCATACAAAGGATCACGGTCATTAATGATCTTCCAAAGAATTACGTGTAACCGATAATCTCATCAAGATATACCCATGTCACTGCACTAGCTATATAAGTGGTCTTCACTTTGAAGAAAAGTGAGCCACTTTTATTAATTTATCAACCGTGACCATGATGGCATCATGGTCATATCTCGACATCGTATCCCAATAATTAAGTCCATGGAAATGGTGTCCCATTTCCACTCCAATATAGCATGAGGAAAGAGAATGCCATCCGGATGCGATGCTTGAGTTTTACTTTATGGCACTCTAAACATCGTGACACGAATTGGACCACATCTCTACGAAGTCCTCTCCAAAGTGATACAATCTGTCTCAAAGTAGAATGCATCTTCTTCACCCTAGGGTGCGTTGAATAAGGTGCATGATGTGCTTTTGTCAATATGTCCTACCTCAAGCCTCTTATCTCTACAAACATAAATCGACCTCTGTTCCTAAGAAGGCCATCTTCCTCTAGTAAGAAACTATCAAAATTCCCCTCGCGGGGTTTTTGAGACTCGTTCTCTACTCAAACTGCAATGTAGAAGTTGTCAAGAGGAAGTTGATAAAGAATCCTACTTTGCAAATCTGTGCTAACTGAGGTGGTGATAGCCACTTGTCTCTCGTATGTTGAGAGTGTCTACCACCACATTCTCCTTCCCCTTCACATGCTCAATCTCCATATCGTCGACAAAGTAACTCCATCCAACTCTAATGATGAGTTTATATATTGGGCTAGGTGAAGAGGTGGTGAAGACTTAGGTGATCTATCCTGAGTGTGAATCTATGACCAAGAAAAAGTGCCTCCATCAAACCGAAGCATGCACAATTACCGCAAGCTCAAGATCATGAGTTGGATAACTAATCTCGTAATATTTGAGTTTGTAAGAATCAAAAGTCACTACTCTACCCTCCGCATCAACATGCCTCCAAGCCCCGCTAAAGAAGCATCCGTTCAAATGAAAAACTCACCTGTGGATCCAAAGATCGCAAGAATAGGTGTTGTAGTGAGACATTCCTTCAATGTATGAAGGCTTGCTTGCACCTATATGAAAAAACAAAATTATTCCCTTTCCTCCGAATGGAAGTGAAGGGGTGTGTAATCGAGAGAAGTGCTGAAACAAATATCCTATAGTAACTCGCTAATCCCATGAAGTGTGCACCTCGGTCATAGTAACGGTGTTGGCCAATCCATAATAGCTCTAATTTTGGAAGGATCAATGGTGATACCTTCCCAGAAATGATATGACCCAAATATTACACCTCCTTCGAATGAATTCACACTTCTCCGGAGTTCCCATAATGTTGCTACTCATGAAGAAATCGAAGAACCTAGCGAAGATGCCCCTTGTTCTCCTCATGTGTTTGTGAGTAAAAAAATGTCATCAAGGAAGATGAGCACAAAGTTATATAAGAATATCCTAAATACCCCATTAATCAAACTCATAAATACTACAGGGGTATTAGTCAAACCAAAAGGAACCACCTTTGTAAACTCATAGTGGCCATATCTTGTATGGAAGGTGGTCTTATGAATGTCCGCCTCGAGATCCTCGGTGATGATTTCTTGACTTAAGGTTTATCTTAGAGAAAGTTGTGGCTCCCTTCATCTGATCAAAAAAATCATCAATGCGTGGAAGGGGATAATGATTCTTGATCATTACCTTATTCAAACTGGTGGTAATCAATACACAACCACAAGGATCCATCCTTCTTCTTCCCAAAATCATAGGTGCCCTCCACTATAACATGAGCTTACAGATCTCTAGGGTGGTCATCGATAAGGTGTTCATGAGATAGGATCTTCTCTCGGAACCAGATCTATATGAAAATTAGTCTCACGTGGGGGTGGTAACCTAGGTAGGTTCCCTGGAAAGACATCTGCAAACTCTCTCAAAATGGGATGATCATCTAGCGATGGTCAACTAGACCCATCCTACGATCTGTCACTAAGCGTAAGATATACATCGACAACCCCATCACACACACCGCTTAAGCTACATAGCAGAGATGGTGTAAATAGAAACGGATCTCGACCCATAAAATTACCAACTCAACTCCCAAATCATCTACACAAGATATAATATTATTGTAACAATACACCCCGGTCATATGTGCGACAACCAATCCATACCCAAGATGACTCCATATGAACCCAAAGGAAGGATACGGAGATATGAGGTAGTGGTGAAAGGTCTCAAATCCACTACACACTCCTTGACTAAAGATTCTATAGAGATCTTGGCTCTGAAGCCATCCCAACATCGACTAAGACCTTGCCTAACTACTACAGGCCTACATCACTCTACTAGAGATGGTGAAATGAAAGAATTAGAAGAACCAGAATCAAACAAAATGGAGGTAGGAATGCCACCAATGCTACCCGTAGTCTCAATAACTTTACTCTAATGCTCTGGCTGGTGATTCTTAACTATTGCATACATCCTATGACTACGCCCCATATCACCAATAGTAGGTTGCGAGATTTGTGTCTTACCCTTATTATTAGGTACCCTTATTATTAGGGTTATGTGGCAGTCTCTAAAAAATGTCCAGTAACACCACAACCAAAACAACTTCCTAATCCTCTCCCCTATGTAGCAGGTTCGGTTGGTACTTTAGAGATTTGTGGTGTGGATCCCGATGATCCGGCTATGGTCTGCTGAGGTCTTTACTAGTGAGCTCCTACTGAGTGAGCTCTCTAGGCACCCTGTGTCTCGATAAGATCCATAGGGGGAGACCCCATACTTTGATCTATATGTGCATCAAACCTCCGTAGAGGTCTATAAGGTGGGCGAGACTACTACTGCGTTGATACTATGGTCTAAAAAATGACTATGTTGAACCCTTTCCACCACAAGGAAGAGAGTGCGACCTTTTATCTACTATCCCGCATCTCGTATGCAGATCCGGACTCGATCTCTAGCCTTACCGGGTGTTTCCCCGAGTCGCCTCTACTATATAGGCCTTCTCGACTACCTCAGCTAATGTCTATAGACAATGGATCCGCACTGTACCTCCAATATCTAAATTCAGGCCCCAGATGAGCTTGTGGATCTGCACCTTCTCATCCTACATGTAATCAACATACTGTAGTAGATCAAGAAATCTACTCTCATAATGAGCCACTATAAGAGATGCTGTCTTGAGGAGGTCGGAAATCATCTATCCGTTGTTGTAAGAAACTTTGTGACAAGAATCTTCTCCTTAAATGCTCCTTAAAGATCTCCTAGGTAACTATCTCATAATCAACATGGAGCTTCTGCTCCTCTATCCACCACTAGAAACTAGCTCCATCCCTTAGTATATCAATCGCATCATAAGATTTTGTGTTACTAGAACAAGGACAGAGCTTAAAGCACCCGCTCAAGCTCACTAACTAGGCCTCTACCTGAAATCCACCTGTGTCGCTAGAATAATGTGATGGATGAAGCTTCAGGATCTCCCTTATGTGATCTGCAACTATGTTCTGACAGCCTTTAGGCCTCTTTGTATGCTCATCCCTAAGCCTAGGGCTCCGAGACCTCTATCTATGTCCTAAAACTCGGTCACCTTGTCCCCTCTATAGTGACCCTACTCTGGCTGACATTGTATTGAAGTTCTCTCCTCCATGCTCCTCACTGGGTCAAGGAGACACATGACCCTCAATGGAATTGACTCTATTATGTCTGGTTGCATGTCCTCCTACTGATCCTTCACGTAGAGCAGCATTAACATCTTGAAGAGTCTGTAAAATCTGTGGTAGGATGGCTACTACAACATGATCTGGTGGTGGTAAGTCTAGGTCTATGTGAAAAAACCCCTCATCCTGTTAATGCCTCCTGTATAGACCAAGGCGAGAGTTAGGTTATCTTTCTAAGTTTTATTCACTTTCCATGTTTACTAAAATATGTAATTTCTAAACTAAGTTGTTTTCTAGATATAAAAATGTGCTAGGTTCAATGTTCATGTCTCAAGTTGTATAGTGTTCCCAATGGCGAAATATTTTGAATCACTACTCGATACTAAGTGTAATTCCCACTAAAAAGAACCCACTTGAGACCCAAGAATAACCTACGATTAGTTAGGAAAATTATAGAATTTTTATTTCTATTTAAAAGAGTCTACAACCAAGTTACAAGACAACAGTTGTCACTTACGAGTTCTACCTCAATTCTAATCCAATAGAATATACTTTTATTTTATTAACAATTATTAGAGGTGACAAGGTCCCAAAATTTAGGGTTAGAAAGTTCAATTAGGTTCGAGAGAGTAATTCCTCACCATACCCACTCTCTAGCAGACTTTAAATATTAAACTAGATTTTCCTCAAAATTAGCACATTCAAAATTTCCCTTAATTACTCCCATCGGATAGGAAATTTTCTCACCTTCCAGTGATATAAAGAAGTCCTCCTAACTCCTCATATTTATCAAGTTATGGGCCGGTTGACCTTAGGTTGAAAAGATTCCCCAAAATCAAGCCTTTGGGCCCTAGGAGAAAATTTACCCTAGGGGCGGGTCTACGAGCCATGGGGAGAAATATTTCCTAGAGTCAAGTTGGTTAGCCCATGGGATGCATTTTGCAAATTTCCCACGTGGGGCGAAGAGACACCTTTGTACCCACACTCCCGCAAGTCTACAATCCCACAAGTGACACGTGGAATCTCCTAAGCCAATGTGGGGAAATCGGGGTGGCGGGGATAAAAGAGGTTTAACGCCCCTAAGGGAAAAAAGGGTAAAATTCACCTGCACCTCCACCAATGGCTCGTGATGCCATGTGACAGCTCCTAATTGGGTTAAGGTCAATGGGGGCGGCGGGAAAATGTAGGAAAATTTCCAAAAAAAATTTGAAAGCGTAAAACGTAGAAAGGAAACCACTCCTCTTTCGATGCCTCGTGATGTCGGTGGAAGCTCCTAACTAGATATGGGCTAGTAGGGTGGTGGGAAAATTGGGAAAATTTTCCCAAAATTTTCTGAAGCGCTAAGTTAAAAAGGGATCCACCCCTCCACCAACACCTTGTGGTGCCACGTGTGACCATTGATTGGTTTTGTGGGCCAATGGGGTAGATGGAAAAATTAGGAAAATTTTCCCAAAATTTTTCGAAGCTCTAAGGGAAAATTTGGGCTCTCTGGTCCTCCAAGGAAAATTTTCCCAAATTTTTTTGATAATTAAAATTATTTTGATGCCAAATGAAGAAAAATATCGAAAGCCATAACTTTTGATAGAGAGATTAGTTTTGGGAAAACAAGGACTTTCTAGAAATCTCTCAATGTCTTCTTTACTCAATAAGCATTAGATTTTTATTTTTATAAATTTTAGGAGTTAATTTAAAGAAAAATATCTACGAGGATTTTACAAAGGTGCAAATTGGTAAATTTGAACTTATAAGATTTTTTCAATTTGATCTTCTTCATCTCTCAACATGTCAAATAGACATGCGAGAATTGTTCTTAGATGGATTTATGAAGGATTTAAAGATTTAATTTGTCGATTAATTTACAATTTCAAAATTTACATCTCTTGAAGCAAAACTATTGTGAGAGGTTTGAGCCCATTTTTTGCAAGGTTTTTAGGATCTTTCCTTACGTGATTTTTCCCAATTGCATTCACTTATAACCTAGAATGTTCAATTTTAATGTTTCATTGTTATTTATTGATTACAGGCCTGGTCTGTTCATTTCTGGTAAAAGTTGAAGAGTTTAACATGAAACAAAAATGGAAATGACAAAATTAACTCAATGGTTCTTATTTTACTTGCCTTACAAATGAATTCATTTCATGATAGTTTCAAATAGGTTTCATTCCTTCAATCAACTAATAAAGACAATAATGCAACTTTTATTCTTTTCAAATCATGCACTTCACAAAACAGAGTGTTACATTTCCTCCATACGCATTTCTTTCTTTCAAACTGAGAATACAACTCACATTTAGATGATTAAATTCAATACAATGATGCAATTTGAGGAAGGTTATGCAATCCTTTATTGATTGCAAAAGACAAATTTACAACTTCTTTCATTCCTCAATTTCATCATACAAGACACAATTTCTTACTTCAAAAGAACATAGAGTATGTCTCTTTCACATTTCAATTTACACTTTCATAACCAATACAACATCTTTCCATTAGAAAACATATACAAGCTCATCCACTTCAAGTGGGAAAGGTTACAATAAGATTTCATTTAACAAGGGATTGTTAAACTATCCTTTCTCAGTCTAGAACAACAACATGCATATTTCTTATTCTTCAAAATTGTTATCACAACAAGATTAGATGAAAGGAAACACTCTCTAACCAACCAAGACATCCAATGAAGAGGAGAAGCCATCCTTCTTCATTGGCCCCCATGCCTAAACCATAATACAATAAAAGATATGATCCAACACATGGCAATAATAGGGCTCCACAAACATACAAGCAACATTTTCACAATAAAAACACGGTCCAAAGTAGAATGTAGTTTATAATAAAATTAAAGCATGACAAACATTACCGAGGCTTCATCAAGCAAACCAAACGAGCCAAAAACTATGGGCGATGCTTCTTATGACTCCCGAAAGGGGAAATGGGTATCACCACCTGAATTACAAACAACCAAAATATCATATATCAAAACCATGACATTCCTTATTCCTCACATTTCCTTATGCCTCCCCAACCTCTTATGGAACCCCATAATGAGTAAAGAAATGCAATCTATTTCTTTGTAAGGTGGAACCCAAATCCAAACTCCCTCCACCTACCTCCCTAAAACACACTTTTACCTCCTGCAAAATAAACCCCATAGTCATCTCCTACAACATTCCTAGGCCATCTACCCCATAGCCCACAAACATGCCAAAACATTCACAAAAGTAACAATTTGATAAACAAAAGAAAAGCATTTCAAGAGCCAAGCTCCTACCTCTCCATGATGGAGTTTTCAAAGTTCCAAAATAGAAAGCTTTATGCCAATGCAAGAAATCCAAAACTACCAAGCACAAGCATGTAACAATCTTCCAAAAACTTCTTCAAAGCAAGAGCTCCCAAAACAACTAGGAATTCTCCCAAGAATGAAGTCTCCAAAATGAAGCAACCCCTAAACAAGGAAAGGAATTCAAATTTTATAGAAGAGGAAAGGGATGAGGATGAGGTGGGTCCATGTAGGATGCCACATCACACATCCTCAACCCCAACCCCAAAATTCAACTTCATTCTCCAATGCATAATAAATAGGTGGGAGAATAATATGATAGTTTACTTACATACTCAAATCCAACCCACACCCCAAAGAACTGAAATTAAGCCATGTAAGAAACCTGCAATTAGAACCCACAATTTATATTCCTAAAATACATAATGAAATTCTAAATTCAACTCTTCAACTGGAGGTATGGTTGGTAAATAAATTTAAGAGGTATGGGACAAGTTTAACTTGTCCCACAAGCCTCCAAACTCAGCCTCCAAGGATAAATTGAATTTCAAGAAGGTTGAGTGTTTCACACTCAAAATTTAACTTACACATCACTTACAACACTTTAATTTATGGCCAAAAACTCTATTAATTACTTGCTTATGACATATATTAATTAATTAACTTAACAACATGATTACTCACAATATTACACACCATTAGATGAATAATGAAAGGGTCCATGCACCACAAAATAAACACATGCAAACATAAACCAAGGAACTAATAAATAAATACACATAACCCTTGGTAACATTTTAAAGGTGATCCACCCCATGGGAATCCCTAACACACACAAACATGTACTAGTTGCTATGGTGACCTTGTTGAATTCGCCTAGAAATTCTGATGTGGTTTCTCTCCAATCCGTTGATGTTTGTTGTGATATTTTAATCTGAAAAACACAAGTACCTTGTTCGGCCTCGTGGCCATATTAGAACATCAAAAGAATATAAATATAATTCCAAAATCATCTAGATATATGAATCACAACAATCATCAAAGAAATCTAATAGTATCATTTATAGTTTTATCAACAATTGTGTCATCATCTAGTAGTTTCCATTTCTATGTCTATTAATATCCAAATATCACATGTCCGAACAACAACCATAATATAACCATGTCAAATAGTATATCATCATCAACATATAAAATGCCCCTAATAATCATTATGCATTATAATCGAATCAAGTCAACAATAATCCATGATCTAACATCTAACATAATACTATAATAAATTCCATAATCATGTCCATAATATAATCGAAGTATCATGATTAGTATCAAAAGGGTGTCAAAGAGAAGTGGACACTACACCATATTCTCTGTTTACCACATAGAACAAGGTGGCAGATCCGACAAGTGAAATTTATTTTTGCGGTAACTGTTCAATTCATGTTTTCTATGAAAATTTAAATTCCATCTACTGTGTTGGTGCTCAAAATAGTCTCACCCCAATTTGCCTTTGAAAATCTATCAATTTGTGGGCTCTATCAGCAAGCCATGAAAAAATTTGTACCTAATGTTGGCAATTTGGTTAGTGAGCCGTATGGCTATCTTTGCGGTAAGAAATATCCGCGGTGAGCTATATTAAAATTCAACATTTTTAATATAATGTTGTGTAAAATCTTGTGAGGTGAGAGGTTGGAAACATGAAAATATCAGTTTGGTTGGGGCTTTGCTGAGCGCGCCATGGCTCAACACTTGCATTCAAAAATCGCCCACATTGGACATAGCGAGCTAGTCGGCGAGCTGGATGTTGAGCTACTCTACGAGCTAAAAAAAAGAATGTATTTTTCATTTGATTCCTTATCCGTCGCGTGACAGGCCTTTTTACTTATAACTACTATGGGTAGAGGTTGTTCGTCGGATGATTTTGCTTGTACCCAATGTTGGAAAGTCAGTCAGTGAGCCGTATGGCTATCTTTGCGGCAAGAAACATCCTCGGTGAGCTACATTAAAATTGAAAGTTTTTAATATAATGTTGTGTAAAATCTTGTGAGGTGAGAGGTTGGAAACATGAAAATATCGGATCGGTTGGGTCTTTGCTAAGCGCGCCATGGCTCAACTCTTGCATTCCAAAATCGCGAGCGTTGGACATAGCGAGCTCGTCGTGAATTGGCCATCGAGCTACTCTTCGAGCTAAAAAAATCAATGTTTTTTTATTCGATTCCTTATCCATCATGTGAGAGGCATTTTTACTTATAACTACTATGGGTAGATGTTGCTCGTCGGATGATTTAGCTTGTACGCAATGTTGGTGAGTCGGTTAGGGAGCTGTATGGATATCTTTGTGGCAAGAGGTTGGAAACATGAAAATATCAGTTTAGTTGGAGCTTTACTGAGCGCGCCCAATAGTATATCATCATCAACATATAAACTATCCATAATAATCATAATGAATCATAACCGAATGAAGTCAACAATAATCCATGATCTAACATCTAACATAATACTATAAAAAATTCCATAATCATTTCCATAATATTATCAACAGTATCATGATTAGTATTAAAAGGGTGTCAAAGGGAAGTGGGCACTACACCATATGCTTTGTTTACCACACGTAACAAGGTGGTATATCCGACAAGTGAAATTTGTTTATTTGGTAATCTGTTAAATTCACATTTTCTATGACAATTTAAATTCCATCTCACTTGTGTTGATGCTCAAAATAGTCTCACCCCACTTTTCCTTCGAAAATCTATCAATTTGTGGCCTTTTTCACTTTCTTTTTCCTCGTGTTGTGCTTGTTAATCTTTGTTGCAGTTTTAGTTTTTTCCCGGGTCTTAAATCACTTATGGGTCCATGGTTTGCTCCTTGTTTCTTTATTCCTCTAGAAAAGGTCTACAATTAGGGTCTCTCATTCTCTATTCATCTAAAAACTTGGGTTCTCCCATGTTTGACGTTCTCCATGGTCTAGATTCTATCTTCCTTGTCGTTTCGCCCTAAATACTTGAGGAAAATGAATGGATGTGTCTCTAATGAACATATTTGAGCCTTGTAACATTTCTAAATTCTCTTTCCTTAGAGAAATTTTCATTTCGGGCTTGAATGATCATTTTTCTGTATTTTACGGTTTGACGGGCATTTCTCCTAGTCAAATTTACATCCTTGCATCGACAAGGGAATTGGCACGTTTTGGTTAAATGTGGCTCACTTGGTACTTTAAAATTTCTATGGATCACCTCAACTTACAAAGTGTGTCCATGTGGAGGAACGATGATCATTTTAAGGTATACTTTTTGGTTTGGCCTTGGAGTAGCGCCAGGAGGACATGTGGAGGTCTCTGCTGCTTTTCCAAGACTTAGACACATTTTTATGTAGTTGATATAGTCCGGTGGAAAAGGACATGTGGTAAGCTCATTCTAATTCGGGATGTCCACTTTGGGCACCTTCTTGAAGTTGTACCATGGAGACACGTGGAGGAACCATACGTGTTTGGGGACTGGCCCTTGAGTTTCATTTTAAAGAAGTGCTAGGATGACACATGGAGGCCTCTGTTCACTTAGCATTTTGCTTGGAATTTTTAATGGCCAAAGGATCTTGCCTCGAGCATGACACATGGCACCTTCCGCTGAGATTCAAACATTGAGGAAAAAAATTTCCAAAACATGACACGTGGTGAGCCCGCACTCATTCGAGGTATATAATTTTTGGTCCATCTCAAGGTGTGCCATAGTGACACATTAGAGTTTGAAAAGTCAAAGATGTGGGGAGGTGGACCATCGGAGGTAACTTGGATTTTATGCCTCTAAAGTATTAAAATATCGAATGGCCTGCAATCCCAATGAGGGAAATAGTCAATGTTTTACCATGGTCAACAACGGAGGTGCCTATCGAGGCGGGATCCTTACCACTGACAACCTGATGAGAAGAGGATTTATAATTCCTAATAAGTGTCATATTTGTAAGAAAGATTTTGAAGATATCGATAACTGTTCATTCATTATGAGTATGCTACCATAATTTGGAGTTTTTCCCTCTCTAAATTTGAAGCTCTCTGGGTGATGCCGAAAGATCTAAATCAGCTATGGACTCAATGGAACCCACCCTTCTGGCATTGTGTTGTCAAAAGGATCTGGAAGCTGGTTATCCCTCATTTAATCTAGAGGATATGGAAGGATAGAAATGATATTATCTTCAGAAATAAGAAGAAAAACTATAAACTTAGTATTGGTAAAATTTCTAATGGTATCAAAGAGAAAATTGCTAGATTTAAACCCCCCAAGAACAAGAGATATCTAGAGAATGAAGATTATATCTTATCCAACTGGCAGATTGGAACCGTTAATAGCCAGTAGCAATCCGAGGATAGCATTGATAGATCTTTGATTAAATGGCATCCTCCTGATTTTAATTGGTTTAAGTTAAACTTTGATGGGGCCTCTAAGGGGAACCCTGGGATTACGGTAGGGGGAGGAGCGATACGGGATCATAAAGGTAGCCTGATTGCTGCATATGCTGGGAAAATGGGAATTCAAACCAATCATTTTGCCGAAGCATTATCTGCTTTATGGGGCCTGAGAATTGCCCAGACTCAAAATATCTAGAACCTCATTATTGAAGGGGACTCCCTGAATATCATTAATCTCCTTAATCAATGCTCATCTCCAAGTTGGAGCATCAAGGATTTTATCTCAGAGTCCATAAGTATTTTCCAAACATTTGATAACATCAGGATCGTGCATACTTACCGGGAGGGTAATAAATTGGCAGATGCACTGGCTAATTATGGCATTAATGTTAATCACATTGTTTGGGATAACAATAGCATCCCTAAGCAACTTCAAAACAACATTCATGTGGATTTCTATACACACGCAATTTCTTGAGTTGAGTTATGATTATTGGGCATGGATCAGTATCAATAAAACTCCCACACGTGTTCACTTAAAAACTATGATTATGCAAATCTTGTTGAATAATCAAGATAGTGTGAAGTATATGGGGAAGTTAAAGTGGAGTTACATTGATATGAAAATCGAGCATGCGGATAAGCACTGTGCGTGCTAAAATTTGGATACAAGGATTCATGGATACCAAAGATAGTAATAATGTAATTGATGATAGGGAGTGGGCTAGGAAAAAGGCCATTATTCCAACATGCGAACTTTCATAGGCTCAGATCAGCAGGCACACGGATGTTCGTGGGAAGAGCAACGGCTCTCATTTTCAACATTGTTCAGATTACAACAGTAAAAAGTAGACTAGCTTCAGCGCTCCCAAGGATTTTGGAATTTGTTGCAAACAGTTAAGCATGGTGAAGATGGGGGGTCCCCCTTACCAAATTGAGCCTAATGCGGAGCCGGAACGGAAGGATAATATAGAGCTATGGAATATACTCAGTAATGGTGGCATCATCAACTTCATGGAGAAGGTTCAGGGCCATGATCAAAGCATCTCAAAGTGCATTTTACGAAGGATAGGAAGGAGCGAACTATGGAGTATGGGGGGTAGAAGATCTTGGTCAATGAGGAGCTTATTGCTAAAGCGACCTGCCTTGGCATGGAGGGCTACCATTTTTTTAACAAAAGGGTCGACAGAGATGCTAAAGAGAGGAGATTTGTGGAGGGATATGAGAAGCTGATCCATGTTTCCATGGGCTTGCTTGTTAGCTCGATCCCTCCGCCGTATGATGAGGTTACTCGCATGATGATACGATTCATTTCTTTGGAAGGGAGGGTTGTCACCGTGCACTGTAAGCACCTTATCTTTCTCAACCACTTCCACAGAATCACATGGTTTGTTTTCCCCATTATTTGCTGAAATCTCTTAAGCACTCCATTTTGGAGTTTCAAAAGTGTACCTGTGTGGTTCTTTTGCACTGTGGGACTTATTTTGTTGCTACATAAAGTTTGTCTTCATCGGTATCCTGGTCTCCCTTCCTCCCCTAGCTCAGTTCCCCCTCTGTCGGGTTCTGCTACTGCTAGCCCCGTTTCTCCACCCTCCGCCCCCCATCGCTATCTGTCACCCCTCTTCCAGCCCATCCAGACTTCATCTTCCATTCCCCTCTTGCTGCCCCCACCCCCTTCGCTTCACCTCGGCCAAAGCTAGTCACCAGGTCCTCTAGAAGGCTTAACCTCGATACTCTTGCTGTGGGGAAGGGTCCTCATGAAATTGAAATTGCACATGACCTCCTGAATATTAGCAGTGCTAGTCCCCAGGATGTGCATATGGAGAGCTCTAAAAAAATGCTTTGGAAGCCTTAGTGGTTGATATGAATTTGTTCAAGGATAAGGTTAAGAACTTGGCAAAACAGAAAGGTAAGAGGAAGAAGGAGGAGGAAGTGATTATTGATAACAACCAAATTGAAGATATATACAAGAAGCTAAACTCCTTAGACTCCCATTTAGGGAAGGCCAAAACTCGGCATGATTACAATATGGCCATTTTTAGTGCGATTGAGGAGTTCATTGAGCAGCATGTCCGAAGTGTCTCCAATCTCAGTGGAGTTCCGAAAACGCTTTGGGGCACTAATAAGGAAAGAAAAAGGACCATTGATCAGCTGGATAAGACTGATGCTGCCCACATGACAACTTTGGGAATGTTCAAATCCTAGAAGAACATCAAACCAAAGATCGACAAAGCTGCCAAGAAATAGTTGTAGATGTTTAAATTTGCTCTTGTTTGTTTTTTTGCGGTCTTTTTGCTACTTTTTTGCCGAGTTTTTGTTGTTTTGTCTTGATGGGGTAGCTTTTTTGGTTACTTTGGCTTCATTGTCACACTTGGATTCGATCCTTCTTTCCTAGTTTTAATTCCTATTCTAGCTCCTAGGCCTTCTTTTGTACACAAGGGTATAGTCCCTTTTAGAAAATAATTTTCCAATAATAAAAAAAAAAGGACAGAGGTGCAGACTCTCGGGGGAAATTTAGAAAAAATTCCTTTTGGGAGAAAAGAGTCAAAAGTAAAAGGGGAAGTGTGGTTTCACTCGAACCACATTTGGACACGTGTCGACTCATTTCCTGAGGGCAGAGGTGTGCAGCAAAATGGAAATTTTTTCCATTTTTCCAAAAAAATGTAAAAATTCAAAGGAAGCCTCGGGGTCTATTTTTAAAGTTTTAATCTTCCATGTGAACGACCCAAATTCAAAGAAAAGATCAATGACAACCGAGAGTCTCGAATCTAATTTTCCCACCATTTTTTGAAACACACCTAGAAGTGCGAGTATGCATGATTTTTTGTATTTCCTACATGACAAATAGAGAGGGAGTTAATGTTGATATCTAAGTTTGGTGGGAAGATCTGGGAGGCATCTTTTGCCAAAAAATGGTCTGACTTTCATGTTCGATAAGATTTTCCATTTTTCTTCTCCCAAGTACACAATCAACTAGATTTGATAGATTAGGGGTGGAAGTGGTTGGAAAATTAAAGAAAGAGTGATCTACTAGAGGAAGGAGTTGAATGCGAGAGATATTTGATTAGATCTACCCCCTCGAGCACCTAGAAAATTTTATAGATCTGATTCTCAGAATCACAATCTAAATCATGGCGAGCACTGGTGCATTAAATGTTTTTTTCTTTTAGGGAGAAGGGGCTCTGATGTAAATGTTATAAATGCCACAATTTTTTTTTGCAAATGTCGGAGGTTGGAGGTTGGCGTGTTAGGGGTTAGGAATGATTTATCTAATAGAAAGTTTGATAGAGCTCATCATTTTTGAGAAGCCATTTGAGAAACTACGTTATCTCTTTTTGTATTAATTTTTATTGTGTCAAGGTGGTTGCAAATGTACAACCATTGACAATCTCTAAGACTGTTCTACAAACTTTCCTTTCGCTAATAGGCATAATCAAATTTGAGTTTTTTTCGTGTTGTCTTGAGCAACATGTGTTGGTTTTTTTTTTGAATGTATGTAAGTATTTTTTCTTGTTTTTGTTGTAATCTTGTATCAAATCTGATCCAATCACACTGGCCTTAATCCTTGTGATAGTTTAGTGGCATCTGAAATTTCATCTCTCAAAAGAGCTTTCATTTAGGATTAGAATAAACGATTTAAAATCACTTTTCTTTCATCTTTTGATAGAGATTTTCCGTAAGCTTCTGGATGTACCTTAGGCATGATTTGTCTTAGATATTCATGCTTTGTTGGATTTTATAACTCAATAATTCACGATAGAATCTCAAATATTGTGTGAAAGAGTGTTGATCTAGGCCTCCATTGAAGCACATATTCTGGTCAAAGAGACATTTTAGCCATTTTGTGGCATTCTCAAGTTGTTTAACCCTCTATTTTGTAATATTTCTAAAGGATCCGGTGAATCAAGTTCATCCTACCACACCTCCCACCAAAATATTCATCCAAAAATAACCAATCCTACATGTACTACCCTTGTTTTTCCTATGTACACACAAATGCACAATCTCTGTTGCTAAAACAAGCGTAGAAGCAATCAAGGTCCCAAATGTCTTTAGTAACCTTTTCCTTGTGAAAATATCTCCATGATCTAGAAGTGACAACTCATGAGTGTCAAATCTAGTGTTTTGATCATATTTTCCCAATTTATTCTCTATAAAATCTATGCAAAAGAAGGATTCATAATTGTCCTTCAATAAAAGAGGTTACAAAATAGGTTTTCTTACCTTGGTTGAAAGGAACAACCTAAAATATTTAGGATCAAATCACATCCTTCTAAGGTGCTACCCACTCCTTTCAAAACCCGAGTGTTAACAAGTCGATAGATTTCTTCCCTAGCTACAAAACGACATAAATGATTATCTATCTACCTCTGAGTGTCCTGTCAAATCCATGATGTTGCTTGACCTTTTAAGGAGGTTAAATTTGGGCAGTAGCACACTTTTGTCCCACGCCGAGGAACCTTGGTTCAAAATCAAGAACCTGGTAAAACACTTCTGTAAGCTCCAAGTGTTGTGTGTAGTTCTTTCGGTCTTCTCACCTAGTGCACTAGCTTTCATTTGATAAATCTGGGTAAAGAAAGGTCAGAATCTTTCCATTTCTAGTTTCTAGCATTGACAAACATTTGAAAAATCATATTTAATGCATCTACACAACTAAGATGGAAATCCTTAGTGGCGACTAACTATTGATCTAATTCTTAATGAGTACCAAAGTTGTCTTAAAAAATTGTGAGAATCATTTTTGTTACTAATATTTACAAAGCTAGAAGGAAGAATATCTTTCTTTGCTAGGGATCCTGCTAAGAAATTGTTTCAGAGCTAGGAAAAGAAAAGTCGAATTAAGAAAATCTTGGAGAGTTGTTGGTGATCAGCAGACAAGAAGAGGGATCTTCATTGATGAGAATGATCAACCTATCATGAAGACAAATGCCATTCAAGTGACTCGAATCATGTAGCCTCTTTGTGGAATTGAACTATCAAATTAGAGAGGGACCTTCATTTAATTTTGAAAGGTTTGCTTCACATTCTCGCACCTATCTTTTTTTGAAGTTGATAGAGATTTCCAAGAGACAAGTCCTTTAGGGGATATCCATTTTGAAAATTATACTCTTGTGTTCCAAGGACCATCTGGCCCTCATCAATTTGTCACCCCTCTGGGGTCACCTCCTCAAAGTAACATGGCCTTACCCCCACCTAGACCCCCTTTTTTTGTAAACACTTTTGGACCTATAGACTTTGTGGGAATATTTGGGTATCCAAATGTAGTTCCTCAAGATGTAAGGAACAAAATTCCAAAGTTTTAGGAAACAATGCTATTACTTGGTGATCGTATCTAAAGTTTTTATCAACATGAAGGAAGATTTTGAGATTGAACATGAAGATGTATATATCAAGATGTTTATCTATACCTGGAAGAGGATGCTATGGATTGGTATAAAGTATTTCAGCCAATTCTATTGATTCTTGTACTGAGATGAGCAATGCATTTAGATTGCAATATGGTGATAGGACTAACCCTAGGTTTCTTTTGACATAATTGAAAATATCAAAAGGAATCTTAATGAGTTAGTACATGATTTCAACACAAGGTTTAATAAGACCTTGAGGAGATTGCCTATTAGGATAAGGCCTTATGATGAGTCATGTTTGATCAAATATACTAATGCATTGGATAAAAAGGATGCATATTACTTAAAAAAAAAAACCTCACAAATTTGAGGTAGGCCTTCGACATGGATTTGCAAATTGAAAATAGCATCAAGCAATTGGAAAGCCTCCAAAGAGGGAGAGTGTAAAGTTGGTTAACCTAGAAAATCCTCATAGAAGCAAGTCTAAAAATTTGAAAGAAGTTTTGAAGACTGGTAGTAGGGGTTGTCAAAGATGAATATTGCAAAGTAGCCCAAAATGAGAAGGGAATTGGGTAGAGCTCACAAGGTCAACATAAGCAACAAGGCCAAGATAGATTCACAAATCACCAAAGATCTGATGACAGAGGCAAGGGACCTATGGTATTTGGAAATAGACAGTCCCAAGCTAGGGATAATAGAATGGTACCTGATCCTTTGGCTGCTAGAGTTGTTGTGGTGGAAGAGACAGATGTCATTTATTAGTGTGACAAATGTTTCATGCCTCATGCTCCTTGTGAAGAAGATCAACAAGAAGAGGAAGAATCTAGTGATGATAATGATGATGATGCCTGCATGATAAAGAATCCTGTAAGTTCTCCTAGGGAAGCAACTTCAACTGAGGTAATAAGTGCTAGAACTATTGTTGTGTTTTTGGGATTGGAATCACGGGTACATCTTCTTCCTCCCTCTCATAATTTAGAAGTAGACATTGTACAAGCTTTTTAATTTCCCACTAATGATTTTGAATACTTGAGGGAATTAATGATTGAAAAGTATGATGGAGGAGTTCCTTCAAAAGAAGATAGGCAACTATTAATGAATGTTGTAGTTGCCCAAAAAAGGAGCACAATATAGAAGTAAAGCTGCTAAGTGACCACTTGAGCTAGGTAAAAATTTCCATTACTTGCTAAAGAACCCAAATAAAAATACATTTGATAGAGAGCTTGTTTCCGTAAGAAAAACTTGTGTTCTTCCCCATGCCAAGCTAAAAAAATTACATTCTATATGATGAATTTGTCAATGTTTCTCCTAGTGCTACTTTACCCAAATTTGTTCCATATGACATTGCCCAAGTTTTGAGTCAAATCAAAACTCCTGTGCCATTTATTGAGATGCTTAGGATCCCTGAGCACAAGAAGAGGGATTTTGAATACTTAGGATTCAAAGAGGAAGAGATCACACAGGACAGAGATGTAAACAAGGTTGGGATTCCCCTTACTGTTGCAGTGTTGGAAAAGCCACAAGTGGTGGAAGAGCTAGGGGAACCACCAGGGGTTTATTTAGGAACTTCTTTGGTTAAATCCTAGCTGAATGTGGATCCATTCTTCACTACCCTGGTTATCAAGGACAAGTTGTTACATAACTGTATGTTTGATTTTGAAGCTTCATGTAATGTAATGCCTCTTGAGGTCATGAATGAGCTAGGTATCAAAGTAACAACAACATATGGGAAGTTCACTACCATGGACTCAAGAGAGGTGTTAGTGGTGGGATGTGTCAAATATATGGTTGTGCAACTTGCATCTTATCCTGGAAGGAACTTAAAACTTGATGTGGTGATTGTTGACTGCCTTGCCAAGTGGGAAGCAAGTGTTGGTGGTAGTGTGTAGATGGACATGTCTTATGCCACTATCCCAATTGAAGGAAACTTGGTGAAATTATATGGAGAGAATAAGATGTTGTACTTGATTGAGGAGACAAGCAATGCATCCTATGAATTTTTGCAAGAAAATGTTGATCTTAATAACTTTGTGACTTTTTTGGATTTTAGGGAGTATGAAAGTGTTGAAAATAGAGCTCCTAAGTATGCTATTTTTTTTTGGGAATTTGTTCTATGATTCAACCTTAAAATGTTAAGGAATTTGAATTAAACACATTGGGGAGCTTCAGATAAAATGGATGGTTTAGAAACCGAAAGAGAGAAGAAAAAGAGGTATATTTCGAGTTGATTAAAACATATACGAACCTCTTGGCATGGTCATATCTAGGATGGAAGAAACTTGATTTTTTTCCTTGATTGTTTTTTTGAATTAAGGAAATATCATCATAAGTGTATACTTTGTTTTATGTTCCTTGTTTTTGTGTTTTTTATTGTTTCGGTCCTCGGTGACCTATTTTTGTTGGTTTCTCTGTTTGTTTTTGAGGTGGATTTATTTCTCTCTGCGAGATGACTTCATTGCCCAATGGTTATTCTTGGCACTTGTTCTATCTTTGTTCTTGTGGCACTTGTAGGGAGTTCCCATTCCCGAGTCGGAGTCGTTGTTGGTGCTCAAAATAGTCTCCCCCCAATTTACCTTCGAAAATCTATCAATTTGTGGCTTCTATCACTTTCTTTTTCCCTACGTTGTCCCCTGGTTAATCTTTGTTGCCATTTTTTATTTTTTCCTAGGTCATAAATCATGTATGGGTCCATCGTTTTCTCCTTTTTTCTTTGTTCCACTAGAAAAGGTCTGCAATTTGGGTCTCCCATTCTCTATTCATCTAAAAACTCGTGCTCTCCCATGTTTTCCATTCTCCATGGTCGAGATTCTATCTTCCTTTTCGTTTCTTCCCTAAATACTTGAAGAAAATGAGTGGATGTGTCTATAATGAAAATATTTGAGCCTTGTAACATTTCTAAATTCTTTTCCTTGTAGAAATTTTCATTTCTAGGCTCGAATGATCATTTTTCTATATTTTATGGTTTGACGGGCGTTTCTCATGGTTAAATTTACATCCTTGCATCGACATGGGACATGGCGCCTTTTGGTTGGATGCGGCTTAGCTAGGTACTTAAAAATTTCTATGGATCACCTCAACTTTAAGTGTGTCCACGTGGAGGAATGGCACTCATTTTAAGGTCTAATTTTTGGTTTGGCCTTGGAGTAGCACGGGAGGACACGTGAGTCTCCGCTACTTTTCCAAGACTTAGAAAATTTTTATGTAGTTGATGCAGTTTGGTGGAATAGGACACATGGCAAGCTTACGCTAATTTAGGGTCTCTACTTTGGGCACCTTCTTGAAGTTGCACCATGGAGACATGTGGAGAAACCGCGCATGTTTGGGGATTAGTCCTTACTTTCATTTTAAAGAATCACCAGATGACATGTGGAGGCCTCTCGCTCACTTTGCATTCTTGCATGACATGAAAGGAGCGCCTCAAGCATAAGCTTAAACCATTTAGGAAAACTTTGTCGAATAGGACACGTGGCGAGCCCGCGCTCGTTCGAGGTATACAATTTTTAGGACCATCTCAAGGTGCGCCATGCTGACACTTGGTAGTTTGAAAAGTCAAAGAGGTGGGGAGGCAGACCATTAAAGGAAACTTGGATTTTTCACCTATTAAGGATTAAAATCTCAAAATGGCCCGTAAGCCTGATGAGGGAAATAGTCAATGTTTTACCCCAGTCAATGCCGGAGGTGCGGATTCTCGAGGGAAATTTAGAAAAATTTCCTTTTGGGAGAAAAGAGTCAAAAGTAAAAGGGGAAGCGTGGTTCTACTTGAACAACATTTGGACATGTGTCGGTCATTTCTTGAGTGAGGAGCTATGGGGAAAACTTGGAAACTTTTCCCTTTTTCAAAAAGAGAGTAAAATGGTAGAATTTGGCCGCAGTTCTGCTCGAATCACATTTGGACATGTATCAAGCTCGTTTCTTGAAGGCAGATGTGCAGAGACAAATAGATTTTTTTTCCATTTTTCCAAAAAGTTGTAAAAATTCAAAGGAATTCCCTGGGTCTATTTTTAAAATTTGAATCTTCCACATGGACGACCCAAATTCAAAGAAAAGATCAATGACATCTGAGAGTCTGAATCTGATTTTCCCCCCATTTTAATGAAACATGCCTGGAAGTATGAGTCTCTATGATTTCTTGGTATTTCCTACATGCCAAGCGAGAGAGGGGAGTTAATGTTGATATCTTAATTTGGTGGGAAGATCTGGGAGACATCTTTCACCATTAAAATGGTCTGACTTTCGTGTTCGATCAGATTTTCCTTTTTTCTTCTCCCAAGCATGCAATGAGCCAAATTTGATAGATTAGGGGTGGAAGTGGTTGGAAAATTGAAGAAAGAGTGATCTACCAGAGGAAGGGGTTGAAATGGAGATATTGATGAGATTTTCCCCTCGAGCACCTAGCGACTTTTGTAGATTTGATTATGAGAATCACGATCTAAATCATGGCGAGCACTGGTGCATTAATAGTTTTTGTCTTTTGGGGAGAAGGGGCTCTATTGTAAATGTTATAAGTGGCAAAAAATTTTGTGTAAAGGTTGGATGTTGGAGAGCGTTAGGGGTCGGGACTGATTTTTGTAATAGAAAGCTTAACAGAGCTCATCATTTTTGAGAAGCCATTTGAGAAACTAGGTTATCTCTTTTTGTATTAAGTTTTATTGTGTCAAGGTGGTTGCAAGTGTACAATCCATTGATAATCATTGAGATTGTTCTAGAAACTTTCCCTACTAATAGGCTTAATCAAATTCAAGTTTTTTTGTGTTGTCTTGAGCAAAATGTGTTGGTTTTATTTTTGAATGTATGCAATTAGTTTTCTTGTTTTTGTTGCAATCTCGTATCAAATATGATCTAATCACATAGGCCTCAATCATTATGATAGTTTAGTGGCATCTCGTAATTTCATCTCTCGAAGAGCTTTCATTTGGGATAGGAATAAATGATTTAAAATCACTTTTCTTTCATCTATTGATGAGAGAGATTATGTAAGCCTCTAGGTGTACCTTAGGCATGATTTGGCTTAGATATTAATGCTTTGTTTGGATTTTATAACTTGAGCCTTGATGATATAATCTCAAAGATTGTGTGAAAGAGTGTTGATTCTGGGCCTCCATTGAAGCACATATTCTGGTTAAAAAGATATTTTAGCTATTTTGTGGCATTTTGTTGGTTTAACCCTCCGTTTTGTAAGATTTCTCAAGGATATGGAGAATCAAGTTCACCCTGCCCCACTTCCCAACAAAAATTCATTCAAAAACAACCAATCCTACCTATAATACCCCTCGTTTATCCTGTGTCCACACAAATGCATAATCTCTACATTACAAAACATGCATAAGCAATTAGGTACCAAATGTCTTTAGTAACCTTTTCCTTGTTGTGAAAATATCTCCATGATATGGAAGTGAAAACTCTTGAGAGTCAATCTTGGTGTGTTGATCATATTTTCCCAAGGTATTCTCTATAAAATCTATGCAAAAGAAGGATTCATCATTTATCCTTCAATAAACAAAGGTTAAAAATAGGTTCTCTTACCTTGGTTGAAAGGCACAACCTAAAATAGTTAGGATCAAATCACATCCTTTTAAGGTGCTACCCACTCCTTTACAAACTTGAGTGTTAAAAAGTTAGATAGATTGCTTCCTAACTACAAAACAACATAAATGATTATCTATCTACCTTTGAGTGTCTATCAAATCCATGATGTTGCTTGGCCTTCAAAGGAGGTTAAATTTTGGTACCAAAATGCTGCATTAAAAATGGGATGAGCTTCTATCCCCTTTAGATGAGTGAAATTTGTTTTTAGGGAACTTTTCAATGATCGGATGATTTTTGTACATCCACATTTTCACTCGTGTTGGTTATTTATATCCTTGCATTCCTCTCATGGAAAAAAATTACAATTCACACTTTGGCAAGACATCTATGGATGCAACAAGATCTTTTGTGATCAACGACCAATATTACTCCATGATAAGCACAATTTGTGTGCTTTTCTGTGATTGGATTTTTATTTTTATTTGTTGGAGATGTTTGTGGTTTTTTGGCTATAAATATATAGGCATGATCGCATTAAAAAGTAAGTAAGGGTCTTGGAAAAACCATTAATTTATTTAGTACCATGGCCATTATTATAACACTTCCCAAGTATGTTGTGTTTAAAGGAGACAACATAAATTATCTGGGGTCGACATAGGTGCAAGGGTACTGTATATAGTAGTTCTTTCATAACGACATCGCCAGTGAGTGTGTGAGATTCCAAGTGGTGCCTGTGATCATTGTAGAGGGACATAGGGAGGGATTTGTGTGGATAAAGTCCTTTACTATAATAATATGTGGAGGCATAGTCCTAACTAGATTTGGACAGAACCCGTAGCCAAGGGTTGGAAAATTTATTTAGAATTATTTCATCCTTCGTGTTTGAAGAGTACATGTTTGAAAAGAAATTGAAACGCATTCTTATTCTACTTTTGATTGATGGAAGATAAATACTTTAAATCAACAAGGAATGAATTTAAATGTTGTTATAGAAGGGTAAATGAAAAAGGAAACACGTGTGAAGAAAATGTATTACTGTTTTGTTAAAAGGTATAATTTGAGTGGAATAGAAGTTGAATTCTTGTTTCTATCACTTAATTTGAAGAAAAAAATCTATTTGAAACTAGCATGGAATGAACCCATATGTTTTTAGCAAGACAAGTGAAATAAGATCCATTGAGTTAATTTTGTTTTCCCTTCCATTTTGGTTTCACTTGAAACTTTGCAACTTTTATCACAAATGAATAGATCAACACTGCAACAAAGAAATAACCATTGAAACAAAAAATTGAACATAATATGACCTAAAAATTTCAAATAGACAATGTCACTTAGGAAAATCTTTCAAAACTTTGCAAAAATCGGAAAAGGCAAATTACAAACATTTTGCTATATAAAATGTGGAAAATTGATTTGCAATTAGATCTAACATTTTAACCTTGCAAATTTACCTTCAAACCTCCAAGAGCACTCCTCCATGTTTTCTTAGAATGCCTTTGAGAAAGGAAGGAGGTCGAATTGAACAAAATTTTATAAGTTTAATTTTACCTTTTGCATTTTAAAATCCTATATCTCTTTTATATAAAATTAACCCCACAAAATTTATCAAAATTCCAAATCTTGAGCTTAGTGTGTAAAGAGGACTTTGAGACCTTTCCAAAAAGTCCTCGTTTGAAAAAATTGGAGCTCCTATTCGAAAGTTATGGCCTTATCAAGTTTTACCTCATTTTGGCTTCAAAAATCTAACTATCAAATATTCTCGGGTGGACCCATGGGATAAATAATTTCTTTGTGACTTTTTCCCAAAAAGCGCTTAAGGCATGGAGTTCTCTACCGCTGCTCAATGACCCGCAAACCTTTTGATTGGTCAAAATAAGTTAAGTTGAAAAAAATTGGGAAATATTTCTAAGTTGTACCCACATCCCCATTGGCCGTAGCCAATCGTGTGCTACCACTAGGCTTAATAAGGCTCTGTCGGAGGCGCGTAATCCATTTCAACCTTGGCTCTTGTGAAATTAAAATTTAGAAAATTTTCCTAGTTTTCTCCTCGTCCCCAGTTGGCCCGCAGCCAATCAAGTGCTGCCACATGGATTCATGCAAGGCATCGGCGAGGGGTGGATCCACTTAGAACCTTAACGGTTTTTTTTTTTTTTTAAAGAGAATTTTTTGGAAACTTTTCCTATTTCTCTCCGGTCGATCTACTATGCCATGGCCAATGGTTGGCTGACATGCGGCACCATTGGTGTTGGGGGAAGCAAAGCATTTTTTTAACCCTTTAACCTTTTTGTCTTAAAGTATTTAATTGATGAGTTTCCCACTAGTTCATTTTCCTAGCAAAAATCCGGGCTTAACACGTGTCACCTTGGGTGATGGGAGAGGTGCGGATCATTTGATCCCTTAACGCTTTTGGCAAAAAAAGTTCAAAATATTAACTTCTTCCCATGGCCGTAGGCCCACTCGGGGAAAAAGCAACCCATAAGACTTCACTTGCGAAAATTTTCTTCCCATGGTTCGTAGGCTTGCGCTTGGGAAAAGTTTCTTCCCTAGGCCCACAGCTTGCCTTTGGGGAAAATTTTCACCCCAAGGCCCGTCGGCCCATAACTTGGTTTTTATAGGGAGTTAGAGGAATTCCTTATATCACCGAAAAGGTAAGGAAATTTCATATATAATGGGAATGTTTTCAAAAAAATTAATTTCCTTAATTAGGGGAAAATCAGGTTAAATCCTTAATTGAGTTATGGGGTGGGTGAGTAAAATTTTACTCGATAATTTTAATTATGTATTTTCCCCTATAATTAAACTTGCTCTTATCTTGGATCTTGTGGAATTAAATACCTTAGATATTTAATTGTTTTGGTCCCCTAACCCTAAAATTTTAATCAAGGAATATTTATCTATAATGTCAATATAATTAGTGATAAAATTAATCCCTAAAGAGAATTGAGCTAGGTATGGATTTATTACACTTTTACTATATAATGTGGAATTAGTAATTGTTTTAATGGGAAAAGAAATTAGTTTAATGTAATTTTCTTTGAGACTTTGGTTGTAACACTTTAAAAAAAATTATTCCATAGTTTTTCGTAACTAAACCTAGGTTGTTCTTGGTTCTCAAGTGGGTTGTTTTGAGGGCATTACACACCCGCTCTTACTCCCGCATGTGGTGGGGTTTAGTTAGCCATCAAATTTTCTTCCAAATTTAGGGTTACCATCAAGATCTTGATCACTAGAGGAATTTTGTACAGATATGGTCCCCGAGGTAACATAAAAATTAAAACTCAGCTATCTCTAACAAGAGTGAGTGGAAATTGAGTACTCCAAAATATAGCTATTCGAACACCACAAAACCAAGTATCCACAACACACGTTAAAATAAGAGTAGCTTCATAAAGGGATTGAAATTATTTTTCATTCAAACAAGTGTACGAAACCTCCTAGTTCCTTTTAGATGCATAAGCAACTAGCCACTTATATAGTTCTATGGGAAAAATATCAAAGAAGCTTTCATATAAGCATTCATATAGACTCTGCTCAACCCATGTGCATGCATCAAACTCAGATCCAATGTTGAATCTCTTAGCATACTCTTCTTCCATATCTATTATCCACTCCTCAAAACTTACTAAGGTCAACCGGTATGTTTTCATCTACAACATCCTGAAAATAGTTGAGAAAGAGGTCCCAGAAATGGAACCAATGATGTAGCCTAGAATTTACTATAAATAACCCAAGCACATTGGCACATCACTCAGCCTTAGCTGAGTGCTCACCCAAACCATGCAAAGGAACTAGATCCTTCTTTAGAGTTGCTTATTCATAATGTTATCATTATGATGTATATGTATATTCGATATCGTAATAGTAAACAATCCATAGTGCATAAACTAGATATATATCTTAGAATATATAGAACATGAACTAAAATATGACTATAATGAGATTTAACATGCAAGAATGAAATTCACTCATGTTCAATACCATTATCTCACTAATATATTCCATTGTTTCAAATATATTAAATACGGAAGCTTCTTACAGGACATAGGTATCTCCATGAGTCATACACGTAGTAAAATCAGCAAGACAACTCTATAATAATTCGTAGTTACATATATATGAAACCTATACAAATAAATTCATATTTATAAGGGTGGAGAATTTCCATTCACTGTGCATCCACTCTCTCAAAATAAGTCCCATGCTAGTAATAGCCATGCACCTTTACAAAAGGATGAAAAACCATGCAAGGGTTGTAATAACAAACTTCTTAGAGTTAACCATAACTAGAAATCTTGTTATTAGCCTAACCTATACATGATGCTCAACTGATGATTGTTCCCAAAATAGCATTGCATGAGCTGCAAGTCTTCTTGTCTTTGTGTGTTTCGCATGATATCTCCAAAAATATCATGGACCCATAAAACGTATAAGTCCCCAACTCAAAGTGTTCTAGTGCATGCTTGTTTTCCTATTCTTCCATGCCTTCAAATGTTCCTTTTTTCTATGTGTGCATCCTTTGTGTGTCTTCTGAGTAATATTCTATCTCCTCAACATAGACCAATAGTGGTAGGGATATCAATAGAAGTATCCATATCAACCAATATTTGAGAAAATGTTTTGTGCTCTAAATCATCATTTTTTAGATCAATGGCTAAACATTTCCCTAAGGTGTTTCCAATAGTAGCTAAGCAACACTCTCACCAAAATTGAAGAGGAAAGTATCGAAGATGAATCCATACTTGTTTAACTTGGAAAGTATCAAAAGCCAAGTTAAACAAAGGAAACCACGATTTCATTAAAGGCAAGTGGGATTCAAAATCCCAAAATTTCCCAAAAAAGATTCCTATCTAAAGGGTTTGCAAATACAACTATGAAAAAACCACGAGAACTAGGAAAGATATCCATCTTTACATTTGTGTGTGATATTTGACTTCAAAAATAGCTTTACATTTTCTATTGTTTGATGAACTAGATTTTTCACTTTACACCGTATGATGAACATTTATTTCCACTTCATTTTATCAATTTTCATTAATGTTAATAGAATCAAGGATTCAATGATGTCTAAAATTTAACTTCTAAGACTAATTTAAGGCTTTCAAAATGTATAATACTCTTGTTTATATCGTAACATTCAATTTTTTCAACAAAAAAGTAATAATTTATAACCTTCATCTATCTTCTATATTGTGACTCCATGTCATCCATTATTTATATAAAATTATAATAGTATGTATTATTAAGATGAACGCAAGATTTTAATGTGTGTGAGCTCAAGTAATTTATGGTCCTCAATAGTTGAAACATAGATGTATTTCATTGTTTGAAAGGGTTTTCTTGTAAATCTTGAAAATTTTATAATTCCTTTTCCATATTTGATCTTTTAATGTGAATCTTGATCAAGAATTTTGTAATTTTTTCCTAGCATCACCTCTTACTACATATTTTTTAGGTTGTCTACTCTCAAGTTTTCTTTGAAGTTGATAAAAATGTCACTATAAGAAACACACTTTATTATTGCACCCTTTCATCTTCGTCTAACTCTAATAGCAATTCTCATTCCTTATATGTGTCCTCCCATCAATGTTAGACCTTAAATCACGTAATCTAGCCCTTAAGTGAGCAATCAATATTTTAGTCTCTATTGAACTTGTATCTCTCTCTCTCTCTCTCTCTCTCTCTCTCTCTCTCTCTCTCTCTCTCTCTCTCTCTCTCTCTCACACACACACACACACACACACACACACACACACACACACACAAACACACACACACATTCAAATCCCCTGTCTTTGATATAGTATATTTTATTCACATCAATGATAAAATAAATTCTAATATTTTTTTATATTTCCTAATATAAATACACACTTCAATTCAAAACAGAATTTTTGTTTATATAATAATAATTATAATCTATATTACTACGGTTTGAAAAATCAAAATATACTTTAGAAAATTACAATTGTAAAATAATACTTTTTGTAGCTAATAAGCTTATAGTGTAGCATGCATCCATCATGCCTACGGTCAAAAAAGTTGCATTTCTCGTGACCTTATGAAAATATTATAGACATGAGAAGATAATTTATAATATAACATATATTTATGTCTACTATGATTTTCATTTGAAGTAAAGAAGATTGAAACTATTTGTTGGTCCTTCGAAGGTTGAGTAAAGCAATTAGTATAAGGTGATTTGTTTTCAAGGATAGCTACATAACTTAATTATTTTTTGTGCTTTTGATTATGGGAATAATGTAGAAAAGAAACGTAAATTTATTATAAATAAGACCAAATGTTTCTAGTGTACATGTTATATGAAACTCCATACAGATGGATTTTAAAGTCTATATAAGGAAGTGATATTTAAAATTCTATTAGGAATTGATATTATCTTGGATCTTGGGCCATTTTGGGTAAAGTTACAAATACACATTTTGTTATGTGGTGATGATTATGTCGATAAGTAATAGACAATGGTGGCAGGGGTGGTAGTAGGGAGTTGTGATGTTCTCAAATAAACACTTAATTACAATATTAAATTTTACATCTATTTGACCATCGTAAGATTGTTTCAACCTTACATTCAACATCTTGTTGATTGTGTCTTCCAAGTTTATTTTGTTGCTTTGAGAATTCAATACAAAAATGTAGATATCTTGATCATAAGGCGGAGTTTAGAATCCATTTTTTTCTCCAGAATTTTTTGAGCCTAAAAATTGCTTTTGCTTTAACTAAATTAATATTATTTATCATTAGTTAGTAATAAATTTAGAGAGAAGATAATAAATATATTTATAATCAATGGAGTATAATAAAAACTAATATAAAAATTATGTATGCACAACTAATGCCAACCAAGTGACGTTCGTTGGACATGAGCCCTATATTTCAAAGCCTGGCCTAAACTTTGTCAAACACAGTTTATTTCATTCTTGGCAGAATTAGAATAGCCCATCAAAAGATTTGATAAGACAACCACTCTAAACTTACAAAGCTGATGACGTACATATTTAATGGATCTAAACTTACAAAGCTGAAATTTCTGGTATCCAGCCATTTAATTTGTGACCATTTATCATTGGCATCTTCCACAGACATGATTAGGGAAGTTTTCTAAGTGACAAAATTGTGTAAGCATTGTAATATTTGAATATTCGTTTAGAATGTTAATTAATTTATTTGTAATTTATTGTAACTTGTTTTGCAGCAAAGATTTTACAGCCTACGCAAAAACATGCTATGAAGCCTTTGGCGAGCGAGTGAAGAAGTGGATAACAATAAACGAGTTATTAAGAAATTCACGCAATGCCATATTCTTTGTTTACCGCACAGAACAAGGTGGCAGATCCGACAAGTGAAATTTGTTTTTTCGGTAACTGTTCAATTCACGTTTTCTCTGACAATTTAAATCCCATCCACTGCATTAAAAATGGGATCCATCCACCTATTACTTTTGTGTTCCTCTCAGTGTTTGGTCCACAGTTCACAGAGGCAGGACATTTATGGCTGCAACAGATCTTTTGTGATCAACGGCCGATATTACTCCATAACAAGCACAATTCGTGTGCTTTTCTGTGATTGGGGGGACGTCTTTGGTTTTTCGGCTATAAATATATAGGCATGCTTGTGTTAAACAGTAAGTAAGGGCTTAGAAAAACCATTAATTTATTCGGTATCATGGCCACTATTGTAACGCTTCCCGACTACGTTGTGTTTAAAGGAGACAACGGAAATTATCTAGGGTCGACATGGGTGGAAGGGTACCCGTATCAGCAGTTCTTCCTAACTGACATCGCCAGCGAGCGCGTGAGATTCCAAGTGGTGCCTGTGAATAATGAAGAGGGACACGAGCAGGGAGTTGTGCGGATAAAGTCCGTGTACCATGATAATTTCTGGAGGCGCAGTCCCAACTGGATTTGGGTAGACATCCCAGCCAAGGGGTTGGACACCTCAAACAAGGACTTGCTCTTTCTTCCCATTTAGGTGGATCTCAAAACAGTGGGGCTGCGAAGCCTGGGCAACGATGCGTTTTGCAAATGCCTCATCACCGAGGGTAAAACCAACTGCCTAAATGCAGGCACCCGGACGCTGGAAAGCACCGCTCAGTTCGTCGTGGAGGAGCCTGTTCTCAACCGCCACATGCGCTCCGTCGTGTACGACATGGACAGTGCTGACATCTCCCAAGGGCAGGCACTTATTCTCGGCACCGAGACTGCCACCAACAACACCACGAACCCAGCCACCATGGAGCTGCCTTTCACCTACACCGACAAGAAGAGCCGATCATGGAATAACTCTGTGTCTTTCCACATGTCTAAGATCTGATGAGTTTCTCCTAAACGGTCAGAAAAGGGATAGAGTTGGTCGTTTAATCGACTAAGTATAAGAGGGTCGGAGGAAGCCTCCATGTGCCTCATCGGTGCAACTTTAGGAATGAGACCTAAGGAATAGTCCCTAAATGAGCATGAAGCTTCCACGTGTCCCAAGTCTGAAAAGGAGACAGTCAACAGTTGAAAAGTCTCAGGGCAGCAGAAGCCTCCACGTGTCCAATCGACGCACCTCCAAAGGTCAGGTCCAAACATGGTCTCCAAATGGGCGGGAAGCCTCCACGTGCCTCGGAGTTAGACATAAAGCCTTCGTCAAACATAAGGGACTTAGGAAAAACACGAGGAAGGTAGAGCAGAGCTGCAGAAGGTGCCACATGCCTCATCGGCGCAATTTCAAAGGCACGGCCTCATCAGAAGCCTCCAGGTGTTTATAAAATAATAATAATAATAATATATTACTATAGTTTGGCAAATCAAAATATACTTTTAAAAATTACAATTGTAAAATAATACTTTTTGTAGCTAATAAGCTTATAGTGCATCATGCATCCATCATGCCTATAGTCAAAAAGTTACATTTCTTGTGACCTTATGAAAATATTATAGACGTGAGAAGATAATTTACAATACAACTTATATATGTGTCTACTATGATTTTCATTTGAAGTAAAGTAGATTAAAACTATTTGTTGGTCCTTTGAAGGTTGAGTAAAGCAATTAATATAAGGTGATTAGTTTTCGGGGATAGCTACATAACTTAATTACTTGTTGTGCTTTTAATTATGGCAATAATGTAGAAAAGAAACCTAAATTGATTATAAATAAGACCAAATGTTTCTAGTGTACTTGTTATATGAAAGTCCATAAAGTTGGATTTTAAAGTCTATATAAGGAAGTGATATTTAAAATTCTATGGGAATTAATATTATCTTGGATCCTAGGCCATTTTGGGTAAAGTTACAAATACACATTTTGTTATGTGGCGATGATTATGTCGGTAAGTAATAGACAATGGTGGCAGGGGTGGTAGTAGGGAGTTGTGATGTTTGCAAATAAACACTCAATTATTACATCTATTTGACCATCAAAAGATTTTTTCAACCTTACATTTGAAATCTTCTTGAATGTGTCTTCCAAGTTTAGTTTGTTGCTTTGATAATACAATATAAAAATGTAGATATCTTGATTATAAGGCAGAGTTTAGAATCCATTTTTTTCTACAGAATTTTTTGAGCCAAAAAATTGCTTCAAGTGAATTAATATTATTTATCATTAGTTAGTAATAAATTTAGAGAGAAGATAATAAATGTATTTATAATCAATGGAGTATAATAAAAACTGATATAAAAATTATATATGCACAACTAATGCCAACCAAGTGACCTTCGTTAGACATAAGCCCTATATTTCAAAGCCCGGCCTAAACTTTTTCAAATATAGTTTATTTCATTCTTAGAAGAATTATAATATACCTTCGTAAGATTTAATAGGACAACCACTTTAAACTTACAAATATGATGATGTACATATTTAATGGATCTACACTTACAAAGCTGAAATTTTGGAATACAACCATTTAATTTGTGACCATTTATCATTGGCATCTTCCACATGACATGTTTATAGAGGTTTTCTAAGTGACAAAATTATGTAAGCATTGTAATTTTTCAATATTCGTTTAGAATATTATTTAGTTAATTTATTTGTAATTTATGTAACTTGTTTTGTTGCAAAGATTTTACAACCTACGCAATAACATGCTATGAAGCCTTTGGTGAGTGAGTGAAGAAGTGGGTAACAATAAATGAGTTAACAAGAAATTCATGCACATGCCATATGTAATGCCCGCTAAAAAAACCCACTTGAGACCCAAGAACAACCTAGGATTAGTTACGAAACTTATCGAATATTTTTTTGTGTAAAATAGTCTACAAGCAGGTTATAAGACAACGGTTGTCACTAACGAGTTCCAAATCAATTCTAATCCACTAGAACATACTTTTCTTTTATTAACAATTATTAGAGGTCACAAGGTCCCAAAATTTAGGGTTAGAAATTTCAATTAGGTTCGAGAGGGTAATTCCTCACCATACCCACTCTTTAACATGGTTTAAAGATTCAACTTGATTTTTCTCAAAATTAGCATGTTCAAAAATTCCCTAAATCACTCCCATTAGATAGGAACTTTCCTCACATTTCAAAGTGATTTATAGAAGTCATCCGAACTCCTCGTATTTATCAATATATGGGCTGTGGAGCTAGGGGTGAAAATTTTCCCCAAGAGTGGGCTTGGGGCACGGGGATAAAACTTTCCCCAAGGGGCGGATCTGCGGGCCACGGGGAGAAATATTTCTTAGAGGAGGATTCAAGTCGACTTCGGGTGCGTGATACATTTTGAAATTTCCCACGTGTGATGAAAATCCACCTTTGTACTCATGCTCCGCGAGTTCGCAAGTCCACATGAGGACACAAGACACCTCCTAAGCCAACGTAGGGAAAGTGGGGTGGTAGGGATAAAAGAGGTTTAACACCCCGAATGGAAAAAAAGGGTAAAATTCACCCACGGCTTTGATGATGCCTCACGATGCCTTATAGTAGCTCATGATTGGTTACATGCCGGTGGGGCGGTGGAGAAAATGTAGAAAAGTTTCCCAACATACTAGAGTAGATCGAGAAATATTCTCTCATACTTAGCCAATGTGATATGCCTATCAGAGGTCATGTAACTCATCTATCTCTTTGTTGTATAAACCTCGTGACAAGTATCTCCTCCTAAAACCCTCCTTAAAGAGCTCCCTGTAAGCTGTCTCGGAATCAACATGGAGCTTCGCTGCTCCTCTCGCCACCAGACACCGGCTCCATCCCTCATTAGATGGATTGTAACATGAGATTTCATGTTGTTAGAAAAAGAAAGAGCTTGAAGCACCGCTCAAGCTCACTAATAAGGCCCATGCTCGAAATCCACTTGTGACACTAGAATAATGTGATGGTTGAAGCTTTAGGATCACCTTGATGTGATTTGCGGTTTGTGTGGTCCAGAAGGCCTCTAGGCCTTTCCATATACTCATCCCTAAGCCTAGGGCTCCGAGACCTCTCTCTATGTCTTGAAACTCAGTCACCCTATCCCCTCTGTGGTGACTCTACTCTAGATGACTCAAAGCATGGAAGTTCTCTCCTACATGCTCCTCGTTGGGGTCAAGGAGATACATAACCCTCAATGGAAGTGACTCTATCATGTTTGGTTGCATGTCCTCCTACTAATCCTCCGCATAGAGTGGCATTAACATCCTAAAGAATTTGAAAAATCCGTGGTAGGATGGCCGTTCTATAGCATGATTTGGTCGTGGTAAGTCTAGGTCTATGTGAAAAGACCCCTGGTCCTATCTGCGCTCCTACATAGACCAAGGTGTGAGTTATTTTATCTTTCTAAGTTTTATTCAGTTTCATTATTTACTAAAATATGTAATTTCTAAACTAAGTTATATTCTAGATTTAAAAGTGTGCTAGGTTTAAGGTTCACATCTCAAGTTTTCTAGTGTTCCCAATGGCCGAAGATTTTGAACCACTTCTCTGATACAAAGTGTAATGCCGACTAAAAACAACCCACTTGAGACTCAAGAACAACCTAGGATTATTTAGGAAAATTATGGAATAATTTTATTTGTTTAAAAGAGTCTCTGACCAGGTTACAAGACATTAATTTTCACGATGAGTTCCATCTCAATTCTTATCTAGTATAATATACTTTTCTCTTATTAATAATTATTAGATATCACAAGGTCCCAAAATATAGGGTTATAAAGTTCAATTAGGTTCAAAAGGTAATTCCTCACCATACCCACTCTCTAACAGGATTTAAATATTTAACTTGATTTATCTCAAAAATAACATTTTCAAAATTTCCCTAAATCACTCCCATTGGATAGGAAATTTCCTGACCTTTCCATTGATATAAAGAAGTCCTCCTAGCTCCTCATATTTATCAAGTTATGGGCCGACGGACCTTGGGGTGAAAATTTTCCCCAAGAGTGGGCCTGCGGGCCCAAGGGAGAAAATTTTCTCCAGAGGTGAGTTTGCGGGCCATGAGGATTCAGGTTGGTGGGGCCACAAGATACATTTTGAAATTTCCTATGTGGGGCAAAAGTGACCTTTGCACCCATGCTCCTGTGAGTTTTCAAGTCCGCAAGGGACACATGATGCCTCCTAAGCCAACGTGGGGATAAAAGATTTTTAACGCCCTAAAGGGAAAAAAGGGTAAAAATCACCTACGCCTCCACTGACACCTCACGATGCCACATGGCAGCTCCTGATTGGCTGCGGGTAGGTTGGGTGGCGGGGAAAATGTAGAAAATTTTCCCAAAATTTTCTGAAAGTGCAAAAGGAAAAAAGGAACCCTCTCCTCCACCAATGCCTCCTAATGCTATGTGGCAGCTCCCGATTGGCTACAGGGAGGTGGGGAGGCGGGGAAAATCGGGAAAATTTCCCAGAAAATTTCCAAAGCGCTAAGTTAAAAGAAATCTACCCCTCCGTTAACGCCTTGTGGTGCCACGTGCCAGCCTTTGGTTGGGTGCTTGCAGTGTGGGCGGGGCATGGGAAAAATTAGGAAAATTTTACCAAAATTTTCTGAAGCTCTAAGGGAAGATTCGGGCCGTGGGTGCCAAAGAAATTTTCCCAATTTTTTTTTATGGTTAAATTTATTTTGATGCCAAATGAAGAAAACGTTCATAAGGCCATAAATTTTTATAAATAGCTTGATTTTGAGAAAAGGAGCACTTTCGAAAATATCTCAATGTCCTCTTTATTCAAAAATAATTAAATTTTGATTTTGATAGAGTTTAGGGAGTCAACTTCAAGAAAACGATCTGCAGGCTTTTACAGTGTAAAATGGTAAATTTTAACTTATAAGATTTGTTCAATTTGATCTTCTTCCTCTCTCAACATGTCAAATAGACATGGATAATTATTCTTAGATGGATTTAAGAAGGATTTTAGGACTCAATTTTTTTGATTGATTTGCAATTTGAAATTTTACATCTCTTGACAAAGAAACAACTGTAAGAGGGTTGAACCCATTTTTACAAGGTTTGAAGGATCTTTCCTAAGTGATTTTGTACAATTGCATTCACTTATAACCTAGCATGTTCAATTTTAATGATTGATTTTTATTTCTGGATTGCAAGTTCGGTCTATTTATTTCTTGTAAAAGTTGCAGATTTTAACGTGAAGAAGAAATGGAAACGACAAAAATAACTCAATGGTTCTTATTTTACTTTCCTTACAAATGAATTCATTTCATGATAGTTTCAAATAGGTTTCATTCCTTCAATAAAATGATAAAGACAAGAATCCAAATTTTATTCTTTTCAAATCATGCACGCACAAAACAGAGTGTTACATTTCCTTCATGCGTATTTCTTTTTTCAAACAAAGATTACGACTCACATTTAGATGATTAAATTCAATACAATGATTCAATTTGAGGAAGGTTATGCAATCCTTTATTGATTCCAAAAGACAAATTTACAGCTTCATTCTTTTATTCCGCAATTTCATAATATAAGACACAATTTCTTGCTTTCGAAATAATAGAATAGAGAATCTCTCCTTCACATTTCAATTTACACTTTCATAACCAATACAAAATCTTTCCATTACAAAACATATACAAGTTCATCTACTTCAAGTGGGAAAAGTTACAATAAGATTTCATTTCAGAAAGAGATTGTCAAAGTGTCTTTTCTTAGCTTTAGAACAACAACATGCATATTTCTCATTCTTCAAAATTGTGATCACAACAAGAGTAGGGAAAAGGCAACGCTCTCCACCTAACCAAGACATCCAATGAAGAGGAGAATATATCCTTCTTCATTGGCCCCGAGCCCCAACAATAATGCAATAAAAGATATGATCCAACACATGGCAACAACAAGGTTCCAAAACACACAAGTGACATTTTCACAATAAAAAACATTCCAAAACATAATGAATTTTACAACTACATTAAAGCATGAAAAACATTACGAGGCTTCATCAAGCAAGCCAAAGGAGTAAGAAACAATGGGGATGCTTCTTATGCCTCCCAAAAGAGGAAATGGGTATCACCACCTGAATTAGAAACCACAAAAATATAGTATGTCAAAACCTTGACATTCCTTATGCCTCTCCCAAGTACCCCTTATTCCTCACATTTCCTTATGCCTCTCTAACCTCTTATGACACCCCATAACGAGTAAATAAATTCAATCTATTTCTTTGTAGGTGGAACTCAAATGCCAACTCCCTCCACCCTTATACATCCTTGAAACACACTTGTACCTCCCACAAAGTAAACCCCATAGTTTTCTGCACATCATTCCTAGGCCATCTACCCAACATCGTACAAACATGCCAAAACATTCACAGCAGTAACAATTTCATAAAATAAAGAGAAGTATTTAAAGATCCAAGCTCCTACCTCTCCATGATGGAGTTGTTCCAAGTTCCAAAATAACAAGTTTTATCCCAATGCAAGTAATCCAAAACGCAATCACAAGCATGCAACAATCTTCCAAAAACGTCTCCAAAACAAGAGCTCCCAAAATAGCAAGAAATTTGCCAAAGAATGAAGTCTCAATAATAAAGCAACCCCAAAACAAGGCAAGGAATTTGAATTTTATAGAAGAGAGAAGGGAAGAGGATGAGGTGGGTCCATGTAGGATGTCACATCACACATCCACAACCCTAACCCCAAAATTCAACTTCATTCTCAATGCATAATAAATAGGTGGGTGAATAATATGACATTTTACTTACATACTCAAATCCAACCAATACCCCAAAGGATTGAAATTAAACCATGTAATAGAAGTGCAATTAAATCCTACAATTTGTCTTCCCAAAATTCATAATAAAAGTCTTAATTCAACTCTCCAATTTGTAGTATGGTTGGTAAATAAATTTAAGAGGTGCGGGAGAAGTTTAACTTGTCCCACAAGCCTCCAAACTCGTCCTCCAAGGACAAATTCAAATTACCAAGAAGGTGGAGTGTTTCACACTCAAAAGTGAACTTACACATCACTTACACATCTCTAAAATCACTTTAATTCAAATCCAACAACTCTATTAATTACTTTTTTATGACATATATTAATTAATTAACTTAACAACATGATTACTCACAATATTACACACCATTTAATGAATAATGAAAGGGTCAATGCACCACAAAATAAATAAATACAAACATAAACCAAGGAACCAATAAATAAATACACATAACCCCTTGGTCACATTTTAAAGGTGACCCCCATGGGAATCCTAATGCACATAAACACACACAAACTAATACTTGTTTCCATGGTGACCTTGTTGAATTCATCTAGAATTTCAATGTGGTTGGTCTCAATCCCCGATGTTTGTTGTGATATTCTAACCTTTAAAAATCAAATAACTGTCCCCGTCCTCATGGCCATATTAGAACGTCCAAAATAATATAAATATAATTCCAAAATAATTTAGAAATATAAATCACAAAAATCATCAAAGTAATCTAACAATATCATTTACAATTTTATCAACAACTATATCATCATCCAATAATTTCCATTTCTAGGTCAACTCAAAATATCCAAATATCACATGTTCGAACAACATCCATATTATAACCATGTCAAACAACATATCATCATCAACATATAAAATTTCCTAATAATCATCATGCATCATAATGAATCAAGTTAACAATAATTCATGATCTAACATCTAACATCATACTATAATAAAGTCCATAATCATGTCCATAATATAATCAGAAATATCATGATTAGTATCAAAAAGGTGTCAAAGGGAAGACGACACTACATAACCCTCCCCTTAGAGTCCACTTTCTCCTGTAAGTCACTGGAAAAATGTGGAAACCGAACTCATAGCAAAGTAGCATCCTCCCCATGTAGCTGTAGTCTCAACATATCTATCCCATTTTACCTAGACTTGATTAATCTCTCTAACTCGAAGGCCCGGGGTCTTGCGATCTAGGATGAAAATGGGCTCCACCATCTACTACCCCTAATCCCGTACCTTCAATGATGTCCAATCTAGCACATGAGAAGGATCTGCAACATATCTCCTAAGAACTAAAACATGAAACACATCATGTATGCAAGATAAGATAGGTGGAAAAGCTAGATGGTAGGCCAAAGGGCGATACACTCCAAGATCTCAAAAGGACCCATGAGTTTATGAGCTAAATTAAACCTTTTCCATAACGGATAGGTCTCTTATGTTGCACGACATGAAGGAACACCTTCATGCCCACATCAAAACTATGGTTAGTCCTATGCTAATCTGCATACTTCTTCTACCTGTCCTATGCCTCCTGTAGTCTCTGTCTGATCAAAACAAATTGCTGCTCCAAGTCCTACAACAAAGCTGGTCCAAGAGAAACCCTTTCCTCTAACTTTGTCCCACTTAAGAGGTGTCTTGCACTCTCTACCATACAAATCCTTAAAAAGAGAAATGTCTATAGAAATCAAAACTATTATTGTAGGCAAACTCCACCAAGTATAGGTACTCCTCCCATTTGGACTACGATCCATAACGTACATCCTAAGCATGTACTCCAAGATCTGATTCACCAGCTTGGTCTAGCCATAAGCCTCAACATGGTATGCTCTAGTGAAATTGATCTTTGTCCCGAGGGCATACTGCATGGTAGTCCAAAAATGGGAAGCGTAAAAAGGATCGCGGTCATTAATGATATTCCATGGAATCCCATGTAACCTGACAATCTCATCAAGATATACCCGTGCCACTGCACTAGCTATATAAGTGGTCATCAAGGAAGAAATGTGAGCCAATTTTATCAATTTATCAACCATGACCATGATGGCGTCATGGTGATATCTCGACATCGGTAGCCCAACAATGAATTCCATGGAAATGGTGTCCCATTTCCACTCCAATATAGCATGAGGAAAGAGAACACCGGCCGGATGTTGATTCTCAAACTTTAATTTCTGGCACTCTAAACATCGGGACAAGAAATGGGCCACATCTCTACAAAGTCCTCTCCGATGATACAATTGTCTCAAAGTAGAATGCATCTTCTTCACCCCGGGGTGGGCTGAATTCGGTGCATGATGTGCTTTTTCAATATGTCCTACCTCAAACCTCCTGTCTTCGAGAACATAAATCTTACCTCTATGCCTAAGAGAAGGCCATCTTACTCTAGCGAGAAACTATCAAAATTCCAATCGAGGGCTTTCTAAGACTCGATCTCTGCTCGAACTGCAATGTACAAGTTGTCAAGAGGAAGCTACTGAAGAATCCTGCTCTACAAATCTATGCTCACCGAGGTGGCCGTAATCACTTGTCTCTATATGTTGAGAGTGTCTACCACCACATTGTACTTCCCCTTCACATGCTTGATCTCCATATCATACTCACAAAGTAACTCCATCCAACGCCACCGACGAGTGTTGATATTGGGCTACGAGAAGATGTGGTGAAGACTTAGGTGTTTTGTCCCGAGTGTGAATCTCGACTAAGTAGAAAGTGCCTCTATCAAACCAAATCATGCATAATTACCACAAGCTCAAGATCATGATTCGAAAACCAAGCTTGTAATCTTTGAGTTTATAAGACTCAAAAGTCACTACTCGCCTGCCCTCGCATCAACACACCTCAAAACCTACTAAAAAAGCATCTGCGTAAATGAAAAACTCACCCTGTGGATCTGTACTATAAGAATAGGTGTTGTACTTAGATATTCCTTAGTGTGTATTGAAGGCTTGCTCACACCTATCGACTAAACAAAATTATTCCCTTTCTCTCGAATGGAAGTGAAGGGGTGCACAATCTAAGAGAAAACCTGAACAAATCTCCAGTAATAACTTGCTAATCCCATGAAGCTGCGCACCTCAATCAAAGTAGTGGTGTTGGCCAATCTATAATAGATCTAATTTTGGAAGGATTGATTGCGATACCTTCCCTAGAAATTATATGACCCAAATATCGCACCTCATTTTGAATGAATGCACACTTCTCCATGGTTTTCGTAAAGTTTCTACTCACGAAGACACCGAAGAACCCTGGTGAAGGTGCGCCTCGTGCTCCTCATTTGTTTGTGAGTAAATCAAAATGTCATCAGGAAGATGAGCATGAAGTGATATAAGAAGGTCCTAAATACCCCATTCATCAAACTCATAAAAACTACGGGGTATTAGTCAAACAAAAAGGCACCTTTGCCAACTCATTGTGGCCATATCTCATATGGAAGGTGGTCTTACGAATGTATGCCTCTCGAGAACCTCGGTGATGGTTGCTTCGACTTAAGGTCTATCTTAGAGAAATTTGTGTCTCCCTTACACTCGATCAAATAAATCATCTATACATGGAAGGGGATAACGATTCTTGATCGTTACCTTATTCATCTGGCGTGTAATCAATACAAAACTACAAGGATCCATACTTCTTCTTCACAAAAATCATAGGTTCCCTCCAGCTGCAACTTGATCTTACAAAGCTTTGGGGTGGTCATCTAATAAGGTGCTTGTGAGATAGGATCTTCTCCGGAAACTAGATCTATATGAAAATAAGTCTCACGTGGGCGTAGTAACCCGGTAGGTTCCCCTGGAAAGACATATACAAACTCTCTCAAAATGGGATGATCATCTAGTGATGGTCCACTAGACCCATCCTCTGATCTATCACTGACTGTAACAGCATACATCTGACAACCCCATCGCACACACTACTTAAGCTACATAGCAAAGATGGTGCAAATAGAAATGGGTCTCCTGACCCCTAAAATTACCAACTCAACTCCCAAATCATCTGCACAAGATATAATCTTGTGGTAATAATCCACCTTGGCCATGTGTGTAGAAAACCAATCCATACCCAAGATGAATCCATATGAGCCCAAAGGAAGGATACGAAGATCTGAGGTAGTGGTGAAAGGTCCCAAATCCACTACACACTCCTTGACTAAGGAGTCTACAGAGATCTTGGCTCCCAAAGCCATCTCAACATCCCAACTAAGACCCTGTCTAACTGCCACAAGCCTGTATCACTCTATTAGAGATGGTGAAATGAAAGAATCAGAAGAACCAGAATCAAACAAAATGGAGGTAGGAATACCACCAATGCTACCTGTAGTCTCAATAACTATACTTTGATCCTCTTTCTGGCAATTCTTAACTATTGCATACATCCTATGAATGTGCCCCATATCACCAATAGTAGGCTCTGAGATCTATGTCTTACCCTTATTATTAGGGTTCTATGGGCAGTCTCTCCAAAAATTTCCAGTAACACCACAACCAAAACAACTGCCTAATCCTCTCCCCTATGTAGTAGGTCCAGTCGGTACTTTGGAGATCTATGGTGTGGATCTCAATGATCTAGCTACGGTCTATTGAGGTCTCTACTGGTGAGCTCCTACTGAGTGAGCTCTCTGGGCATCCTGTCTCTTGATGGGATCCACAGGGGAGACCCCATACTCTAACCTCTCTATGCATTGAACCTTTGTGGAGGTCTATAAGGTGGATGAGACTATTTTTACTGCTACTATGGTCTAAAAAATGACTGTGATGAACCCTTTCCACCATGAGGAAGAGGTACTAACCCCCTCGATCTGCTATTCTACATCTACTGTATGTGGCTCCGGACTCCGCCTCTATCCTGCTGGGTCTTTCCCAAGTCTCCTCTGCTATATAGGCCTTCTCGATGGCCTTAACTAATGTCTATGGACAATGGATCTGCACTACACCTCCAATGTCTAGATTTAGGCCCTAGATGAACCTATGGATCCATACCTACTCATTCTACATATAATCAACATACTGGAGTAGATCAAGAAATCTACTCTCTTAATGAGCCACTTTGTAAGAGATGCTTTTCGAAGGTCATGGAACTCATTTATCTGCTTCTCTATGAACCTCCATGAAAAATATCTACTCCTTAAATGCTCCTCAAAGAGCTCCTAGAAACTATCTCAGAATCAACATGGGGCTTCTGCTCGTGCATTCACCACCAGACACAAGATCCATCCCTTAGTAGATCGATCACAACACGAGATTTCGTGTTTCTAGAACAAGGACAGAGCTTGAAGCACCCACTCAAGCTCACTAACTAGGCCTCTTCTTGAAATCCACCTATGTCACTGGAATAATGTGATGGCTGAAGCTTAAGGATCTCCCGATGTGATCTGTTGGTGTGATCCGACGGAATCTAGGCCTCTTTGTATGCTCATCCCTAAGTCTAGGGCTCCGAGACCTCTCTCTATGTCGAGAAAATCAGTCACCCTGTCCCCTCTGTGGTGACCCTACTATGGCTGACTCTGCATGGAAGTTCTCTCCTCCATACTCCTCACTTGGTCGAGGAGATACATTACCCTCAATGGAAGTGACTCTATCATGTTTGGTTGCATGTCCTCCCACCGATCCTCCGCGTAGAGGCGACATTACCATCCTGAAGAGTCTGGAAAATTTGGGTAGGATGGCTGCTACAACATGATTTGGTGGTGGTAAGTCTAGGTCTATGTGAAAAGACCCTCGTCCCATCTGTGTCTCCTACATAGACCAAGGTGAGAGTTAGTTCATCTTTCTAAGTTTTATTCACTTTCCATGTTTACTAAAATATGTAATTTCTAAACTAAGTTGTTTTCTAGATATAAAAGTGTGCTAGGTTTAAGGTTCATGTCTCAATTTTTCTAGTGTTCCCAATGGCCCAAGATTTTGAACCACTTATCTAATACCAATTGTAATTCCCACTAAAAATAACCCACTTGAGACCCAAGAACAACCTAGGATTAGTTTGGAAAATTATGGAATTTTTTAATTTTAAAATAGTTTACAACCAAATTACAAGACATGAGTTGTCACTAATGAGTTCCATCTCAATTCTAATCTAGTATAACATACTTTCTTATTAAAAATTATTAGAGGTAGAGGTCACAAGATCCCAAAATTTAGGGTTAGAAAGTTCAATTAGGTTCAAAGAGTAATATCTCACCATACCACACTCTAACTAAAGAATTTAAAGATTCAACTAGAATTTCCTTAAAATTAACACATTCAAAATTTCCTTGAATCACTCCCATTGGATAGGATTTTTTCTCACCTTTCTAGTGATATAAAGAAGTCCTCCTAACTCCTCATATTTATCAAGTTATGGGCCGGTAGACCTTGGGGTGAAAAGTTTCCCCAAAATCAAGCTGCGGTCCTCTGGGAGAAAATTTACCCTGGGGTTGGTCTCGTGGACCATGGGGAGAAATATTTCCTGAAGGAGGATTCAGGTAGGTTGAGCCATGGGAGACATTTTGGAAATTTCCCACATGGGGCGAAAAGCCACCTTTGCACCCGCGCTCCCGCGAGTCTGTAAGTCCGTAATGGACACGTGGTGCCTCCTAAGCCAATGTGGAGAATGTTGGGCGGCGGGGATAAAAGAGGTTTAATTCCTCAATGGAAAGAAAGGATAAAATTCACCTGCTCCTCCGCCTGACACTTTGGATTGATGCCACATGATAGCTCCCGATTGAGTGAAGGCTGGCAGAGAAAATGTAGAAAAAATTCCCAAATTTTTCTAAAAGCGTAAAACATAGAAAAGAACCTGCTCCTATGACGATGACTCACGATGCAGCATGGAAGCTCCTAATTGGCTACAAGCCGGTGGGGCGTGGGGAAAATTGGGAAAATTTTCCCAAATATTCTCTGAAGCACTAAGTTAAAAAGGGATCCGCCCCTTCGGCAACGCCTCGTGGTACCACGTGGCAACCTTTGATTAGCTGTGGGCCGGTGGGGCAGAGGGAAAAATTAGGAAAATTTTCCCAAAAATTTTCCGAAGCTCTAAGGGAAAATTAGGGCCCTGAGAGTCCGCCAAGGAAATTTTTCCCAAATTTTTTTGACATTGAAATTATTTTTGATGCCAAATGAAGAAAAACATCAAAATGCCATAACTTTTGATAGAGAGCTTAGTTTTGGGAAAACAAGGACTTTTTGGAAATATCTCAACGTCCTCTTTACTCAGGAATAATTAAATATTTAATTTCATAAAGTCTAGGAGTCAATTTAAAGAAAAATATATGCAGGCTTTTATAGTGCAAACTGGTAAATTTTAACTTATAAGATTTGTTCAATTTGATCTTCTTCATCTCTCAACATGTCAAATAGACATGGAAAATTGTTCTTATATGGATTTAAGAAGTATTTAAAGATTTAAGGTGTCGATTGATTTGCAATTTTAAAATTTACATCTCTTGATAGCAAAATCAACTTTGTAAGAGGGTTGAGCCCATTTTTTGCAGGGTTTGAAGGATATTTCATTAAGTGTTTTTGTCGATTGCATTCACTTATAACCTAGAATGTTTAGTTTTAATGTTTCATTGTTATTTCTTGATTGCAGGTTCGGTCTGCATTCGTTTCGGGTAAAAGTTGCAGAGTTTAATGTGAAGTAGAAATGCAAACCACAAAATTAACTCAATGGTTCTTATTTTACTTGCCTTACAAATGAATACATTTCATGATAGTTTGAAATAGGTTTCATTCCTTCAATCAACTGATAAAGATAAGAATGCAACATTTATTCTTTTTGAATCATGCACTTCACAAAATAGAGTGTTACATTTCCGTCATACGCATTTCTTTCTTTCAAACTGAAATTACAACTCACATTTAGATGATTAAATTAAATAAAATGATGCAATTTGAGGAAGGTTATGCAATCCTTTATTAATTCCAAAAGACAACTTTACAACTTCCTTCTTTCATTCCTCAATTTCATCATACGGGACACAATTTCTTGCTTTCAAAAGAATAGAAACAGAGTATGTCTATTTCACATTTCAATTTGCACTTTCATAACCAATACAACATCCTTCCATTAAAAACATATACAATTACATCCACTTCAACTGGGAAAGGTTACAATAAGATTTCATTTCACAAGGGACTATTAAACTATCTTTTGTCACTCCACAACAACAACATACATATTTCTCATTCTTCAAAATTGTTATCACAACAAGAGTAGGGAAAGGAAACACTCTCTTCCCAACCAAGAAATCCAATGAAGAGGAGAAGCCATCCTTCTTCATTGGTCCACGTGCCCAAACACATAATGCAATAAAGATGTGATCCAAAGCATGGCAACAACAGGGTTCCACAAACACACAAGCAACATTTTCACAATAAAAACATAGTCTAAAGTAGAATGTAGTTTATAATTAAATTAAAGCATTAGAAATATTACTCACGCTTCATCAAGAAAGCCAAAGGAGCAAGAAACTATGGGGGATGCTTCTTATTCCTCCCAAAAGGGGAAATGGGTATCACCAACTAAATTACAAATGACCAAAATATCGTATATCAAAACCCCGACATTCCTTATGCCTCCCCAAGTACCCCTTATTCCTCACATTTCCTTATGCCTCTCCCCAACCTCTTATGGCACCCCATAACGAGTAAGAAAATTCAATCTATTTATTTGTAAGGTGGAACCCAAATCCAAACTCCCTCCACCCTTATACCTCCTTAAAACACTTGTGCCTCCCATAAAATAAACTCCATAGTAATCTCCTACACCATTCCTAGGCTATCTACCCCACAACCCACAAACATGCCAAAACATTGACAACAATAACAATTTGATAAACAAAAGAAAATCAATTCAAGAGCCAAGCTCCTACCTCTCCATAATGGAGTTGTTCCAAGTTCCAAAATAGAAAGCTTTATCCCAATGCAAGCAATCCAAAACTACCAAGCACAAGCATGTAACAATATTCCAAAAACATCTTCAAAGAAAAATCTCCCAAAACAACAACGAATTCACCCAAGAATGAAGTCTCCAAAATGAAGCAACCCCTAAACAAGACAACGAATTTGAATTTTATAGAAGAGGAAAAGGAAGAGGATGAGGTGGTTCCATGTAGGATGTCACATCACACATCCTCAACCCCAACCCCAAAAGTCAACTTCATTTTTCAATGCATAATAAATAGGTGGGTGAATAATATAACAGTTTACTTACATACTCAAATCCAATCCACACCCCAAAGAATTGAAATTAAACCATGTAAGAGAGCTGTGATTAAAACCTACAATTTGTCTTCCCAAAATTCATAATAAAATTCTAAATTCAACTCTCCAACCGTAGGTATGGTTGGTAAATAAAGTTAAGAGGTATGGAACAATTTTAACTTGTCCCACAAGCCTCCAAGGAAAAATTAAAATTTACAAGAAGGTGGAGTGTTTCACACTCAAACTTTAACTTACACATCACTTACAACACTTTAATTCATGGCAAACAACTCTATTAATTACTTTCTTATGACATATATTAATTAATTAACTTAACAACATGATTACTCACAATATTACACACCATTAGATAAATAATGAAAGGGTCAATGCACCAAAAAATAAACACATGCAAACATAAACCAAGGAACCAATAAATAAATACACATAACCCCTTGGTAACATTTAAAGGTGATCCTCCCCATGGGAATCCCTAACACACACAAACACGCACAAACAAGTACTAGTTACTATGGTGACCTTGTTGAATTCATCTAGAATTCCAATGTGTTTTCTCTCCAATCCCTCAATGTTTGTTGTGATATTTTAACATACAAAACACAAATACCTCGTTCAGCCTCGTAGCCATATTAGAACATCCAAAATAATATAAATATAATTCTAAAATCATCTAGATATATGAATCACAAAGTTCATCAAAGCAATCTAATAATATCATTTACAGTTTTATCAACAACTATATCATCATCCAATAATTTCCATTTCTAGGTCTACTCACAATATCCAAATATCACATGTCCAAAAACATCCATAATATAACCATGTCAAATAGTATATCATCATTAACATATAAAAGTCCCTAATAATTATCATGCATCGTAATGAATCAAGTCAACAATAATCCATGATCTAACATCGAACATAATACTATAATAAATTCCATAATCATGTCCATAATATAATCGGAAGTATCATGATTAGTATCAAAAGGGTGTCAAAGGGAGGTGGGTACTACACCATATTCTTTGTTTACCGCACATAACAAGGTGGAGATCCGATAAGTGAAATTTGTTTTTTCAAGAACTATTCAATTCATAACTTCTATAAAAAATTGAATTCCATCCTTTGTGTTGGTGATCAAAATAGTCTCACCCCAATTTTCCTTTTAAAATATATCAATTTGTGGCCTCTGTCAGCAAGCCACGAAATTTTTTTACCCAATGTTGGCTCGTCGGTCAGTGAGCCGTATGGCTATCTTTGCGGCGAGCAATCTCCGTGTCGAGCTACATTAAAATTCAACGTTTTCAATATAACGTTGTGCAAAATCTTGCGAGGTGAGAGGTTGGAAACGTGAAAATATTAGTTCGGTTAAGGCTTTACTGAGTGCACCATGGCTCAATTCTTGCGTTCAAAAATTGCCAACATTGGACATAAGCGAGCTCGTCGGTGGAGCCGCCATCGAGCTACTCCGCACTTGACTAAACAAAATGAAGGTATTTTCACTCGATTCCTTATCCATCGTGTGAGAGCCCTTTTTACTTGTAACTACTATGTGTAGAGGTTGTTCGTCGGATGATTTTTGCTTGTACCCAATGTTGGCGAGTCGTTCAGTGAGCCGTATGGCTATCTTTGCGGCGAGCTACATTAAAATTCAATGTTTTGAATATAACATTGTGTAAAATCTTGCGAGGTGAGATGTTGGAAACATGAAAATATCAGTTTAGTTGGGGCTTTGCTGAGCACACCATGGCTCAGCTCTTGCATTCCAAAATCGGGAACATTGGACATAGCGAGCTCGTCGGTGAGCTGGTCATCGAGCTACTCTACGAGCTAAAAAAATGAATGTTTTTTCGTTCGATTCCTTATCCGTCGTAGTGTGACAGCCATTTTTACTTATAACTACTATATTTAGAGGTTGTTCGTCGGATGAGTTTTTGCACCCAATGTTGGCGAGTCGGTCAGTGAGCCGTATGGCTATCTTTGCGGCGAGCAATCGCCGTAGCGAGCTACATTAAAATTCAACATTTTGAATATAACATTGTGTAAAATATTGTGAGGTGAGAGGTTGGAAACATGAAAATATCAAGTCGAGTTAGGGCTTTCTGAGCACACCCAACAAAAGTATATCATCATCAACATATTAAATGTCCTTAATAATCATGATGCATCATAACTGAATTAAGTCAACAATAATCCATGATCTAACATCTAACATAATACTATAATAAATTCCATAATCATGTCCATAATATAATCAATAGTATCATGATTAGTATTAAAAGGGTGTCAAAGCGCGTGGGCTCTACACCATATTCTTCGTTTACCGCAAAGAACAAGGTGGTGATTCGACAAGTGTAATTTGATTTTCGGTAACTATTCAATTCATGTTTTCTATGACAATTTAAATTCCATCCGCTATGTTGGTGCTCAAAATAGTTTCGCTCCAATTTTCCTTTGAAAATCTATCAATTTGTGGCCTCCTTCACTTTCTTTTTCCTCGTGTTATGCTGGTTAATCTTTGTTACCATTTTTATTTTTCCTAGGTCATAAATCACTTATGGGTCCATGGTGTGCTCCTTGTTTCTTTGTTCCTCTGGAAAAGGTCTGCAATTGGGGTCTCTCATTCTCTATTCATCTAAAAACTTTGGTTCTCCCATGTTTGGACGTTCTCCATGGTCTAGATTTTGTCTTCCTTGTCATTTTTGCCCTAAATACTTGAATAAAATGAATGGATGTGTCTCTAATGAACATATTTGAGCCTTGTAACATTTCTAAATTCTTTGTCCTTAGAGAAATTTTCATTTTCGGGCTCGAATGATCGTTTTTCTATATTTACTGGTTTGATGAGCATTTCTCCCAGTCAAATTTACATCCTTGGGTCAAGAAGGGAATTGACACCTTTTGGTTGGATACGGCTCAACTGGGTACTTCAAAATTTCTATTGATCACCTCAACTTAAAGTGTTTCCACGTGGAGAAAAGACGCTCATTTGAAGGTATACTTTTTGGTTTGGCCTTGGAGTAGCGTCGAGAGGACACATGGAGGTCTCCGCTACTTTTCCAGGACTTAGACACATTTTTATCCAGTTGATACGAGTTTGGTGGAAAAGTACATGTGGCAAGCTCACTCTAATTCAGGGTCTCCACTTTGGGCACCTTCTTAAAGTTATGCCATGGAGACACATGGAGGAACCATGCATGTTTGGGGACCGGCCCTTGAGTTTCATTTTGAAGAAGTGCTAGGATGACACGTGGAGGCCTCCATTCACTTTGCATTTTTCTTGTAATTTTCAATGGCCAAAGGAGACCGCCTCGAAGTATGTAACATGATGCCTTCCATTTGAGCTTCAAACATTGAGGAAAACATTTCCGAAATAGGACACATGGCGAGCCCACACTCGTTCGAGGTATATAATTTTGGGACCATCTCAACGTGCACCATGGTGACCCATGGCAGTTTGAAAAGTCAAAGAGGTGGGGAGATGGACCATTGGAGGAAACTTGGATTTTATGCCTATAAAGGATTAAAAATCAGAATGGCCCACAATCTCGACGATGGAAATAGTCAATGTTTTAACACGGTTAATGGCGGAGGTGTGGACTCTGGGGGAAATTTAGAAAAATTTTCTTTTGGGAGAAAATGGAAAATGGACCACATTTGGACACGTGTCGATTCATTTCTTGAGGGTGGAGGTGCAGAGAAAAATGGAATTATTTTCCTTTTTTCAAAAAGTTGTAAAAATTCAAAGGAAGCCCTGGGGTTTGTTTTTAATGTTTTAATCTTCCACGTGAACGACCCAAATTCAAAGAAAATATAAATGGCAACTTCGAGTCTAAATTTGATTTTCCCCATATTCTTTGAAACACACCTAGAAGTGCGAGTCTCCATGATTTCTTTGTATTTCCTACATGCCAAGTAGAGAGGGGAGTTAATGTTGATATTTGAGTTTGGTGGGAAGATCGGGAAACATCTTTCGCCATTAAAATGGTCGACTTTCGTGTTCGATCAGATTGTCCTTTTTTCTTCTCCCAAGCACACAATGAGCAGATTTGGATTATGGGTGGAATTAATTGGTAAATTGAAGATAGAGTGATCTACAAGAGGAAGGGGTTAAATGCGGGAGATATTCTATGAGATCTGCCACCTCGAGCACCTAGCGAATTTTGTAGATCTAATTCTTAGAATCACGATCTAAATCATGGCGAGCACCTTTGGTGCATTAAATTTTTTTATCTTTATGGGAGAAGGGGCTATGTTGTAAATGTTATAAGTGGCACAAATTTTTAGTGCAAAGGTTGGAGGTTGGAGTGTTAGGGGTTGGGATAGATTTTTCTAATAGAAAGCTTGACAGAGCTCATCATTTTGCAGAAGCCATTTGAGAAACTAGGTTATCTCTTTTTGTATTAAGTTTTATTGTGTCAAGGTGGTTACAAGTGTACAACCATTGATAATCTCTGAGACTATTCTAGAAAATTTCCCCGCTAATAGGCTTAATCAAATTCAAGTTTTTTTGTGTTGTCTTGAGCAAAATGTGTTGGTTTTATTTCAGAATGTATGCAAGTATTTTTTCTTGTTTCTGTTGCAATCTTGTATCAAATCTGATCCAATCACATAGGCCTCAATCATTGTGATAGTTTAGTGGCATCTTCAATTTCATCTCTCGGAAGAGATTTCATTTGGGATAGGAATAAATGGTTTAAAAACACTTTTCTTTTATCTATTGATAGAGATTATCGTAAGCCTCTGGGTGTACTTTAGGCATGATTTGGCTTAGATGTTGATGCTTTTTGGATTTTCTATCTCAATCCTTCATGATATAATCTCAAAGATTGTGTGAAAGAGTGTTAACTGGGCCTCCATTGAAGCACATATTTTGGTTAAAGAGATATTTTAGCTATTCTATGTAATTCTTTTGGTTTAACCCTCCATTTTGTAAGATTTCTCAAGGATCTGGTGAATCAAGTTCACCCAGCGCCACCTCCCACCAAAAAAATAATTCAAAAACAACCAATCCTACTTGTACTACTCATGTTTGTCGTGTGTGCACACAAATGCATAATCTTTGTTACCAAAACATGTAGAAGCAATCAGGGTACCAAATTTCTTTAGTAACCTTTGCCTTGTTGTGAAAATATCTCCATGATCTAGAAGTGACAACTCTTGATAGTCGGATCTGGTTTGTTGATTATATTTTCCGAAGGTCTTCTCTATAAAATCTATACAAAAGAAGGATTCATCATTGTCATTCAATAAACACGGGTTAAAAAATAGTTTCTCTTACCTTGCTTGAAAGGCATAACCTAAAATAGTTAGGGTCGGATCACATCCTTTTAAGGTGCTACCCACTCCTTTACAAACCTGAGTGTTAAAAATTTATATAGATTGCTTCCCCAGCTACTAAACCACATAAATGATTATCTATCTGGATTTGAGTGTCCTGTCAAATCCATGATGTTGCTCACCTTTGAAGGAGGTTAAATTTTGGTACTAAAATGCTACATTAAACATGGGATAAGCTTCCTATCTCAGTTGCATGAGTGAAATTTGTTTTTTAGGGAACTGTTCAATGATCGGATGATTTTTGTACATCCACATTTTCTATGTTGGTTATTTCTATCCTTGCATTCCTCTCATGGAAAAAAATTACAACTCACACTTGCAGGACATCAACAACCAATATTACTCCATGACAAGAACAATTCGCTTTCTTTTCGTGATTGGTTTTTTTGGGGGTGAGTGGTGCAGGGACGTCTATGGTTTTTCAGCTATAAATATATAGGAATGTTGGCATTTTAAAATAAGTAGCTTAGAAAAACCATTAATTTATTCGGTATCATGGCCACTATTGTAACGATTTACGAGTATGTTGTGTTTAAAGGAGACAATAGAAATTATCCGGGGTTGACATAGGTGCGAGGGTACCGTATCAATAGTTCTTCATATTTGATGTCACCAAAGGGCATGAGATTCCAAGTGGTTCCTATGATCATTGCGCAGAGGGACACGGAGAGGGAGTTGTGTGGGTAAAGTCCTTGTACTATAATAATATGTGGAGCAGTCCCAACTAGATTTGGGAAGACACCCCGAGTTGAGGGGTTGGAAAATTTATTTAGAATTATTTCATCTTCGTGTTTCAAGAGTACAAGTTTGACAAGAAATTGAAAGCGCATTCTTGTTCTCTTTGTTGATTGAAGGAAGATAAATACTTTAAATCAGCAAGGAATGAATTTAAATGTTGTTATAGAAGGGTAAATGAAAAGAGGAAACCGGTGTGAAGAAAATATATTACTCTGTTTTGTTGAAAGGTATAATTTGTGTGGAATAGATGTTGCATTCTTGTTTCTATCACTTAATTCGAAGAGAAAAATCTATTTGAAACTAACATGGAATGAACCCATATGTTTTTCAGTAAAGGCAAGTGAAATAAGATCCATTGAGTTAATTTTGTTTTCCCTTCAATTTTGGTTTCACTTGAAACTCTGCAACTTTTATCGAAATGAATAGATTGACACTGCAACAAATAAATAACCATTAAAACAACAACTTGAACATAATTTGACCTAAAAAAATTCAAATAGACAATGTCACTTAGGAAAATCTTTCAAAACTTTGAAAAAATCAGCAAAGAAAAATTGCGAGACATTTTGTTATATAAAATGTGGAAAATTGATTTGCAATTAGATCTAATGTTGTAACCTTGCAAATTTACCCTTCAACACTCCAAGAGCACTCCTCCATGTTTGCTTGGCATGATGAGAAAGGAAGGAGGTTGAATTGAACAAAATTTTATAAGTTTAATTTTACCTGTTGCATTTTAAAATCCTGTAGCTCTTTTATGTAAAATTAACCCCACAAACTTTATCGAAATTCAAATCTTGAGCTTGTTGTGCAAAGAGGACTTTGAGATCTTTCGAAAAAGTCTTCGTTTGCCAAAACCGAAGCTCCTATTCGAAAGTTATGGCCTTATGAAGTTTTACTTCATTTTGGCTTCAAAATCTAATCACAAATATTCTTCTTGGGCAGACCCGTGTGCTAAACACTTTCTTTTGCCCTTTTTTCCAAAAGCGCTTAAGGAATAGAGTTCCCCACCACTTCGCGGACTGAAAACTTTACGATTGGTCAAAATAAGTTAAGATAAAAAAAAATTGGGAAAAATTTCTAAGTTGTCCCCGCATTCTCACTGGCCCACAGCCAATAAAGTTCTACCACTTGGCTTAACAAGGCTCTGTCGGAGGCTCAAAATCCATTTTATCCTTAGCTCTTGCAAAATTAAAATTTGGAAAATTTTCCTAGTTTTCTCTGCATCGCCACCGGCCCGTAGCCAATCAAGTTTTTCCATGTGGCTTCATGAGGCATTGGTGGAGTGGTAGATCCACTTAGAACCTTAACGTTTTTGCTTTTTTAAAGAGATTTTTTTGGAAACTTTACCTATTTCTCTCCGCTAATCTGCTATCCCACCGCCAATGGTTGGTGACATGCGACACCATTGGAGTTGGCTGACAAGCGAGAGGATTTTTTTAACCCTTTAACCTTTTTGTATTAAATTCTTTAATTGTTGTGTTTCCCTACCAATTCATTTTCCACGCAACAAATCTGGGCTTGACACGTGTCACCTTGGGTGATGGCGGAGGCACAGATTGTTTTAATTCCTTAACACTTTTCGGCAAGAAAAAGTTTAAAATCTTAACGTCTTCCCATGGCCCGTAGGCCCGTGCTAAGGATAATTTTCTTCCCATTACCCAAAAGATTGCACTCAGGAAAATTTTATTCCCGTGGCTTGCGGGCCTATGCTCAGAAAATTTTCTTACCTAGGCCCACAGCCCGTCTTTGGTGAAAATTTTCACCCCAAGGCCCGTCGGCCCATAATTTGGTTTTTATAGGGAGTTAGGAGGACTTCCTTATATCACCGGAAAGGTGAGGAAATTTCCTATATAATGGGAATGTTTTCAAAAAGTTTTAATTGCCTTACTTAGGGGAAAATTGGGTTGAATCATTAACTAAGTTCTAGGAGTGGGTAAGTAAAATTTTACTCTTATAATTTTAATTATGTATTTTCCCTCTTTAATTAAAGATTTCTCTTATCTTGGATCTTGTGGAATTAAATACCTTTGATATTTAATTCTTTTAGTCCCCTAACCCTAAAATTTTAATCAAGGAATATTTATCTATAATGTTAATATAATTAGTGATAAAATTAATCCCTCAAGAGAATTGAGCTAGGTATGGTTTTATTACATTTTTGCTATATAATGTGGAATTAGTAATTGTTTTAATGGGAAAAGTTATTAGTTGAATGTAATTGTGTTTGAGACTTTGGTTGTAACACTTTAAAAAAATTATTCAATAATTTTTCCTAACGAAACCTAGGTTGTTCTTAGTTCTCAACTAGGTTGTTTTGAGGGCATTACACACCTGCTCTTGCCCCCACATGTGGTGGGGTTTAGTTAGCCATCAAATTTTCTTCCAAATTCAGGGTTACCATCAAGACCTTTATCACTAGAGGAATTTTGTATAGATATGGTCCCCCGAGGTACCATAAAAATTAAAACTCGACCTATCTCTAGACAAGAGTGAGTGGAAATTGAGTACTCCAAAATATAGCTATTTAGAACACCACATAACCAAGTATCCACACCACATGATCAAATAAGAGTAGCTTCATAAAGGGCTTGAAATTCTTATTTCGTTCAAAAAAGTACAAAACCTCCAGTTCCTTTTAGATGCATAAACAACAAGCCACTTATGTAGTTCTATGGGAGAAATATCAAAGAAGCTTTCATATAAGTAGTCATATAAACTTTCTTCAACCCATGCACATGTGTCAAACTTAGATCCAATGCTGAATCTCTTAGCATACTCTTCTTCAATATCTATTATCCACTCCTCAATAATTACTAAGCTCATCCGGTATGTTTTCATCTAAAACATCCTAAAAATAGTTAATAAGGAGGTCCCAAAAATGGAACCAATGATGCAACCAAGAATTTACTATAAATAACCCAAGCACATTGGCACATCACTCAGCCTTAGCTGAGCACTCACCCAAAGCATGCAAAGGAAGTAGATCCCTCTTTCTAGTTGCTTATTGAGAATGTTAGCATTATGATGCATATGTATATTCAGATCCATAATAGTAAACAATCCACGAGTGCATAAACTAGATATATATCTTAGAATATATAGAAGATGAACTAAAATATGACTAGAATAAGATTTAAAATGCAAGAATTAGATCCACTCATGTTCAATACCATTATCTCACTAATATATTCCATTGTATCAAATATTGTTAAATACAGAAGCTTATTACATTACATAGGTATCTCCATGAGTCATACGCGTAGTAAAATCAGCAGCACAACTCTATAATAATTCGTAGTTACATATATATGAAACCCGTACAAATAAATTCATATTTATATGGGCATGGAATTTCCATTCATTGCGCATGCACTCTCTCGAAATAGGTCACATGCTAGTAATAGCCATGCACCTTTACAAAAGGATGAAAAACCATGCAAGCGCTCTAATAACAAACTTCTTATAGGTAACCATGACTAGAACTCATGTTATTAGAGTAACCTATACATGATGCTCAGCTAATGATTGTTCCCAAAATACCATTACATGAGCTACAAGTCTTCTTTTCTCTTGTGTAGTTCGCACGATATCTCCAAAAATATCATGGACCCATAAAAGCAGATAAGTCCCCAATTTAAAGTGTTGCAGTGCGCGCTTGTTTTCCTATTCTTCCATGCCTTCAAATGTGCCCTTTTTCCATGTGTGCATCCTTTGTGTTTCTTCCGAGTAATATTCTATCTCCTCAACACAAACCAATAGTGGCGGGGATATCAATAGAAGTATCCATATAAACCAATATTTGAGCAAACTTTTTATGCTCCAAATCATCATTTTTAGATAAATGGCTAAACATTTCCTAAGGTGTTTCCAATAGTAGTCAAGAAACACTCTCACAAAAATTGAAGAGGAAAGTATCGAAGATGAATCCATACTATTTAACTTGGAAAGTATCAAAAAACAAGTTAAACAAAGGAAACCACGATTTCATTAAAGGCATGTGGGATTAAAAATCCCAAAATTTCCCAAAAAAAAAGATCCCTATCTGAAGGGTTTGCAAATACAACTATGAAAAAACCATGAGAACTAGGAAAGATATCCATCTTTACATTTGTGTGTGATATTTGACTCCAACAATAGCTTTACATTTTCTATTGTTTGATGAACTAGATTTTTCACTTTACACTCGTATGATGAACTTTTATTTCCACTTCATTTTATCAATTTTCGTTAATGTAAATAGAATCAAGGATTCAATGATGTCTAAAATTTAACTTCTAAGACTAATTTAAGACTTTCAAAATGTATAATACTCTTGTTTATACTTGATTCAATTTTTCATCAAAAAGTAATAATTTATAACCTTTATCATCTTCTATATTGTGACTCCATGTCATCCATTATTTATATAAAATTATAATAGTATGTATTATGAAGGCGAACACAAGATTTTAATGAGTGTGAGCTCAAGTAATTTATGGTCCTCAATAGTTGAAACATAGATGTATTTCATTTTTGAAAGGGTTTTCTTGTAAATCTTGATAATATTCTAATTCCTTTTCCATATTTGATCTTTTAATGTGAATCTTGATCAATAATTTTGTAATTTTTTCCTAGCATCACCTCTTACTACATATTTTTTAGGTTTTCTACTATCAATTTTTCTTTGTAGTTGATAAAAATGTCACTATAAGAAACACACTTTATTATTACACCCTTTCATCTTCGTCTAACTCTAATAGAAATTCTTATTCCTTATATGCGTCATCCCATCAATGGCAGACCTTAGATCACTTAATCTATCCCTTAAGTGACCAATCAATATTTTAGCCTCTCTCTTGAACTCTCTCTCTCTCTCTCTCTCTCTCTCTCTCTCTCTCTCTCTCACACACACACACACACACACACACACTCAAATGCCCTGTCTTTGATATAGTATATTTTATTCACATTAATGATAAAATAAATTCTAATATTTTTATATTTCTTAATATAAATAAACTCTTCAATTCAAAATGGAATTTTACTTTATATAATAATAATAATAATAATATATTACTACGGTTTGGAAAATCAAAATATACTTTTAAAAATTACAATTGTAAAATAATACTATTTGTAGCTAATAAGCTTATAGTGTAGCATGCATCCATCATGCCTTTATGAAAATATTATAGACGTGAGAAAATAATTTACATTACAACTTATATTGTGTCTACTATGATTTTCATTTGAAGTAAAGCAGATTGAAACTATTTGTTGGTCCTTCAAAGGTTGAGTAAAGCAATTAGTATAAGGTGATTAGTTTTCGAGGATAGCTACATAACTTAATTACTTGTTGTGCTTTTGACTATGGGAATAATGTAGAAAAGAAATGTAAATTAGTTATAAATAAGACCAAATGTTTCTAGTGTACATGTTATATGAAAGTCCATACAGATGGATTTTAAAGTCTATATAAGGAAGTGACATATAAAATTCTATTAGGAATTGATATTATCTTGAATCTTGGGCGATTTCGGTAAAGTTACAAATACACATTTTGTTATGTAGTGATGATTATGTCGATAAGTAATAGACAATGGTGGTAAGGGTGGTAGTAGGGAGTTGTGATGTTTGAAAATAAACACTTAATTACAACATTAAATTTTACATCTATTTGACCATCATAATATTGTTTCAACCTTACATTCGACATCTTGTTGATTGTGTCTTCCAAGTTTTTTTGTTTCTTTGAGAATTCAATAAAAAAATGTAGATATCTTGATCATAAGCGAGTTCGAATCCATTTTTTCTACATAATTTTTGAGCCAAAAAATTGCTTGAATCTGAATTAATATTATTTATCATTAGTTAGTAATAAATTTAGAGCGAAGATGATAAATGTATTTATAATCAATGGAGTATAATAAAAACTAATATAAAAATTATGTATGCACAACTAATGCCAACCGAGTGACCTTGGTTGGACATAAGCCCTTTATTTCAAACCCTGTCCTAAACTTTGTCAAACACAGTTTATTTCATTCTTAGCGAGAATTTGAATAGACCATCATAATATTTAATAGGACAACCACTCTAAACTTACAAATATAATGATGTACATATTTAATGGATCTACACTTACAAAGTTGAAATTTCGGTATCAAACCATTTAATTTGTGACCATTTATCATTGGCATCTTCCATGGACATGTTTACGAAGGTTTTCTAAGTGACAAAATTATGTAAGCATTGTAATTTTGAATATCCATTTATAATATTATTTAGTTAATTTATTTGTAATTTATGTAACTTTTTTTTTGCGTGAAAGGTTTTACACCTACGGAAAAACATGTTATGAAGCCTTTAGCAGTGAGTGAAAAAGTGGATAACAATAAATGAGTTATCAAGAAATTCACGCACATGCCATATGTAATGCCCATTAAAAACAACCCACTTGAGACCCAAGAACAACCTAGGATTAGTTAGGAAAAGAATGGAATAATTTTTTTTTGTTTAAAAGAGTCTACTGCCTGAGTTACAAGTCAGTCAGTTGTCACTAACGAGTTCCAACTCAATTCTAATCCACTAGAACATAATTTTATTTTTTTAACAATTATTAGAGGTCACAAGGTCCAAAATTTAGGGTTTTAATTTCAATTAGAGTCGAGGGTAATTCCTCACTATACGTACTCTCTAACATGATTTAAAGATTAAACTTGATTTTTCTTAAAATTAGCACTTTCAAAATTTCCCTAAATCACTCCCATTGGATAGGAAATTTCCTCACCTTTCCAGTGATATATAGAAGTCCTCCAAACTCCTCATACTTATCAATTTATGGTATGAGACCTTGGGGTGAAAAGTTTCCCCAAGAGTGGGCTTGTAGGCCCCAGGGAGTACATTTTCCCCAAGGGCAAGTCTGCAGGCAGCGAGGAGAAATATTTCTGGAGGAGGAGTCAAGTTGATAGGGTCACATGAGACATTTTTGAAATTTCTAGCATGTGATGAAAAGCAACCTTTGTACCCGTGCTCCGTGAGTGCGCAAGGGACATATGGCACCGTGTAAGCCAACGCAGTGAAAGCGAGGTGGCGAGGGGATAAAAGAGGTTTAATGCCCCAAAGGTAAAAAAGGGAAAAATTTAACCACACCTCTAATGATGCCTTGCGATGCCATGTGGTAGCTCATGATTGGTTGCAGGCCAGCGGGGCGGTGGGGAAAATGTAGAAATTTTTGCCAACATCGGAGTAGATCGAGAAATCTTCTCTCATACTTAGCGAGTGTAAGAGATGCATGTCGAGGTTATGGAACTCATCTATGCACTACTGTATGAACCTTCATGAAAATTATCTTCTCCTGAAATGGTCCTCAAAGAGCTCCTGAGGTAATTGTCTCGAGAATCAACATGGAGCTTCTGCTCCTCTATCCAGAACCGGACACCAGCTCCATCCTCGGTAGATCGATCGCAACACAAGATTTCATATTACTAGATCAAGGATAGAGATTGACGCACCCACTCAAGCTCACTAACTGGGCCCATGCTTGAAATCCACCTGTATCATTGGAATAATGTGATGGTGAAGCTTCGTGGTCTCCCTAATATGATTTGCGGTTGTGGTTTAACATCCTCTAGGCCTCTTTGTATGGTCATCCCTAAGCCTAGGGCTCGAGACCTCTCATTATGTCTTGAAACTCGGTCACCCTATCCATTCTATCGACGACTACTCTGGATGACTTTGCATGGAATTTCTCTCCTATATGATCCGCATTTGGGTCGAGGAGATACATAGCCCTCAATGGAAGTGACTCTATCATGTCTGCAGTTGCATGTCCTCCTACCGATCCTTTGCGTATAATAGCATTAACATCTGAAGAGTATGAAAAATATGTGGTACGAGGGTTACTATAGCATGATCTAGTGGTGGTAATTCTAGGTCTATGTGAAAAGACCCCCGTCCTATCTATGCCTATTGCATGAGACAAGGTGAGAGTTAGTTTATCTTTCTAAGTTTTATTTAGTTTTGTTATTTACTAAAATATGTAATTTCTAAACTAAGTTGCTTTCTAGATTTAAAAGTGTGTTAGGTTTAAGGTTTATTTCTCAAGTTTTCTAGTGTGCCCAATGGCCCAAGGTTTTGAACCACCGCTCACGATACCAACCTGTAATTCACACTAAAAACAACCCACTTGAGACTCAAAAACAACCTAGCATTAGTTAGGAAAATAATGGAATATTTTATTTTTGTTTAAAAGAGTCTACAACTAGGTTACAAGACAATAGTTTTCACTAACGAGTTCCAGCTCAATTCTAATCAAGTAGAATATAGTTTTCTTCTATTAACAATTGTTAGCTATCACAAGGTCCCAAAATATAGGGTTAGAAAGTTCAATTAGGTTCAAAGGGTAATTCCTCACCATACCCACTCTCTAACAGGATTTAAAGATTCAACTTGATTTATCTAAAAACTAACATTTTCAAAACTTTTCTAAATCACTCCCATTGGATAGTAAATTTCCTCACCTTTCCATTGATATAAATAAGTCCTCCTAACTCCTCATATTTATCAATTTATGGGCGATGGACCTTGGGGTGAATTTTTTTCCCAAGAGTGCACTGCGGGCCCAAGGGAGAAAATTTGCCCAGGGGACAAGTTTGTGGGCCACAAGGAGAAATATTTCCCGAGAGGAGGAGTTGGGTTGGCCGGGCCATAAGATACATTTTGGAAATTTCCTACGTGGGGTGAAAAGTGACCTTGCACCCGTGTTCCCGCTAGTTCACAAGTCCACAGTGACGCGTGATGTTTCCTAAGACAACACGAGGATAAATGAGTTTTGACACCCGAATGGAAAAAAAGGGTAAAATTCATCTCCGCACCTCCACTAACACCTCACAATGCCATGTGGTAGCTCCTGATTGGCTACGGGCTAGTGCGGTGGCGGGGAAAATGTAGAAAAGTATCCCAAAATTTTCTGAAAGTGCAAAAGGAAAAAAGCAACCCACTCCTCCATCGATGCCTCGTGACGCCACATGGCATCTCTTGACTGGCTACGAGGAGGCACGAGGGTGGGAAAATCGGAAAATTTTCTCAAGCGCTAAGTTAAAAAGAGATCTGCCCCTCCGTTAACACCTCATGGTGCCATGTGCCAACCTTTGATTGGCTATAGGCAGAGGAAAAAATTAGGAAAATTTTCCAAAGCTCTAAGGGAAAATTCAGGCCTGCGGATCCGCCAAGGAAATTTTTTCCAAATTTTTTTTAGACAGTTAAAATTATTTTTGATGCCAAATGAAGAAAACCTTCAAAAGGCCATAAATTTTGATAGATAGCTCGATTTTCAGAAAACAAGCACTTTCTAGAGATCTCTCGATGTCCTTTTTATTCACAAATAATTAAATTTTTATTTTTATAGAGTTTAGGGAGTCAATTTCAAGAAAATGGTCTATAGGCTTTTACAATGGAAACCGGTAAATTTTAACTTATAATATTTGTTCAATTTGATCTTATTTGTCTCTCAACATGTGAAATAGACATAGAGAATTGTTCTTAGATGGATTTAAGAAGGATTTTAGGATTCAATTTATCGATTGATTTATAATTTGAAATTTTACATATCTTGATAGAAAAACAAATCGTAAGACAGATTGAGCCCATTTTTTGCAAGGTTTGAAGGAACTTTCCTTAAGTGATTTTATCCAATTGCATTCACTTATAACCTAGCATGGTCAATTTTAATGTTTTATTGTTATTTCGTGATTGTTGGTTCGGTCTTTTTGTTTATAGTAAAAGTTGTGGAGTTTAACGTGAAGCAGAAACTAAACGACAAAATTAACTCAATGGTTTTTAATTTACTTGCCTTACAAATGAATTCCTTTCATGATAGTTTCAAATAGGTTTCATTCCTTCAATCAAATGATAAATACAAGAATGCAACTTTTATTCTTTTCAAATCATGCACTTAACAAAACAGAGTGCTACATTTTCTTCATGCACATTTTTTTTAAACAAAGATTACAACTCACATTTAGATGATTAAATTCAATACATTGATGCAATTTGAGGAAGGTTATACAATCCTTTATTGATTCCAAAAGACAACTTTACAACTTCCTTCTTTTATTCTTGAATTTCATAATAGAGGACACAATTTCTTGCTTTCAAAAGAATAGAATAGAGAATGTCTCCTTCACATCTCAATTTACACTTTCATAACCAATACAACATATATCCATTACAAAACATATACTGAGTTCATCCACTTTAAGTGGGAAAGGTTACAATAAGATTTCATTTCATAAGAGACTTTCAAACTATCTTTCTCAGCTCCGAACAACAAGATGCATATTTCTCATTCTTCCAAATTGTTATCACAACAAGAGTAGGAGAAAGGAAACGCTCTCCACCCAACAAGACATCAAATGAAGAGGAGAATCCATCCTTCTTCATTTACCCCGAGCCCCAACGACAATGCAATAAAACAAGTGATCTAACACATGACAACAACATGCTTCCACAAACACACAAGCAACATTTTCACAATAAAAAAATAGTCAAAATATAATGAAGTTTACAACTACATTAAAGCATGAAAACATATCTGAAGCTTCATCAAACAAGCCAAAGGATCAAGAAACAATGGGGATGCTTCTTATACCTCATAAAAGAGAAAATGGGTATCACCACCTGAATTAAAAAGTGCCAAAATATAGTATGTCAAAACCCTAACATTCCTTATGCCTCCCCCAAGTACCCCTTATTCCTCACATTTCCTTATGCCTCCCCAACCTCTTATGGCACCCCATAATGAGTAAAGAAATTCAAGATATTTATTTGTAAGGCGAACCTAAATCCCAACTCCCTCCACCCTTATGCCACCCTAAAACACACTTGTGAATCCCACAAAGTAAACCCCTTAGTCTTTTCCTATACAATTCCTAGGCCATCTACCCCACAGTGTACAAACATGCCAAAAATTCACAATAGTAACAATTTCATAAAAAAAGAAGCATTTCAAGATCCAAGATCCTACCTCTCCACGATGGAGTTGTTCCAAGTTCCAAAACAACAAGATTTATCCCAATGCAAGCAATCGAAAATTGCCAAGCACAAGCATGCAAAAATCTTCCAAAACTTCTTCAAAGCAAGAGCTCCCAAAACAAAAAGAAATTTTCCAAAGAATGAAGTCTCAAAAATGAAGCAACCACAAAACAAGGTAACGAATTTGAATTTTATAGAAGAGGAAAGGGAAGAGGATGAGGTGGGTTCATGTAGGATGTCACATCACACATCCTCAACCCTAACCCCAAAATTAACTTCATTCTCCAATGCATAATAAATAGGTGGGTGAATAATATGATAGTTTCCTTACATACTAAAATCCAACCCACACTCCAAAGAATTGAAATTAAACCTTGTAAGACAAGTGTGATTAAAACCTATAATTTGTCTTCCCAAAATTCATAATAATAAAAGTCTAAATTCAACTCTCCAACTGTAGGTATGGTTGGTAAAAAAATTTAAGAGGTGTGGGAGAGGTTTAACTTGTCCCATGAGCCTCCAAACTCATCCTCCAAGGACAAATTCGGATTACCAAGAAGGTTGAGTGTTTCAAACTCAAAATTTAATTTACACATCACTTACACATCTCTTACAACACTTTAATTCAAGGTCAACAACTCTTTTATTTACTTTCTTATGACATATATTAATTAATTAACTTAACAATATGATTACTCACAATATTACACACTATTTAATGAATAATGAAAGGGTCAATGCACCACAAAATAAATAAATGCAAACATAAACAAAGGAACCAATAAATAAATACACATAACCCTTTGGTCACATTTAAAAGGTGATCCCCCCCATGGGAGTCCCTAACACACATAAACACATAAAAACAAAAACTAGTTGTCATGGTGACCTTGTTGAATTCATCTAGAATTCCAATGTGGTTGGTCTCTAATCCCCTGATGTTTTTTGTGATATTTTGACCTGTAAAAGAAATACCTCCTTTGTCCTCGTAGCCATATCCGAACATCCAAAATAATATAAATATAATTCCAAAATCATCTAGATATATAAATCACAAAAATCATCAAAGCAATCTAACAATATCATTTACGATTTTATTAATAATTTTATCATCATCCAATAATTTCCATTTCTAGGTCTACTTACAATATCTAAATATCACATGTCCGAACAACATCCATAATATAATCATGTCAAATAGCATATAATCATCAACACATAAAATGTCCTAATAATCATCATGCATCATAACTTAATCAAGTCAACAATAATCCATGATCTAATGTCTAACATCATACTATAATAAAGTCCATAATCATGTCTATAATATAATCAACAATATCATGATTAGTATAAAAAGGTGTCAAAGGGAAGAGGGCACTACATAACCCTCCCCTTAGAGTCCACTTCCTCCTAGAAGTCACTGGAAAAATGTGGAAACTGAACTCGTAGAAAAGTAGCATCCTCCCATGTAGCTGCAGTCTCATCATATTTGTCCCACTACACCTAGACCACGATTAACCTCTCTCGCCTCTAAGGCCCGGTGGTCCCGCAATATAGGATGTGAATGGGCTCCACCATCTACCGCCCCGATCTTGAACTTGCAATGATGTCCAATCTAGCACATGAGAAGGATCTGCAACATATCTCCAAAGAACTAAAACATGAAACACGTCATGTATGTGAGACAAGATAGGTGGAAAAGCTAGACAGAGGGCCAAAGGGCCGATACACTCTAATATCTCAAAAGGACCCACGAATCTAGGAACTAACTTAGAACCTTTTCCATAAAGGATAGGTCTCTTATGTGGCCTAACATGAAGGAAAACCTGCATTCCCACATAAAAATTACGGTTGGTCCTATGCTAATCTACCTATCTTGTGCCTCCTTCGGTCTCTGTCTAATCAAAACCACCTGACGCTCCATGTCTGCAACAAAGTTGGTCCAAGAGAAACCCTGCCCTCTAACTGTCCCGGTTTAAGGTGTCCTGCACTCTCTACCATATAAATCCTAAAAAGGAGCAATGCCTATAGAACTCTGAAAACTATTATTGTAGGAAAACTCCACCAAGTATAGGTACTCCTCCCATTTGGACTACTCGTCCATAATGTACATCCTAAACATGTCCTCTAAGATTTGATTCACCACCGGCTCAGTTTGCCCATCAGCCTCAAGGTGGTATACTCTATTGAAATTGATCTTTGTCTCGAGGGCGTACTACATGGTAGTCCAAAAATGGGAAGAGAAAAAAAGGATCGCGATCATTAATGATCTTCCACGAGAATCCCGTCTGACAACCTCGACAATCTCATAAAGATATACCTATGCCACTACACTAGCTATATAAGTGGTATTCACTGAAGAAAGGTGAGCCACTTTTATCGGTTTATCAACCGTGACCATGATGGCATCATGGTCATATCTCGACATCGGTAGCCCAACAACGAAGTCCATGGAAATGGTGTCCCATTTCCACTCCAATAAAGCATGAGGAAAGAGAATGCTAGCTGGATGCCGATGCTCAAACTTTACTTTCGGCACTCTAAAGATTATGACACGAAATGGGCCACGTCTCTACGAATTCCTCTTCAATGATACAACTGTGTCTCAAAGTAGAATGCATCTTCTTCACCCTGTGGTTGGTTTAATAGGGTGCATGATGTGCTTCTGTCAATATGTCCTACCTCAAGCCTCTATCTTTGGGAATATAAATCTGACCCATATTCCTAAGAAGGCCATCTACCTCTAGCAAGAAACTATAAAAATTCCCCTCGAGGGGTTTTAAGACTTGATCTCTACTCGAACCGCAATGTAGAAGTTTTCAAGAGGAAGTTGTTGAAGAATTTTACTCTCTGCAAATCTATGCTCACCGAGGTTCCCATAGCCACTTCTCTCTATCTGCTAAGAGTGTCTACCACCACATGCTCGATCTTCATATCATACTCACAAAGTAACTCCATCTAACACCATTGACGAATGTAGAGATTGGGCTGCATTGCGAAAAGGTGGCGAAGATTCGGGTGATCTATCCCGAGTTTGAATCTATGACTAGGCGGAAAGTTCCTCCATCGAACCAAAGCATGTATAATTGCCACAAGTTCAAGATCATGATTCGAGATAACTAATCTTGTAATCTTTGAGTTTACAAGACTCAAAAGCCACTACTCTTCCCTCCGCATCAACATACCTCCAAGCCCCGCTAATGAAGCATCCGTGCAAATGAGAAACTCACCTTGTGGATCCGGTACTACAAGAATAGGCGTTGTAGTGAGAAATTCCTTGATGTCTTGAAGGCCTACTCACACCTATCCGACCAAACAAAATTCTTGAATTTCCTCTAAATGGAAGTGAAGGGGTGTGCAATCCGAGAGAAGTCCTGAACAAATCTCCTATAGTAACTTGTTAATCCCATGAAGCTGCACACCTCAGTCACAGTAGTGGGTGTTGGCCAATCCATAATAGCTCTAATTTTGGAAGGATTAATGGAAATACCTTCCCGTAAATGATATGACCCAAATACTGCACCTCCATTTGAATGAATGCACACTTCTCCCAGTTCCCAAGTAAAGTGCTATCGACGAAGACATGAAGAACCTAATGAAGGTGCCCCTCGTGCTCCTCATGTGTTTGTGAGTAAATAAAAATGTCATCAAGGAAGATTAACATGAATTGATATAAGAAGGTCCTAAATACCCCATTCATCAAAATCATAAATACTACGGTGGTATTAGTCAAACCAAAAGGCACCACTATGAAGTCCTAGTGGCCATATCTCATATGGAAGGCGGTCTTATGAATGTCCACCTCTAACATCCTCATCGATGGTTGCGACTTAAGCTCTATCTTAGAGAAAGTTGTGGCTCCCTACATGTGATCAAACAAATCATCAATGCATGGAAGGGGATAACAATTCTTGATCATTACCTTATTCACTAGCGGTAATAAATACACAACCATAAGGATACATGCTTCTCCTTGACAAAATCACGGGTTCCCTCCAATCAGTAATTTGAACTTCGCAGAGCTCTAAGGTGGTCATCTCGATAAGGTTCTCGTGAGATAGGATCTTCTCCCAAAACCGGATCTATATGAAAATCAATCTCATGTGGGGGTAGTAACCGGGTAAGTTCCCTAGAAAGACAACTACAAACTCTCTCAAAATGGGATGATCATCTAGTGATGGTCCACTAGACCCATCCTCTGATCTGTCACTGAATGTAATAGTATACATTTGATAACCCTGTCACACACCGCTTAAGCCGCATAGTAGATATGGTGTGAATAGAAATGGGTCTCCCCCTTGAAACTACAAACTCAACTCCCAAATCATCTGTACAAGATATAATCTTGTGGTAACAATACACACTTGGCCATGTGCGGACAACCAATCCATACCTAAAATGACTCCATATGATCCCAAAGGAAGGATATAGACATCCGAGGAGGTAGTGGTAAAATGTCCAAAATTCACTACACACTCCTTGACTAAGGAGTCTACAGAGATCTTGGCTCTCAAGCCATCTCAACATTCCAACTAAGACCCTGCCTAACGCCACAGGATTGCATCACTCTACTAGAGACGGTGAAATGAAAGAATCGGAAGAACCAAAATAAAAAAATAGAGGTAGGAATGCCACCACTACTACCCATAGTCTCAATAATTGTGCTTTGATGCTCTTCCTAACGATTCTTTATTGTTGCATACATCGGCTCTCGAGATCTATGTATTACCCTTATTATTAGGGTTTTATGGGTGGTATCTCAGAAAATGTCCACTAACACCTCAACGAAAACAATGCCTAATCCTCTCCCTTATGTAGCAGTCCGGTCGGTAATTTAGAGATCTCGTGGTGTGGATCTTGATGATTTGGCTGTGGTCTGCACGAGGTCTTTCTTTGGTGAGCTCCTACTAAGTGCACTCTTTGGGCACCCCGTGTCTTGATGGGATCCTAGGGGAGACCTCATACTCCGACCTCTCTATACATCAAACCTCTATAGAGGTCCATAAGGTGGGCGAGACCGCATTGTTTTTATTGTTTTGGTCTAAAAATGACTATGCTAAACCCTTTCCACCATGAGGAAGAGGTAACCCCCTTAATCTTCTATCCTACATCTATTGTGTGTGGCTCCGGACTCAATCTCTAGCCTTCTAGGTATTTCCTGAGTCACCTCTTTTATATATGCCTTCTCGACTTCCTTAGCTAATTTTTGTGGACAATGGATCCACACTGCACCTCCAATGTCTAGATTCGAGGCCACGGATGAACCATGGATCTGCGCACCTACTCATCCTACATGTAATCAACATACTAGAGTAGATCAAAAATCTACTTTCATAATGAGCTACTATCGAGATGCCTATCGGAAGTCATGGAAATAATCTATCTATTGTTGTATGAAAATTTGTGACAAGTAGCTACTCCTTAAACACTCCTCAAAGATCTCCTAGGAAACTATCTCAGAATTAACATGGAGATTCTGCTCCTCTATCTGTCACTAAACACCAGCTCCAGCCCTCATTAGATTGATCGCAACACGATATTTCATGTTGCTCGAACAAGGACAAATCTTAAAGCACTTGCTCAATCTCACTAACCAAACCTCTTCCTGAAATCCACTCATGTCACCAAAATAATGTGATGGTCAAGCTTCGGGATCTCTCTTATGTGATCTCTGTTGTGATCAATGACCTCACAGGCCTCTCTTTATGCTCATCCCTAAGCCTAGGGCTCTGAGACCTCTACCTATGTCCTGAAACTCGATCACCCTATCCCCTCTGTGGTGACCCTCAATCTGCTAACACTACATTGAATTTCTCTCCTCCATGCTCCTCACTAGCTCGATGAGATACATGACCCTCAATGGAAGTGACTCTAACATGTCCTGGTTACATGTATTCTACCGATTCTTCGGGTAGAGTCTGTAAAATTTTTGGTAGGATGGCTACTACAACATGATTTGATGGTGGTAAGTCTAGGTCTATGTGAAAATACCCCTCATCCTACCAATGCCTCCTGTATAGACCAAGGCAAGAGTTAGGTTATCTTTCTAAGTTTTATTCACTTTCAATGTTTACTAAAATATTTAATTTCTAAACTAAGTTGTTTTCTAGATATAAAGTGTGCTAGGTTTAAGGTTCATGTCTCAAGTTTTCTAGTATTCCCAATGGCCCAATATTTTGAACCAATTCTCTAATACCAAGTGTAATTCCCACTAAAAACAACCCACTTGAGACCCAAGAAAAACCTAGGATTAGTTAGGAAAATTATGGAATATTTTTTTGTTTAAAAGAATCTACAACCAAGTTACAAGACAATAGTTGTCACTAACAAGTTCCACTCAATTCTAAGCTATTAGAATATAATTTTCTTTTATTAACAATTATTAGAGGTCACAAGGTCAAAAATTTAGGTTAGAAAGTTCAATTAGGTTCAGAGAGTAATTCCTCACCATACCCAGTCTCTAACAAACTTTAAAGATTCAACTAGATTTTCCTCAAAATTAACACATTCAATATTTTCCTAAATCACTCCCATTGGATAAGAAATTTTCTCACCTTTCCAGTGATATAAATAAGTCCTCCTAACTCCTCATATTTATCAAGTTATGGGCCGGTAGACCTTAGGGTGAAAATTTTCCCCAAAATCAAGCTTGCGGGCCCTAGGAAAAATTTTCCCCAGGGGTGGGTCTATGGGACGTGGGGAGAAATATTTCCCGAAGGAGGAGTCAGGTTAGTAGGGCCACAGGAGATATTTTGCAAATTTCCCGCATGGGGTGAAAAACCACCTTTGCACCCATGAGTCTACAAGCCCGTAAGGGACAAGTGGCACCTCCTAAGCCAACACGGGGAAAGCGGGGTGGTGGGGATAAAAGAGGTTTAACGAACCGAAGGGAGAAAAGGGTAAAATTCACCGCGCCTCAACTGACACCTTGTGAACCCGTGTGATAGCTCCCGATTGGTTGAAGACCGGACCGGCGACATGTGGAAAATGTAGGAAAATTTTCCAAAATTTTCTGAAAGTGTAAAAGGTAGAAAAGAACTTGCTCCTCTACTGATGCCTCATGATGTGGGTGGAAGCTCTGATTGATCTACGGACCGGCGGGGTAGTGGGAAAAATTGGGAAAATTTTCTCAAAAATTTCAAGTGCTAAGTTAAAAGGATCCGCCTTCGCAATGCCTTGTGTTACCATGTGGTAACCTTTGATTGGCTACAGCCGGTGGGCGAGAGGGAAAAATTACAAAAATTTTCCCAAAATTTTCCAAAGCTCTAAGGGACAATTCAGGCCCGCGAGTCCACCAAGGAAATTTTTCCCAAATTTTTTTGACAGTTAAAATTATTTTTGATGCCAAAAGAGGAAAAACATCATAAGGCCATAACTTTTGATAGAGAGCTCGGTTTTGGGAAAATGAGGACTTTATGGAAATATCTCAACGTCCTCTTTACTTAGGAATCATTAAATTTTTATTTTGATAAATTTTAGGCGGTGAATTTAAAGAAAAATATCTGTGAGCTTTTACAAAGGCAAAGTGGTAAATTTTAACTTATAAGATTTGTTCAATTTGATCTTCTTCATCTCTCAACATGTCAAATAGACATGGAGAATTTTCTTAGATGGATTTAAGAAGGATTTAAAGATTTAATTTGTCCGATTGATTTGTAATTTCAAAATTTACATATCTTGACAACAAAACTACTATAAGAGGTTTGAGCCTATTTTTGCAAGGTTTTAAGGATCTTTTTAAGTTATTTTATCCAATTGCATTCACTTATAACCTATAATGTTCAATTTTAATGTTTCATTTTTATTTCTTGATTGCAGGTTCGTTCTGCTTTTTCTGGTAAAAGTTGAAGAGTTTAATGTGAAGCATAAACGGAAGCGAAAAATTAACTCAATGGTTCTTATTTTACTTGCCTTACAAATGAATATATTTCATGATAGTTTCAATTATGTTTCATTCTTTCAATCAAATGATAAATACAATAATGCAACTTTTATTCTTTTCAAATCATGCACTTCACAAAACAGTGTGTTACATTTCCTTCATACGCATTTCTTTCTTTCAAATTGAGATTACAACTCACATTTAGATGATTAAATTCAATACAATGATGCAATTTGAGGAAGGTTATGCAATCATTTATTTTCTAAAAGAAAACTTTACAACTTCCTTCTTTCATTCCTCAATTTCATCATACAAGACACAATATCTTGCTTTCAAAAGAACAAAAAAGTATGTTTCTTTCACATTTCAATTTACACTTTCATAACCAATAAAACATCTTTCCATTACAATATATATACAAGCTCATCCAATTCAAGTGGGAAAGGTTACAATAAGACTTCATTTCACAAGGGACTCGTTAAACTATCTTTTCTTAGCTCCGAACAACAACATGCATATTTCTCATTCTTCAAAATTGTTATCACAACAAGAGTAGGGGAAAGGAAACATTCTCTACCCAACCAAGAAATCCAATGAAGAGGAGAATCCATCTTTCATCATTGGCCCCCACGCCTAAACCATAATACAATATAAGACGTGATCAATGCATGGAAACAATAGGGTTCCACGAACATACAAACAACATTTTCACAATAAAAACACAGTCAAAGTAGAATGTAGCTTAGAATTAAATTAAAGCATGACAAACATTACTGAGGCTTCATCAAGTAAGCCAAAGGAGCAAGAAACTATGGGGTTCTTCTTATTCCTCCCAAAAGGGGAAATGGGTATCACCACCGAATTACAACCGACCAAAATATCATATATCAAAACCCTGACATTCATTATTCCTCACATTTTTGTATGCCTCCCAACCTCTTATGGCACCCCATAGTGAGTAAGGAAATGAAAGCTATTTCTTTGTAAGGTGGAACCCAAATACAAACTCCCTCCACCCTTATACCTCCTTAAAACACACTTGTGCCTCCCACAAAATAAACCCCATAGTCATCTCCTAAACCATTCCTAGGTCATCTACCCCACAACCCACAAACATGCCAAAACATTCACAATAGTAACAATTTGATAAACAAAAGAAAATCATTTAAAGAGCCAATCTCCTACCTTTAGATGATGGATTTTTTCCAAGTTCCAAAATAGAATGCTTTATCCCAATGAAAGCAATCCAAAAACTACTAAGCACAAGCATGCAACAATCTTCCAAAAACTTCTTCAAAGCAAGAGCTCCCAAAACAACAAGGAATTTTCCTAAGAATGAAGTCTTCAAAATAAATCAAACCCTAAACAAAGCAAGAATTCAAATTTTATATAAGAGGAAAGGGAAGAGGATGAGGTGGGTCCATGTAGGATGTCACATCACACATCCTCTAACCCCAACCCCAAAAGTCAACTTCATTCTCAAATGCATAATAAATAGGTGGGAGAATAATATGACAGTTTACTTACATACTCAAATCCAACCCACACCCCAAAGAACTCGACATTAAACCACCTGTAAGAAAAGTGCAACTAGAACTACAATTTGTATTCCTAAACTACATAATGAAAGTCTAAATTCAACTCTCCATTTGTAGGAATGGTTGGTAAATAAATTTAAGAGATATGGGACAAGTTTAACTTGTCCTAAGCCTTCTAAACTCAGTGTCCAAGGAAAATTCTGAATTTCCAAGAAGGTGGAGTGTTTCAAACTCAAAATTTTACTTACACATCACTTACAACACTTTAATTCATGGCCAATAACTCTATTAATTACTTTCTTATGACATATATTAGTTAATTAACTTAACAACATGATTACTCACAATATTAAACACCATTAGATGAATAATGAAAGGGTCAATGCACCAAAAATAAACACATGCAAACATAAACCAAGGAACCAATAAATAAATACACATAAGCCCTCGTAACATTTTAAAGGTGATCCCCCATGGGAATCCATAACACACA